>CAMZMU010000079.1:19423034-19596914 GCA_947311845.1 Poa pratensis
CTAGTGTTTGCTTCTATAGAAAGGAGTAGGTAAACTGACTCAACTAAAGTAAGATAGGCCCTTCGCAGAGGGAAGCAGGGATTAAATCATGTGCTAGAGCTTTTTAAGTTTTCGAAAGCATATAGAGAGCACAAAATAAGTATTTGAGAGGTGTTTGTTGTTGTCAACGAATGGTAGTGGGCACTCTAACCCCCTTGTCAACCAGACTTTCAAGAGCGGCTCCCATGAAGGACGTTATCTCTACCAGCAAGGTAGATCATCCCTCTTCTCTTTTGTTTACACATGTATTTTAGTTTTTTATAGATGACACTCCTCCCAACCTTTTGCTTACACAAGCCATGGCTAACCGAATCCTCGGGTGCCTTCCAACATTCACATACCATGGAGGAGTGTCTATTTGCAAATTAAGTTGCTTACTGATAAATCAGGGCAAAACATGTGAAGAGAATTATTAATGAAAGTTGTAATTAATTGGGGCTGGGCACCCCGTTGCCAGCTCTTTTTGCAAATTATTGGATAAGCGGATGTATATGCCACTAGTCCATTGGTGAAAGTCTGTCAGAAGTAAATGACAAGATTGAAAGATAAAACACCACATACTTCCTCATGAGCTATAAAACATTGACACAAATAAGGAGTAATAAAGTTTTGAATAGTTTAAAGGTAGCACATGAAATATTTACTTGGAATGGCAGGAAATACCACATAGTAGGTAGGTATGGTGGACACAAATGGCATGGGTTTTGGCTCAAGTTTTGGATGCACGAGAAGCATTCCCTCTCAGTACAGAGTTTAGGCTAGCAAGGTTGTTTGAAGCAAACACAAGTATAAACCGGTACAGCAAGAATCACATAAAAACATATTGCAAGTATTATAAGACTCTACACTGTCTTCCTTGTTGCTCAAACATTTTACCAGAAAATATCTAGACCTTAGAGAGAACAAATATGCATCCCAAGTCTCAACAAGCTCTACGGTAGTTCTCCACTACTAGGCTTTAACTACATGATGCAAGAGCTTAAACATGATCTACTTGAGAGCTCAAAACAATTGCAAAGTATCAAATCAACAAGACAATGATCAATACAAGACAATGATCTACAAGAATGCATATGTCTTTTCCAATACCAACTACTACATGTAGCATTTTCTTTCTTCCAAACAAACACCAATCAATTTATTTAAACATAAACTCTCCAAATGATAATATAATGCAGCAAGAGAGTATTTATAAACAAGTGCTAACAGCTCGAAGAGATGCATGAAAAACAGGAGCTAAAAGCACTGCAGTAGCTAGTTAAGAATACTCAACAAATATAAGTGAAGAACATGAGTATTCACATGAAAAAGCGGAGCGTGTCTCTCTCCCACACAAGGATTGCTAGGATCCGAATTTATTCAAACAAAAACAAAAATAAAAACACACAGACGCTCCAAGTAAAGCGCATAAGATGTGAAAGAATTAAAATATAGTTTCACTAGAGATGACCTGATAAGTTTGTTGATGAAGAAGGGGATGCCTTGGGCATCCCCAAGCTTAGACGCTTGAGTCTCTCTGAATATGGTTGGGATGAACCACGGGGGCATCCCCAAGCTTAGGCTTTTCACTCTTCTTGATCACATAATATCACCCTTCTCGCTTGATCCTTGAAAACTTCCTTCACACCAAACTCAAGACAGTTCTCATTAGAGGGTTAGTGCATAATCAAAAATTCTCATATTCTGTAATGATACAATCAATCCCAAAGCTTCTGGACATTAGCTACAGCCACCAATGCTTTGTGGAGCAAAGAAATCCACACAAACACAGTAAAAGAGCGAATGCAAAACAAAAGGCAGAATCTGTCAAAAACAGAACAGTCTGGAATGACGAATTTTTTCGAGGCACTTAAGTTGCTCAGATGGATCTGGCCTAAAATAATGAAAGTTGCGTACATATCTCAGGAATATGCGTGATTTTTTCAGAATTTTTTGAATTTTCTACAGGGAGATAAGCTCAAATCCGTGACAGCTAAAAATCTGTCACTGCGCAGAAATCCAAATCTTGCATCAACTTTCAATATAGAACTTTACTTGGCACAACATTGCGATAAAATAAAGATACAAAGGAGTTGCTACAGAAGTAACAAAACTCCTTGACTCAAAGAAAACAAAAATAACAGCAAATAAAAAACGATGGGTTGTCTCCCATAAGCGCTTTTCTTTAACGCCTTTCAGCTAGGCGCAGAAAGTGAAAATCAAGTGTTGTCAAGAGAAGAAGCATCAACATCATAACTTGCTCTAACAATAGAGTCAAAAGGTAACTTCATTCTCTTCCTAGGGAAGTGTTCCATACCTTTCTTGAGAGGAAATTGGTACCTTATATTACCTTCTTTCATATCAATGATGGCACCAACAGTTCGAAGAAAAGGTCTTCCCAAAACAATAGGACAAGATGCATTGCATTCAATATCCATAACAATAAAATCAACGGGACAAGGTTATTGTTTACTAATAAAAACATCATTAACTCGCCCCAAAGGTTTCTTCATAGCATTATCAGCGAGAAAAACATCCAAATAACAATGTTCCAAAGGTGGCAAATCAAGAATATCATAAAGCTTCTTGGGCAAAACCGAAATACTTGCACCAAGATCACACAAGGCATTGCAATCAAAATCATTCACCTTTACCTTAATGATGGGTTCCCAACCATCTTCTAATTTCCTAGGAATAGAAGCTTTAAGTTTCAACTTCTCCTCCCTAGCTTGCAAAAGAGCATTTGTAATATGCTTTGTAAAAGCCAAATTAATAGTGCTAGCATTGGGACTTCTAGCTAATTTTTGCAAGAACATAATAACTTCAGAGATGTTACAATCATCAAAATCAAAATCATTATTGTCAATGGTGGTGGAACCATTGTCTCCAATAGTTTGAAAAATTTCAGCACTTTTATCAGAAAAAGTTTCAGCAGTTTTAGGCAATTTCAAACGCTTTGCAGAAGTAGTAGAGACATTACAACACCAATAACATTACCATCAATAGTAGGAGGCTTACTAGCATGTAAAATTAGCATTACTAGTGGTGGTGATAGTACAAACTCTAACTATACTATTCTCTTTTTCAAGTTCTTCCTCTTTTTCCCACCTAGCATGCAATTCAGCCAACATCCTAATATTATTATCAATTCGAACTTGGATGGCATTTGCTGTAGCAAATGACTTAGTATCTTTAACTTCATTAGGCATAACTTTCAGTTTTAGAATTTCAACATCATGAGCAAGACTATCAACTTTAGAACAAGATCATCAATTTTTTCAAACTTTTCCTCAACAGTTTTATTGAAAGCTTTTTGTGTGCTAATAAATTCTTTAAGCATAGCTTCAAGATCAGAGGACACACTTCTATTGTTGCTGTAGGAATTACCATAAGAATTGCCATAACCATTTGAAGGATAAGGCTTATAGTTGTTGCTACCAAAATTATTCCTATAAGCATTGTTGTTGAAGTTGTTGTTTTTAATGAAGTTTACATCAACATGCTCTTCTTGAGCAACCAATGAAGCTAAAGGAACATTATTAGGATCAACATGAGATCTACCATTCACAAGCATAGACATAATAGCATCAATCTTATCACTCAAAGAGGAGGTTTCTTCAACAGAATTTACCTTCTTACCTTGAGGAGCTCTTTCGGTGTGCCATTCGGAATAGTTGATCATCATATCATCAAGTAGCTTTGTTGCTGCACCTAAAGTGATGGACATAAAGGTTCCTCCAGAGGCTGAATCCAATAAGTTCCTTGAGGAAAAATTTAATCCTGCATAAAAGGTTTGGATGATCATCCAAGTAGTCAGTCCATGAGTGGGACAATTCTTCACCAAAGATTTCATTCTTTCCCAAGCTTGAGCAACATGTTCATTATCAAGTTGTTTAAAATTCATAATGCTACTTCTCAAGGATATAATCTTAGCAGGAGGATAATATTTCCCTATGAAAGCATCTTTGCATTTTGTCCAAGAATCAATACTATTTCTAGGCAAAGAAAGCAACCATTCTTTAGCTCTTCCTCTCAAGGAGAAAGGAAAAAGTTTCAGTTTTATAATATCCCCATCCATATCCTTATACTTTTGCATTTCACAAAGTTCAACAAAGTTATTAAGATGGGCAGCAGCATCATCAGTACTAACACCAGAAAATTGCTCTTTCATAACAAGATTTAATAGAGCAGGTTTAATTTCATAAAATTCTGCTTAGAAGCAGGTGGAGCAATAGGAGTGCATATGAAATCATTGTTGTTTGTGCTAGTGAAGTCACACAACTTAGTGTTCTCAGGAGTACTCATTTTGAAAAACAAAATCAAACTGAATTAAACAAGTAACTAATTTTTTTGTGTTTTTGATAAAGAGAGCAAACAAGACTAAATAAAAATAAACTAAGCAAGACAAATAACAAAGTAAAGAGATTGGGTGTGAGAGACTCCCCTTGCAGAAGCAATTCGGTTTTCCCCGGCAACGGCGCCAGAAAACGTGTTGCTGGCTAAGTTGACGAGGGAATATCTCCCCGGCAACAGTGCCAGAAACAATGCTTGTACGTCACACGTCAGTTGGGAACCCCAAGAGGAAGGTATGATGAGTGCAGCAGCAAGTTTTCCCTCAGTATGAAACCAAGGTTTAATCGAACCAGTAGGAAAACGAGGTTGCTTCGAAGGTGTTGGTGAAGGAGTGTAGTGCGGCGCAACACCAGGGATTCCGGTGCCAACGTGGAACCTGCACAACACAATCAAATTACTTTGCCCCAACTTAACAGTGAGGTTGTCAATCTCACCGGCTTGCTGAAAACAAAGGGTTAAACGTATCGAATGGAAATGATGTTTGTTTGCATAAAACAGTAGAGAACAATGATTGCAGTAGATTGTATTTCAGATGTAAAAGAATGGACCGGGGTCCACAGTTCACTAGTGGTGTCTCTCCAATAAGATAACTAACATGCTGGGTAAACAAATTACAGCTGGGCAATTGACAATTGATAAGTGCATATAACATGCATGTTGTGTGTCTACTATGAGATTCATTTGGGCATTACGACAAAGTACATAGACCGCTATCCAGCATGCATCTATGCCTAAATAGTCCACTTTCCGGTTAACATCCGTACCCCTTCCAGTATTAAGTTGCAAGCAACAGACAATTGCATTAAGTAATGTGCGTAATGTAAACAATACATTCATCCTTGAATAAAGCATTGCTGTTTTACCCCTAGTGGCAACAACACATCTACAACCTTAGAACTTGCTGTCACTATCCCAGGTTAAATAGAGGTTGAACCCAACTATCATGCATAAATACCCCTCTTGGAGTCACAAGTATTCACTTGGCCAAGGCTTCAACAAGTAACGGAGAGCATGCAAGATCACAAATGACATAGACATGATAATATAATATTCAGCTCCACATAGGTATCAATATAAGTCAGATCCCAGCAAACACAACATGTAGCATTACAATAAGATGATCTTGATCATGATAGGCAGCTCACAAGATCTAAACATGATGGCACAAGTGGAGAAGACAACCATCTAGCTACTGCTATGGACCCATAGTCCAAGGATGAACTACTCACGCATCACTCCGGAGGCGGGCATGGCGATGTAGAGCCCTCCGGTGATGATTCCCCTCTCCGGCAGGGTGCCGGGAAGAGCTTCAGAACCCCCCGAGTTAGGGTTGACGACGGCGGCGGCAGCGAATATGTTCTGGATGAAAGGCTCGGTGTTTTAGGGTTTTCTCTCGGGGAATAAATAGGCGAAGGGGCGATGTCGGCGGACCCCCGAGGGGCCCAAACCAGGCGGCGCGGTGGGCCCCTGCCGGCCGCCTATGGTTTGGCCACCTCGTGGCTCTTCGTCTCTCCTTCGGACTCCGTGTACGTGTTGGAAAAATAGGGACTTGGCCTTTTGTTTCGTGCAATTCCGAGAATATTTCCAGAAGTAACTTTCTGAAACCAAAAACAGCAGAAAACAGGGAACTGGCACTGTGGCATCTTGTTAATAGGTTAGTCCCAGAAAATGCATAAAAGTGATATGAAGTGTATATAAAACATGTAGCAAATGGTATAATATAAGCATGGAACAACAGAAATTATGGATACGTTGGAGACGTATCAGTGCGCGGCAGTCCTCCAGGCGACGCTGGCGCGCGGGCTCGATCTGGGTCCAACCCTAGGCTCAACTGGGCCAGAAGGGGTCGGCTCGCCTGATCCGATCGCCGGGAGCCGGCAGGCAGTGTGGGGGCTCCTGGCTCGGCCTGAATATAGGTGGTTTGCCCATGTTGTTCTTCAAGCGCCAAGTCATTGATCACCTTGATGTGGGCCTTCTCGGTCAAGACGCCGACGAGTTTCGGTCTTCCTCTCAGTGGTTCCGCTGATTGGCGCATGGCGACACTGGATATCTAGATCGGAATCGAGCCGGTCGTGCGTGCCCTTATCTTCGGCCAGTGAGGCTTCATTAGGGTGTAGCACGAAGCTTCACTTTATTGATGGTGCCATGGGACATTTCTAAATATAGATTTACATGACACTAACAGAGGAGAAAGTCATGGTGGATGCGATCGAAGGTTTGTAATGGTGTGGAGGTGTTTTGGTGCCGATGAAGAATGGCGGAACTGGTTCTTCCTGTGTGTCGGGGTTGATGACTTGCAGCAGCGCTTTCGCAAGAGAGGGCGGCAGTATAGGTGGACTGCATTTTTGGTAGTGCTACTCGAGCACCGAGTCACGGTTTTCAGGGTAAAAGCCCAAGCTCTGAGCTTCACTGGTTGTGCCTGGCAATTGCCTTGCAGAAGGCGTTGTTTTGTGAAATCAGATTTTCTTTAGGGTGAAAACTCAAGATATTCAATCAGACGACGACAACGCTGATGCATTGTTTCCTTCTCGAAAGCGTCGTTTTTTGCAGAATCCCTTTTTGTGGTCCAGGTGTTGTCTTCGGTGGTGGTCAGAGTGTTGTTGTTGCGAGTGTTTCAGCGCCGTGATGAATCTTTGTTTTATATTTCGCTCTTTTTTATTTTTTACTTGGCTGTGTACATTCTTGATGTTTTTTGATATCTTGTTGGTGCACAGCCTACGTCTAATTGATATCTTCATAATGTTAATATATTTCGTTTGTCACAAAAAAGTTACACCCCTGAATGTAGGGGTGATCTGGTGCATCAATAAGGGCAACTCCAACGCAACGACCCAAACGGACATGTTTTTTGTCCTTTTTTGTCAGTTTGGGTCGCCAAACGGACAGGGTCTGACCCATGTCCGGCCTTTTCAGGCCACTGGCTGGACCCAACGCATCGGACCCATTTGGTCCGCCATGTCCGTTTTCTTCCCAAATTTCCATTTCATTTCATCACAACCAACATTACATAGAACGATTACATAAATGGTTGCAAACATTCTATCTTAAAGATATATTTAGACAAATTCTAGGTTAAATAGTAGGTCCTTCGGGTTAGGGGCGATGGAGATCCTGACAATTTTTAACAAAATTGGCCGCGTGTGGGCGGAGGTAGGCTCGTGCCCATTTTCCTGGGATGGACTTGCTTGCTCTTCCGACGGCAGGACCTGTTAAAGATATGCCCTAGAGACAATAATAATTTAGTTATTATTTATCTCCAAGTTTATTATTAATGTTTATATCTTTATGCTATAACTGTATTGGGCACTTGAATAGCAAATACAACGTGTTCAAGAGGAAAACCTCCAATACATGTGTAGAGATACGAACAAGTAAAAGTGTTCCTGGCCTTGTCTCTAAGACTAGCCTATCTTGTTGTTTGATGATCATGTTTTCCTGATCATGGACTTTGTATAAGTCACACAACTATAGGAGTTTATTGTCGGAATGACAATAGTACTGAACCAACCCATTGTATGATCTTGCTAAGAGACTAATCATCAACGATGAAGGTAGCAATTGATCATATGTTTAGTTTTCATTAGCTGTATTCCTTTGCTATGAGAATATCTGGTGACCGCTTATTCGACACTCATGATTTGAATGTCACCTAACGTCCGGCCGTAACTGGGGACCATAAGGGTGGCTTTTGGGCGTGGACTAGAATAATGTATTGGAACAGAGATCATTCAAGAATGGCATTTACTCCTCTAGACGATGGAGAGATACATCCTCTAGGCCATCTCAGTATTATTATTGTCACCCAATCGTCTAGCCAGACACGGCGTGATTAATCACGGGACAATATAAATACGGAACGAGAAAAGAGAATGATATAAGTACGAGAATAATATGTTTATGATCAAAGGGTTTGATCACACTAGAGCACATTGTCTCAATCTCGAGATATCATTGGTATCGTGTACGTAAGGGGATTAGCGTAATGAGAAACACACAGGTTCTATCGTTCACTCATGAACACACGGGAGCCAGTACGGCCGTCTAAGTCCCAATGCGGATACTGTCTAGTAAGCTCTTGGACATGTCTTTGTGTTTACTGAACCTTTCAGATCACACACTTAAGCTGTGAGTCAACCTTTTATTGAGAGAATAAAGTTGTAGTCTAAGTGGTAATGAGATAGTGTCGGAGTAGTTCCGATGTCACAGGAACTTGTTCCGGTGAAGTTTTAAATCAGAGAGAAGGCGGACATCTAATGTCCCGGGGTGATAAGAATTGTTTCTATCACTATCGAATTTATTCCGAAGATTTATATAAGTGGGAAATATTATTAGGAGAGCGGATACTGGGTATCCCGGATCATGTAAATATGTTTATATGATAAGTAATTAATTCTGGGAATTTTCTGTAAAAGGAAATATTCAAGGAGGAATTAATTAGACAAAATAATTAATTATTTAATTAATTAATTAAATTGGGAAATATTAAATAAAAGATTTTATTTGGGCCGCCGAGTGGGCCCGTGGGGCCCACAAGGCAGCCGCACCCCAAGTGGGGCGGGTGGGCCAACCCGAGTTGGGGTGGGGACTCCCCCTTGGCCAAAACCCTAGTGGGCTAGGCCCACTAGGTTGAGGCGGTTTGGGAGGAGGAGTCCCCCTCCAACTCCCAATCCGAATTAGGGTGGGGGAAGGACTCCTCCCCCCCTTCCTTTTAGGTGGAGGCGGTTTGGGAAGGGAGGAGTCCTACTCCTCTTCCCAATCCGAGTTGGGGAAGGGGAGGAACTCCTCCCTCCCTTCCTTGGCCGGCGCACCAAGAGGGGAAGGGCTTGCCCCTTCCCCAAGCACCCCTCCCCTTTGGCCACCTATATAAACAACCCCAACCCCATGGGTTGGACACATAATTACCTCTGTGGTTATTTCTCTCTCTTTCTAGTAGATCTCATGTGTTGAGAATTAGACGTCTCTAATCCTCTCATATAGATCTAATCAAGTTGATTAGATCTACCACCTAAACTACGCTGAAAGGCTGTCTCTCTTCGTCGGTGCTAGTAGCTCTAGGCGGCGAACGTGCTCGACAGGTTGGCGCGGTGTACGTGTGGATACTGTTAGAGCGGGGCTGCGCAAGTAGTTCCTCGACGACGGACCGGCAACAATCTCACCTCCCGGCGTGGACGTGAGATTCTTCATCAGGCTTCACCGACATCTATTTCGACAAACACAAGATCTTCCGCAACGGTGTAAGTATCTAGATCTAGCATTATGGGGTGCAACATATCTTCATAGATCACTACAAGAAGAACCACCCTATAGCAACACGTACTTGGCAACGATGTTTATATGTGTTGTAAAATTTAATGGTAGATACACATATATTTCGTTGCTGATCTATCCGTGCACGTGGAAATAATTGGTTTACTGCCGCGCCCGCGGGTAATTTTGTTTGTTTTTGGCGGTAAGTGCGAAGACGCGCGGGCGATATTTTTTGGGAAGTTATATCTATTGCTTTGCCGTGAACTTCTCATCTCCTCGTCTCCTTCTTCCGCCGCCGCTCTAGTCTCCCAGATCCTGACCTCCACCAACCTACTCCTCGATGGCAAGCAACCATGAAGAACTCCCAGGCCTGATCGTATGATCGAGGCCGTCAAACAAGGTGCGGCCGTGTTCAAGGAGAGTTGCGGTTCCAAACGGTTGTCGTGATGCTCGAGGCGGCGGTCACCTCCGATAGCGGCCCGATGGGAATGGAGAGTAGCATGGGGAGGAGCACCTGGAAGATCTCAAAGGTTCCTCGACCTTGGATTGGATCCGCGGTTCGCGTAGCCGATCCCTGATCTCTGCGAATTGTTCCCCATGCAGGATCCGTACGATTGTCTCTTGATGAGGCGTGGCAGTGAATTTGAGCACCAAGGGCACGACGGAGGTCAAGCAATCGAGGGTTTGATTTTCTTTTCGCCGTTCAAGTTTCCTCTCCCCGTTTCCCTTGTCTAGCTTGTTACTTTTATCATTTTTTTCCTCAGATATTTGTGCAACCTCCAGTGAATCTAAAATCTGATTTGTGAATCTAAAAAAAAAATTGTGCAACCTCCCTGCATCGCCTGACATGGACTCTCATTAATCGCGGTAAGCCCTCGTTCTGCACTCATATATACACTTTCTACTCGTTCCAGGATCTGTTTCAGTTAACTGACGGGTGGTTTTGTCTCGTGTTGATGGAATGATCTGTAGTTGAATTTTGTTGGTTAATATAAAATCAGGAATTACAGCAATTGTGTATATTTCGAGAACTATTTAGGGGCAACAACAACAACAACAACAACAACAACAACAACAACAACAAAGCCTTATTTCCCAAACAAGCCTTGTTGTTGTTGTTGTAATATAAAATCAGGAATTACAGCAATTGTGTATATTTCGAGAACGATTTAGGGGCATTAAGGATAAATAGTCTGCTATCTCAAGATTAACGCAAAGCAACTTGCCACTTAGGATATGCTAAATTAGTGTGATTTCTTTCTCACGGGCCTCATTATTTGGAATTTTTTATACTGATGTAGGTATTTGTCGAAGCTTGATTGAGGCAGCTTGTCTACAGATTACGTTCTGGCTGGTACCAACCAGGTCCAACTATCCACAACTATTCAGTTTGTATCATTTTCAGTTGAGAGATCTGGAGTCTATGTTTAAGTATTTCTTTTGTAAACATAATTGGAGTAAGTTGCACTTGTGTCCTTATACTTAGTGTACTCACTGCCCCGCTAGTCTATCTCAAAATGAGATGCGATGAAAAATGGAATGACATTTATCTAGATTACAACTGACTAGGTATTGCCATGCCACCAGATTTTGTATGTGACATGCAACATTGTATGATGTGCCATCTTAGAAGGTAACATATTATTTATTCCCATTAATAGAACTTCCAAAATTAGCATATAATTACCCTACCTCTTATAATCACAGATAAAAATACTTCTTGCCAACATGGTAGCAGTAATCAAGGTAATGCCAAGGTTCAGTTGTTTATCGAGTCTGGGTCATCTATTAGACAAGTATGTTGTGGCATAAGTCACTTCCCCTTTCATATACTGATTTGGTTTCTTTGGTCACGTTTAGAGAGATGGTGGAGAATAATATCCTTGCTATTTTGCCATCTTTGATCAAATTTTCTAGCGCCTGGACAGTACCACAACATGTCTTGGAGTCATATGCCTGGAGCGATCTGTGTGTGCACCTGGGCGGAATTTAATTGCCATTACGCATTAGAACCTACGGCGTTTAGGCCCTTCCACGTGAGGGAATTGTAAGCACCTTCTTAAGAGTCTTTGTATTGTACGTGGCCTCAGGGAATCAGTTCCATATCACAAAGCAGGTTGCAAAGAAGACTGCTACAATGATAATGCGTGGTAGAGCTGACAGATGGAACAAGCCAAGGTATCAACCAATCACTACAATGTTATATTTATATTTGTATAGTCACTCTGATCATCTACAAATACTATGAACATCTAAGCTGGTTCTCTTATTGCACATGAGAAGGATTACTACATTCAAGGAATGATTACCTTTTAATCAATTGGCTAAGTACTCTGTTTCGCCAAATTTTATTATATGCCTCTGTTTCTTTTGATGCAAAATTGTATGCCTTTTAACGCAAGATTGTAGGCCTTTTGACATATTTACTAGGTGACTATACCCCCATTTACATGTTTTTTAGCAAATAAATAGTGGAATTCACTCTACAGTTCCTACTATTTTTTCAATTCGATACTAAAACTAGAATTTTTATTTTTACAGGCCCGAAAGATGGGGACTCTCTAGAGGATCAGCAACGACTTCCTATATTTGGATATCAGCCCCAAGCATGTCTTAAGGCACAATGTTAGAAGGAATAAATATAGGATTAGTTATCATCATATTTAGAAGCAAGATTATATTGTATGATGTGTATTCTTCAGATAGTTTTCATGTATCGAATGATGATTCCAGAAATAAATACAAATTGTATCTTCAGAATGAATTTTTAATGTGAATTATGTGTTTTGTATACATTTTGTAAGGTATATTTTTTGGTGAGAAAAAATGCTACCATCTTCGGTACCGCTCAAACCATTGGGTGGAATATAATATTTATTTCGAAATATTTTTTTTAATCCGTATAGGTCGTTCCAACGCATACAAATGTTATCTGGGCTCCCTTGTTACTTTGCAACGCCTTGTTGACCGATTTACCAACGCATGAATATTTGTTGCATTATATCTTAGCAACGCCCAATAAGGCAACGGATATAGTTCCGTTGGTAAATGTCTTTACAACGCTTATATGGATATTTACATACGGATTAATGCGTTGTTGTAGGGCAGGTCATGTTGTAGTGGATAGATCTTGGCGGCAAGGTTACGGAAATTTTTAAAGTTTTACCCGCAACCCAATAGGACCGTATGCGGGGGCGGACTGGCTGACTCCTCGAGCCATCCCCATTTAGCGTTAGGGTTTAGGTAGTGGCGCCGGCTATTTTAACAAAATTGGCCACGCGTAGTAGGCGGCGCTGCCGCGTAGTAGGCGGCACGTCAGGGGGAGGGACATGAGCAGCTGACACCTAATGCATCGTGTGCACGTTTGCGGCGGAGGGCACAAGCCGCAGACAGTGAGGCGCGGGCCGCTAGCGCCATCTGGGTAGCCTCCTTCGCCTTGAGCTCGTGGGCAAGCCTGGCTCTCGCCAGGCTCGGTCGACGCGGAGGGACTGGTAAGAGGCTTCCACGGCCTCGTGTAGACCCTCGACTTGCTCCTCCCCGTCGTCGTCGTCCTCCTCCTCTTTGCCGGGAGCAGGTGCGGCGACGTCGGCGGCTGCGGCCGCAACTGCTCTGGCCTGCGCCATGAAGCTGGTCGTCCTCTGCGCGTTTAGCTGTATGTGGGAGGCCTGCATCGCAGCCTCCTCGGGGCGGTGGATGCCGTCCTCCAGCCTGCCGCCCCAGACATCCTGTGTCCAGCTGGCGTAAGGAGGCGCGGAGCCCCATGCCACCCCGACGGCGTACACCTCCTCCTCGGGATCGAGGGCGTCGGACCACGCCTGCAAGTAGGCCCCCTCACCGGATCCGGGAACGGAGCTGGAGGACGATAACTTAGCATGCCCCTCCATGCCGAGCTCGTCGGCATGCGGCGAGAGAGGCTCCCGTGGTAGCGCCTGAGCACGCTCTGCCGGGCTCGCTCGATCTGATCTACAAGGCGTTGTGGGGACGCGGAGGATCCATCTCCTGGGCCGGCGAAGGTGGTGGGAGGTGGTGTGGCCGTGGCTGGGAATGTTGGCAGCGGCGCTAGGGTTTGTGGGTTAGGGTCTACCCCGCTGGCGGCCATTTAAAGGCCTCCACCATCGCATTTAAGGTGGTAGTTCACTGGTGGGTGGCCGTTTGGTGAGGCTGACTGGCCGGCCAGGAGAGCCTGGGAGAGGACACGGGGCGGACACGAGTCGCGTCCGCGCGTGTCCGCGCCAACACAAAGCCGGTTCAAATTTGGGCTGGAATTGGGTCCACGCGGACAGAAAAGCGGACCAATTTCCAAACGCGTCGGTCCGTTGAGCCGTGATTTTTCGCAAAACGGTAATATTCGGAAACGAACCAAATGAGTAGTTGCGTTGGAGTTGCCCTAAGCCAAACGTGTAGCCAATTAATAGTTGTATTGTATCAAGTTGATGCCAACTGCTACTTCACATATTTTTGGATGGTGCGGAGAGCTTGAGTAACCTAGCGCTGGTGATGGAACACGTGCACATTGGATATTAAATATATAACGTGGGACGGGTCTGGAAACTCGCAACCGACGTACGGATGATTTTTCTTAATAGGGTTGTCTTTGTCTGTCTCAGGCTGAATGCAAAATCAAAACGCTAATCAGGTTGCAACTCCAATATCTGCGCTGCATGAATGCAGAATCAAAATGCTAATCAGACTGCAACTGGCAATATCTGTTGCATATATATACCGGTATAACCAATATGCCCCAGATGTCAACCCAGTTTCTCGAGAAGGTACTCCGTACTTGGTTAATTGGGGGCCATCGATATGATGCATTGATGCTCTTGTTTGCTAAATCTGTATGTGTTATTGTGGTTGCTATTAGGCAAAGATTTGAAGTAACACCCTACGGCTTCCCTTTGTTCTTTTTTTCCGCATAGTGCTTCAAGATCAAAATGAAGAGACAAATGCTTCAAGATTTATGCAACTGAAAACTGGAAGCAGAATCAAAACGCTAACCAGGATGACTCGGGGCAAAGTGGCGCAAGACACTTGTGCCAGACGCACCTCCCGATGATCGCCGATTATCGTGAGTAACAGGCGGGAGAGGCAGATGAATGTGGAGGCAGTTAGGTGGAGGACCCCTGACTGGGAGGTACATGTATCTTATGAATGGCTAAGCTACTGTCTGACGGAACTTTCTTTCGGGCGGCAGGGCGCACCATAATGAGATAAGTACTTATTAGAGTTAGTGGAAGAGAGACTTGGAGGGCTGTGGAGTGTGGACAGCTCATCAAGATCTTCAGTGGATGTGAGGATGAACTTGTTTCACCGATTCATTGTTCAGTATAAACTGAAGAATTGTTTGTAAGAATTGATGAGATAAAATGGAAATGCCCAAAGCAGTTGACACCATATCAACCCAACCATGTCCGTGAGGGAATGCATCGTAGCTCCCAAACACCGTAGCGAGGGAATCATTCCGATATAATCCATCAATCCATCCTTTCTCAGTATAGTGATAAAACACTAAAAACTGACGTTTTTAGTAACCCGCAGACAAATAAAGGAACATCGGTAGTGACACTTGAAAATTCGGTTGCAGATGGTTGGCATGGAGAACATCGCAAATGCACTAACCTTGTAGAAGGATGAGCGCATAGAAATACCCCACAAATCCTCAAGGGAGAATCTTGAAGTAATCCGCGGTGACGATCCGAATCAATGGGGCAAACCAGGATGAAGGCTGAGCACGAATGAGAAAATGAGCTTAATTTGTAGATGTTGCTTTAAGCACAAATCACGGTTTGTATCAGGCATGACACTCCAACTCAAAATATACACAAACAAGAATTTTCTTTAATTACCCAGATCATTCTTAAGTGAAACTTGATGCGAAAACCACGACAATACAACACAAGAAACGAAACAAAATATGGAACTCATCATGATAATGACCATCCTGCAATTGACGACATCTCAGATAAACTTTTAATCAGGTTTAAGCACAAATCACGATTAATACCACACATGACACTCCAACTCAAAACAGAAACCATAACTGGAGTTTTCTTTAATCAGCGAGATCGTTTAGAAGTAAAACTTATTATGACACCATGACACTACAACATGGTAAACAAACAAAAGATGCATGGAACTCATCATGTTAATTACCATCTTACAATTGATGACATATGAGACCAATTTTCAATCTGGCCATCAATTCTTGAGGCTCCGTAATGTCCTCGTCAAGGATTCGACCTGGTCGACCTCGGACGATTTTGAGAAGAGATTGGATGAAGCTAACGATGGCGCCTAGCACCACAATAACTCCATCGGGGTAATCGTGTTCTCCTCTTATCGAACTTCGGCACGCTGTCCCAGTGTTGGAACCGCCACAGGGCCGTTCCAACTACGTTTTGGATATGAGGCGAGTTACAATAAATATAATTACACTAAATTTATACTTTCTTAATTTTTTTATCACATTGTGATTTAACAAATATATGGTGTTAACTATTTAGCTAGCATTTTTTTACAGGAATGCGGTAGTGAAAGCCACTACATGGGATTTTGTTTTTAAATATAAGAACCCAAATTTATGTTCGTGAAGACTTGAACCTGGGTGGCTGGGTTATAAATCCACTTCCCTAACCAAGTGAGTTAGGCTCAATTGTTTATTTAGCTAGCATTATTAGCCATATAATATTTTTTCTTAATTGTTTTCAATTATATAGTTTCCATGTATATCATTGAAAGAATATCTTATTTGTGCAAAATGTTTTTAAATTTGTGGGATGTTACTCTTAACAAGATACAAAACAACCTTAAACACAAAAAAGAGGAAAAAAGCACGCCTTCTTGATTTTTTTCCGTTGATGAGTTATATAGTGTATATGTATATTATTGTCTGAATGTTCTCCTATAATATATTAAATATAATGGTACAAATTCCAAAGTATACAACATAACAAATATCTTAATAGAGGCATGTAGTGTATTATTATGTACATGATTTTTTCCATAGTCAAATTTATCTTACCTTGGATGTAGTAATATGTGGATGATTTATGCTTGTTATTAAATTAGAATTGATTATAGTAATCATCACGAACATAAAATATTATGGGTTATACTACTTTTGCACAAGTGTATCTTATCATGGATGTAGTAATATGTGGATGATTTATGCTTGTTATTAAATTAGGATTGATTATAGTAATCATCACGAACATAAAATATTATGGGTTATACTCCCTCCGTCTCAAATTATAAGACGTGCTATTTTTGTGCTGGTCTTTGATGCTCAACTTTGACCCCTAATGTATACTAATTCATATGGAATGAGAATGTATGAATGGTATCGTTGGATTCGTCTTGCAAAATTCTTTCATTTTGTGTATTACTATACTAATTTTATGGACATATTATAAATACAAATCATGGTCAAACATGTATGTCGTTGACCAATAAAATTTAATGGCGCCTTATATTTTGGGACAGAGGGAGTACTACTTTTGCACACAGCAAATTCAGTTATTATATATGATCACCTCAATGTGCCTTTGTATGACACGGTGTATACAGATGCTACCGTTAATTTCTCAAATAAGTAGTTATGCATAAAACTAGAAGGAGAGGGCGCGCGTTGCTGCGCCCGTTTTGGCACCAAGGTGCATAGCAAATTGGTCATTGAATAGTACCCAGTGTATGGAAAGGTGAATTACATGGCTAGACAGAGAACTGAGGAAGGAGTTTCATGCGTTGGTTGCATCAGGTGTTGGAAACAGACCATGTGTGTTGTGTACCTCGTCTTGGACTGATTTCAGTTTTGCACAACCTGAATATAAAGTGCAAACAGCAATGGGAGTGAGTTCAAAGAGATGAAACCAACAGAAACGGCACCAACTGCACCAAATATATCTACACAATATTATTAGCATAAAGATCAACAAATATCATCTGTAGCTAGTCCGCAGATTTCCATATTTGGTAAGAACACTGACCAGTGGAAACTAAAAAAGACTTGGTTGTTTGTTCAAGTGTGTAGTAAAATATGAATGTTTGCTGATTCTCAGTGCAAAAGAGAACCTTTGGTGTCTCGATATAGGCAGAGAGAAATACCCAAACGGAGGCAGCTTATTCCCTGCTTTTTCCACACTTCGGTTTACTTCTTCTTTTTCTCTAGGCTCCCATATATGTGAGGTGATGCTCTGTTTCATAGCAACGGTGTACCCATATTGCTGTATGGCAGGGTAAGCTATAAGGGCTGTAAATTATATGAGCAACTAAATTCATAGTGGAATTCTAAGCCTTTTGAACTAAGATAAAACCAAACGTTGACATGAAAATAGAAAGCTGAAGATCCCAATAACAGAAGCGCATCCATCTAGCAAAACTAAGGTACTCACCAAGTCACCATAAGACTAATTAATTTCAGGTTACGCCAATACATCCGGAAAGTCCTTTTTGATCCTGAGCACCAGTGTTCCCTCCCGTTTAAAAAATTTGAAAATCATATTTGTGAGTTTCAAAAAAATATGAAAAAATTATGATGTAGCCAATGGTGCATCCTACAAACGAACAAAATTTTAGTGTGAAATACTTTATCTTATGGGCTACACAAAAATAACAAATCTGATAAAACTTAGAGATTAGAAAATATACATACTCGGATCTACAAATTTGTCATTTTTGTGTAGCTCAAAATACAAAGTTTTTGAAGTTGATATTTTGCGCGCCAGAGGGATATATCATTGGCTACACTCGGATTTTTTTCAAATTTTTTTGAAACATATATATGATTTTCGAATTTTTTAAACGGGAGGGATCACTGGTGCCTGGGAGCAAAAAAATCTCCACTGCAATACATCACCGTACAGCTTTAGAAAGGAATAAATCACACACCACACAACAATAAGATTGGATAGAGAAAAACAAAAGGTAAGTGAAACGACTCCAACAATACACAACCTTAACAAGAGATGCATCTTCTCATGCTACAGTACAACATGGCGTTCTGAGCTTCTAAACCCAGTTAGTACGATAATATCCGGAATCGATGAATATTTCTTGCCTTGCTTCTAACAACATGGCGTTTTGGCCTTCTAAGTCGAACTATTTGTTGTCGTTCAATATATAATGCATATACCTTTCACCTGGATGCACCACTCGCAGTAAAATAAAAGGCATGACAATTTTTTTGCTTACAGATTATATTCAGAAGAAAGACAAGTGTGCCAATAGTAAGCACTCTATGATTTTTGGAAAAATAATGTGATGGACGGGAAGTGAATTTTGACACAAGGGAAAGCACTCTATTATTTCTTTATAAAGTAGATAATGGACAACAAGCAAATTTTTACCGAAGAAGGGACCTGTTGAATATCTTACTGAACTATTTAAGATTACATCATGTTTCTCTCCAGTATAATTACACAAATTGGCATACATCTTCAGCTGTTCACTAAACAAAACCAAAGATATTGCGTTACTGCATACCTATTTCTAAAACAAAAACCTTACGATGCTATCTATGCTACTGATTATGATCAACACCAGTTATGAGGATCATTCGAAACTACACTTTCATTAAATCCTGAACTAACCACCGCTGCATATAATTGTAAGGCATCATCATAAGGGAACAAACGAACAAAAAGGGAATAATAACAGATTAACTACCTTGGCTGGTACAGAACATAGACTTAGCGGGCAACTCTTATAGATCATACCTGATAAATTATGAAAATAAGACAACTTACCTCTTTCAATAAAAGGACAAAAAACAATGTACTACAAAACAATTCCATGAATGCAAGATGAGCCTTTTAAAATCCATTGCACCAAAACTAAATTCTGGCCATTTAAATGTTGATCTGTTCACAACTCTTGCAAGGGCAGCTCTGTACTTCTCAAACTTTATAAGGCATGAGATTCTGTCACGGATTAACATGGAGCATTGAAGTTCTGTCATTTAACCGGGAAACAAAGTGTCTTTTTTAATATTCCAGAGAGTAGTGAGCCCAATAATTATTTTCAGAAACCATTTAGTCCTAGTAATCCATCAGACCATAAAGGGTTTGCTATAAAGTTTTGACATAGTTGACTGATAAGGTAAATTGTGCATGATTAGGACTACCAAAAACGGAGACAATGGCTTAAGGCCTTGACCATGGGAAAAATGGCATGCAACATATAGGAACTGTTCCATGTGTTCCATTCTGTAGTCCGAAGTGTCCGAAGATACATGCACACGGATCATATCAGAAATATTTTGCAATTTCGATAGTGACGTGTATGAAATGCAGAGAAAGCTATGGTAGTAGACTCATGGATTCAAAATAAAGAAGGCGGGAGACTATTAATATACCAGTGAGGAGAGCTAGTGGAACTGACCATACAGCACAATCTGAGCACCATTAACGATAGCACAGTTTTCTTCCCTGCAGGTGAATAGTGAATTAAATGAAATCAAGTATGTTTCATAAAAGCAAAGAAATGGTTAGCTCACATTTAGCTTGAAAGTCCGAATTTCGAAAAATAATAGAGCAAGAGCCTACTCACATATATGAAAACTGTGCAAAGGGCATGGTGTTTTTGTGCAGAAATTTGTTGGGTCTTGATACAAAACGGTTTTGCTCACATGCCATTTCATCAAGCACCTGCCGAAAATATCACAATAAAACCAAACGAAACACCATCAATCAGATAGGAGAGAACTCTGAATAAATTCTTGTTGGGGCATAGAGAACTGCAAGAAAGTAACATTGGACCAAGAATTCAGTAGACAGAGTGGAAATAACCCTAGAAAGATCAAATTAAGCACAACTGTTTTGACCAAAGCGATAAACGCCCACATTAAACAGCCAATGAGTAGAAGGGCAATGAAGAAAACACTGGCTATGTTGATAGTATAATCTGAGATGGGGGTCCAGGAAAACCTAACTTTCTACGATTAAAAACATAATCTCCTAATAGCTGAGCTATAAAAAAAGTTACTTGTAGTGACTCTAGGAAATGCCAGTTGTTGAGTTGATGGAAGGGTGCAGGTCACATGACTGCATGGAGTTGGGTTGGGTCTTGGATCGGACAACAGAGCAAATCACCATCAAACAACATTTTTAAACTTACGATGGATCTAACAACTTGCGTATCTTTTCTTCTAGCTTGTAGTCCATTTAGTAAATATAAGATTACTCAGTACATAAATGCAAGAAATAAGAGCTATAAAATTATGCATTACCCTTGCACAACCACACTAAGAATTCAGTCACCATTCAGGGATTATTAAATGAATATGATTATATACATATTCATCAACAGTCACTGTCGACAACTGCTTGACCTAACAACACTTGTTGTTTTCCATTGCCACCGCTAATAAACATAGAACTAAGTCACAATGTAAATGGCATATTTCAGGAGCATTCAGATGAAAGTCATGCCCACTATACTCCTTAGGGAAAAAGTGAAAAAATTCATAAGTTTACTGTCAATTGCAGCCATGCAAAACAACCATATATCACTCGTTAGAGCTAAAGAGAAGTGCTGAACTGGCCAGGATTTTAAGTTTTCAGTGCATGCAAATTTAAGATAATATCATATACCATACAATTTAGCATGTTTTTGTGCAGAGTTGACCACTTGCAAAATACTATTCTCTGAAATATGATTCAGAAATTACAATCAATCATTGAAACATAGAAACAGATCTAACGTATAATGCTACCATTTTCAAGAAGAGTATTCCAACAACACCATTGGTACAGAAAGTTCTACTCAGTGGTGAAGCCTTAATGTAATACATAACCTGCAATTCATAGTAATCCATAATCAACACATGGACACAATTGTACGTCTATTGAGGAGGAGCGATTACCTGCCGTCAGTGACAATTTTCTCGATATAGACGATCCCATTGCCGGACAACATGGTGCTACTGTTTATAGTATTTCTCGGCAAGGATGACATTAATGCTAGCCGTAGTCAGAGGACGATTCATGTCTCCAGCAGCTTGCTACATCGTTAGAAATTTGATTCAACTTCTGTAGTAGCAGATGTTTGTGTAGCGGTGCCATCTGACCGCGGAGAAAATTGGGGAGAAGATACGATGTGGTGGCAGATGTAAGAGGAGCAGATCAGACATGAGGCAGCAAGAGAGAAACCTGGGGAGCAAAAGAAAGCAGCGGCAGCCTCATGCAAGAGATTGCAGAGGGTTGTCTCCTCTTTTTTCAGTTTGAAATTTCCAAGTATTATATATGTAATGATGACATCCAATGGCTTTATTTCATTCATAATATATGGCCTAAAATACCAAGGGCCGGATAGTTTTTTGTTATCTACATAAAATAAGCTATTACCGTGAACAGAAAAACACCAATAGATGAAACATCTTGAGTAATATCACACTGAAATTTCGTTCTTTCTGTATCTGCATCTCCCTCTGACTCACTCCTATGTATCAACATCAACAACGAACACACTCATGGTTTTAAAGGCGTCCGCCTAGGCGTCTAAGGCGTTCGCCTAGGCGTCAAGGCGCCCCCCTCCGCCTTGGAAAAACGACCGCCTTAGCCGCCTAGGCGCCTAAGGCGTCCGCCTAGGCGTCGCCTAGGCGCCAAGGCGCCCCCACTTCGCCTTAGGACGCCTTGACACCTTAAAAACCATGAACACACTGTCCAGAATAACAAGCAGCACAGAACTCTTTTCCGTCCGCCTATACAATTATCACCATCTCTCTCAACGCCTCTCATCGGTAACAACAAACAAACACGTCTCGCTGCTTCTCACTTCCTCTCAGCAACAAGAAGCACCAAGCAAAGTAGCAGCCTCATGTCCTCTCAGAAATTAGAAGAGTAGCATCCCCATGGATCTCCCAGCAACGGAGCAAAAAGTCAGTAGCCATGAAGCTACGCTGGCCTCTTCTCTCCCCCAGCACCGTCCAAGTGGACGAATGGATCGGGTGACCCAGCCTGCCCGTCCCTCCCCTGTTTTCCCTCTCCATGTGCCACATCTCTCCACATCGGAACACCAAGGACCCCCCAACGACTCACCACACCATTTTGTGGCCGAGATGCAGTCGCCCGGTGTTTCCTCTGCCCCTCTCTCCCCCCCAAGTTGCCAGGGCTCAATCTCGATCTAATAGGAAAAAAGAGCGAGCGGGCAAAGCTAATCGGGGCAGAATTAGATGTGTACCTAATCATCCTGGATCGAGCGGTGCCGGAGGTAATCGAGACAGCGGAGCGCTGTCCCTGCTCTCTTCTAGTGGTGCTGGCCACCCTCCGCGGCGGCGCAGCCGCCATCCCTTTCGGCGCCGGCGGGTCTCAAACCTCCTGGCCGGCGCGACCCGCCTCCCTCTCTTCCGCGGGGGCACAGCTCCGCTCCTCCCGTCCGTAGCGCAGCGGCCCTTTCTTCTCTTCCTCTCCTCCACATCGGCCTGTGCAGGAGCGGCGAAAAACAAGACGGCAGGAGAAGAACTGACCCACGAAAGGACCCACAGCTCAGTCGTACCAATAAACACTCGACAGGTGGGTTGCTCCATAGGCCAGGAATCCTAGGGAGCTTATTTCTCTTAGAGATTTAACATTGCAAATATATCTCATAGATTTCTAATATAACATGTGTGTGTCATCCATAGGAGAGACTAGCAGCCGAATTAAACTTGTCACTGACGGTCTAATGGGTCTGTTCTTGTGCGTTACATTGTATTGTACTGTTATGTTGTTATGTGCTTGTTCATGTAAACTGAGGTCTGCCGTATCAAGGCTTTGGGCCCGCCGCCGGTAGGGCCTTGCGATGGGACTTCACGATCCCCTTCACACAGGCACACAACGCATGCCCAAACTGCCCCGGGAGTAGTTTTTCCTTCTCGTTTTGTATGGTTCTTGGAGCAGCTTATGCTTCACCATCTTATGTAGAGTACAAATTACACTTTTCTCAATTGACAAAACCGAAGGACCAATTTTGCATCCTTTACGGAAAAGACGAGCAATGCTCAGTCACATTTGTAAGGGCACGAGCAGCGGTAGCAGTATCAACTAGCCTGCAAAAGTCAGAGGAAAAAAATCGGGGAGACCTGCACACCTGGCCTGACGTAGCTAACATCTGGCTTCGGAGAAGGACGTGTCCATCTGAACCGATAGGAGCTTACGTGTACTGGCTAAAAGCCAATGAACTCGCCAGCTGAACTCTACTTTCCGGACATGCGTCATCCCAAGACCTTGATGCACACATGGGATAAACTGAATCCTCTTGGCCTCACATGTACTGATCGGCCCCCTGCTGGCCTGGTCCTGCTCACAACCGCTGCTCAGCTCCGCGGCTTGCGCCGATCGAGAGCTTGGCAGGCGCTGGACAATGGATTCCGAGAGCACAGAGATCCTTGTTGAGACCGGCTGCTTCCGACTATACAAGGACGGCCACGTCGACCGTCTGGCTGGGATGGACATCGTGCCCGCCGGCTTCGACACCAACACCGGCGTCACCTCCAAAGACGTCGTGATCTACCTACCACACATCGCGGCTGCTGAACCCGACGATACCACCGCCAAAGTGGTCACGACGAAGCTCCCGATCGTCGTCTTCTTCCACGGCGGCTACTTCATGGTGGGGTCAGCCGGCTATCCTGGCCAACACCACTACGTGAACTCGCTAGCCGGCGACGCGCGCGCTCTCGTCGTCTCCGTCAACTACCGTCTCGCTCCCGAGCACCCGCTCCCGGCGGCCTACGACGACTCCTGGGCCGCGCTCAACTGGGCGGTGTCCGCCGCCGACCCATGGCTGTCCGAGCACGGCGACCTCGGCCGCGTCTTCCTGGCCGGCTGTAGCGCCGGCGGGAACATAGCCCACAACATGGCCATCGCCGCCGGTTTGACTGGTCTGCGTGCCGGCACGGCTGATGCGCGCATCGAGGGCGCGATCTTGCTCCACCCTTCGTTCAGCGGCGAAGTGAAATTGGCCACGGAGGAAGAGGAGTACAGAGTGAGTGTCCAGAAAAGGTGGACCGTCATCTTCCCGGCCGCGACGGGTGGGCTGGATGATCCGAGGATGAACCCGCTGGCCGCTGGCGCGCCGAGCCTGAGCACGCTGCCGTGCGAGAGGCTGCTGGTGTGCGCGGCGTCGGAGGACGAAAGGCTGCCGAGGGACCGGGCGTACTATGAGGCCGTGAAGTCCAGCGGGTGGCGCGGGGACGTGGAGTGGTTCGAGTCGGAAGGCAAAGGGCACTGCTTCTTCGTTGAGGACCACGGCGAACCCGAGGCGGTGGCGCTCATGGAGCGAGTGGTTGGTTTCATCTCTGGCCATTAGTAGAAACTACTCAACTGATTATATCAGTTGTGTAAAAAAATTATCGTTTACAAGGATTATCTTATAATTCAGTTCTGCGCAATAAAATTCAGTTCAAGCTTGTCAGCAGTCATGCACGTAAATAATATGGTAACTGATCGATGGAATCAGAATATCAGATTGGAGAAAGTACAGCAAAATAGCGCCATGGTCAAGTGAATAGTTTTTTTTTTGGTCACAGACTACAGCAAAAGGCCGACTCTAGAGGAACTCCTGGACATCCAAAAGAGCATCCGTCATCAAAGAACCTATTCAAAAGAGACCATTAGGTAACATAATACACTCAGTCCAAACGCCTCGCAAAACGCCACCAAATCAGGCATATTACAGCAAGATACAACTAACGCCGGCTACAGAAGATAAAATGATGTTGTGACACTAGATGCTTCAGCCATGTGTTGTTTTTTCCGGGCTGTGAGTCAGTCAGCCTCATCCTGTGATTCATCCTCCAGATGACATACACCTAGAAAGTGACTTCTACGAGCAGCTAAACCATCAGCACTTTGACTCGAGGACAAACCTTTTTTTAATGAAACAATGTCTTTCAATTCCATTAGGGCAACTCAAATGGACATGGAACTGAACATCAAGTCCTTCCGCAAGGCATTAAGGACAGCGCCATAACCACCATCATAACAATTGCAAGATAAACACTTGTGCAATCCAATTCAACGGGGAAACAAACCAAGAACACATTAAGCATCAGATGTTCAACACCAAAACTGACTCCTGTTACTCAATCAAAGAGTTCATACATCACAGTAAGCCCTAAACTAAGGAGAAATTCGTTAACATCAATCTTGCAATTGATTTTTCTCCCGGATCGAAGTCGAACCATCCTACAACTTGCTACGCCATCCAGTCGGGTGGTTCAGGGAAAAAAATATTCCGCTAGTTCTGGGACGCCCTCGATCCACTCGAGTCCATCCCCGTCATTCCCCTTGCAAGACTTGGGACGGGTGGAGACAAGGCCACCCGGGTACCCACCATCAGTGTAGAGATCACGGACGATGTCGCCGACTGTTTCCGCCGCTTCATCCCAATCCCTCCAGAAGGATCTGAAAGAAGCTGAGGACGACTACGGGCTCCACGGAGATTTGCTCGCGGTCGTCACCGCCGCGCCCCGCCGGTGCTGGAGATGCCGCCGCCGCCATCGTGCCCCGCGCCGGTGCTGGAGCCGCTGCCTCCGCGTCCGTTCCCCGGCCTGGTGCTGGAACTTCCACCGAGGATTTGGTGTCGGTAGAGGGGTAGCTAGCATGTGTACCTATCTATGTTGATATAATGTCGGATTTCTGAGGTGGTCTCCGCGGCGTATTTCCCGAGTTCGCCGAGAAAGGTTTGGATGAAGCTGACGATGACGACTGGCACCACAGGAAGACCCTTCTCGGCGTTAAAGTAAACATAATTATAATAAAAATTTATACTTTCTTAATTTTTTATTTACAGTGTAGTTTAAGAAATATATGTTGTATATTATTTGGCTGGCATTCTTAATATTTAACATTGTACTCCCTCCATCTCTGAATATAAGGTGTATAGTTTTTTGTACGAATATTAAGACATGAGAATTTTGCACACGGTGGAATCATTTTCCCCTGGAAAAAATTGGGAGAGAGTAAATTGTCCATAAGTCGCAATACGTCCTATCTTTTGGATTTTTCCTCAAAAAAACTACACACCTTACATTCAGAAACATATGGAGTAATATTTTTCTCAATTGTTTTCTATTATATATTTTCCATTTATATTATTTAAACAATGTCGGAGTTGCGCAAAAGTTCTTTTTATTTGTGAGATATTACGCTTAACAAGATACAAAACTAAGCGTAAATGCGAAAAAGGAAAAATCACCTTCTTGATTTTTTACATTGATGAGTTTTACAATGTATATGTATATAATTGCGCGAATGTTCTATTTTAATATTAAAAATATAATGGTACAAATTCTTAAATATACGATCTAACAAATATCTTAATAGAGGTGTGTATTGTATGTTTATGTAAGCATGTAGAAACTTCTGGAGTATAATTTGAACAACTGGCATGACTTTATTTGATAGTCAATTATATCCCATATTGGTTCGTGTCACTCCACATTGGTGGGACCAAGAGGAGATTACGGTGTGCCATTGTTGATTATTTGGGGATCCTTATGACTCCACGCCCTCGAATGGAGAATAGCTTTCATTGGGAAGTGAAGTTTGGGATAAATCATCGTCTTTGTGTTCTCGGTTATTTTTCTACCCGAGCTACTTACTTATGCAATTATCTTTGTGTTAGCCATCGTGTTTGAAGTTATTTGTCTTGCTATCACATAGTTGCATATCTTATCTAGCATAATCTGTTGGTGCACATAGTTGAGCCTAGTATATTTATGTATTGGTATTGGTAAATTAAACGTTGATTTTATTTTGCATTTATCCAAGGCAAAACGTATTTTTTAATCGCATTTTCATCCATGTAGGCGACATCATGTGTCCTTTCAAATCATCATAACCCACTAAACCGCAAGTCTCTCATTTGCCTACGCGAATCACCCGCTCGTGAACCAACCCTATTCTCCCGTGGTAGCGCCTGAGCACGCTCTGCCGGGCTCGCTCGATCTGATCTACAAGGCGTTGTGGGGACGCGGAGGATCCATCTCCTGGGCCGGCGAAGGTGGTGGGAGGTGGTGTGGCCGTGGCTGGGAATGGTGGCAGCGGCGCTAGGGTTTGTGGGTTAGGGTCTACCCCGCTGGCGGCCATTTAAAGGCCTCCACCATCGCATTTAAGGTGGTAGTTCACTGGTGGGTGGCCGTTTGGTGAGGCTGACTGGCCGGCCAGGAGAGCCTGGGAGAGGACACGGGGCGGACACGAGTCGCGTCCGCGCGTGTCCGCGCCAACACAAAGCCGGTTCAAATTTGGGCTGGAATTGGGTCCACGCGGACAGAAAAGCGGACCAATTTCCAAACGCGTCGGTCCGTTGAGCCGTGATTTTTCGCAAAACGGTAATATTCGGAAACGAACCAAATGAGTAGTTGCGTTGGAGTTGCCCTAAGCCAAACGTGTAGCCAATTAATAGTTGTATTGTATCAAGTTGATGCCAACTGCTACTTCACATATTTTTGGATGGTGCGGAGAGCTTGAGTAACCTAGCGCTGGTGATGGAACACGTGCACATTGGATATTAAATATATAACGTGGGACGGGTCTGGAAACTCGCAACCGACGTACGGATGATTTTTCTTAATAGGGTTGTCTTTGTCTGTCTCAGGCTGAATGCAAAATCAAAACGCTAATCAGGTTGCAACTCCAATATCTGCGCTGCATGAATGCAGAATCAAAATGCTAATCAGACTGCAACTGGCAATATCTGTTGCATATATATACCGGTATAACCAATATGCCCCAGATGTCAACCCAGTTTCTCGAGAAGGTACTCCGTACTTGGTTAATTGGGGGCCATCGATATGATGCATTGATGCTCTTGTTTGCTAAATCTGTATGTGTTATTGTGGTTGCTATTAGGCAAAGATTTGAAGTAACACCCTACGGCTTCCCTTTGTTCTTTTTTTCCGCATAGTGCTTCAAGATCAAAATGAAGAGACAAATGCTTCAAGATTTATGCAACTGAAAACTGGAAGCAGAATCAAAACGCTAACCAGGATGACTCGGGGCAAAGTGGCGCAAGACACTTGTGCCAGACGCACCTCCCGATGATCGCCGATTATCGTGAGTAACAGGCGGGAGAGGCAGATGAATGTGGAGGCAGTTAGGTGGAGGACCCCTGACTGGGAGGTACATGTATCTTATGAATGGCTAAGCTACTGTCTGACGGAACTTTCTTTCGGGCGGCAGGGCGCACCATAATGAGATAAGTACTTATTAGAGTTAGTGGAAGAGAGACTTGGAGGGCTGTGGAGTGTGGACAGCTCATCAAGATCTTCAGTGGATGTGAGGATGAACTTGTTTCACCGATTCATTGTTCAGTATAAACTGAAGAATTGTTTGTAAGAATTGATGAGATAAAATGGAAATGCCCAAAGCAGTTGACACCATATCAACCCAACCATGTCCGTGAGGGAATGCATCGTAGCTCCCAACACCGTAGCGAGGGAATCATTCCGATATAATCCATCAATCCATCCTTTCTCAGTATAGTGATAAAACACTAAAAACTGACGTTTTTAGTAACCCGCAGACAAATAAAGGAACATCGGTAGTGACACTTGAAAATTCGGTTGCAGATGGTTGGCATGGAGAACATCGCAAATGCACTAACCTTGTAGAAGGATGAGCGCGTAGAAATACCCCACAAATCCTCAAGGGAGAATCTTGAAGTAATCCGCGGTGACGATCCGAATCAATGGGGCAAACCAGGATGAAGGCTGAGCACGAATGAGAAAATGAGCTTAATTTGTAGATGTTGCTTTAAGCACAAATCACGGTTTGTATCAGGCATGACACTCCAACTCAAAATATACACAAACAAGAATTTTCTTTAATTACCCAGATCATTCTTAAGTGAAACTTGATGCGAAAACCACGACAATACAACACAAGAAACGAAACAAAATATGGAACTCATCATGATAATGACCATCCTGCAATTGACGACATCTCAGATAAACTTTTAATCAGGTTTAAGCACAAATCACGATTAATACCACACATGACACTCCAACTCAAAACAGAAACCATAACTGGAGTTTTCTTTAATCAGCGAGATCGTTTAGAAGTAAAACTTATTATGACACCATGACACTACAACATGGTAAACAAACAAAAGATGCATGGAACTCATCATGTTAATTACCATCTTACAATTGATGACATATGAGACCAATTTTCAATCTGGCCATCAATTCTTGAGGCTCCGTAATGTCCTCGTCAAGGATTCGACCTGGTCGACCTCGGACGATTTTGAGAAGAGATTGGATGAAGCTAACGATGGCGCCTAGCACCACAATAACTCCATCGGGGTAATCGTGTTCTCCTCTTATCGAACTTCGGCACGCTGTCCCAGTGTTGGAACCGCCACAGGGCCGTTCCAACTACGTTTTGGATATGAGGCGAGTTACAATAAATATAATTACACTAAATTTATACTTTCTTAATTTTTTTATCACATTGTGATTTAACAAATATATGGTGTTAACTATTTAGCTAGCATTTTTTTACAGGAATGCGGTAGTGAAAGCCACTACATGGGATTTTGTTTTTAAATATAAGAACCCAAATTTATGTTCGTGAAGACTTGAACCTGGGTGGCTGGGTTATAAATCCACTTCCCTAACCAAGTGAGTTAGGCTCAATTATTTATTTAGCTAGCATTATTAGCCATATAATATTTTTTCTTAATTGTTTTCAATTATATAGTTTCCATGTATATCATTGAAAGAATATCTTATTTGTGCAAAATGTTTTTAAATTTGTGGGATGTTACTCTTAACAAGATACAAAACAACCTTAAACACAAAAAAGAGGAAAAAAGCACGCCTTCTTGATTTTTTTCCGTTGATGAGTTATATAGTGTATATGTATATTATTGTCTGAATGTTCTCCTATAATATATTAAATATAATGGTACAAATTCCAAAGTATACAACATAACAAATATCTTAATAGAGGCATGTAGTGTATTATTATGTACATGATTTTTTCCATAGTCAAATTTATCTTACCTTGGATGTAGTAATATGTGGATGATTTATGCTTGTTATTAAATTAGAATTGATTATAGTAATCATCACGAACATAAAATATTATGGGTTATACTACTTTTGCACAAGTGTATCTTATCATGGATGTAGTAATATGTGGATGATTTATGCTTGTTATTAAATTAGGATTGATTATAGTAATCATCACGAACATAAAATATTATGGGTTATACTCCCTCCGTCTCAAATTATAAGACGTGCTATTTTTGTGCTGGTCTTTGATGCTCAACTTTGACCCCTAATGTATACTAATTCATATGGAATGAGAATGTATGAATGGTATCGTTGGATTCGTCTTGCAAAATTCTTTCATTTTGTGTATTACTATACTAATTTTATGGACATATTATAAATACAAATCATGGTCAAACATGTATGTCGTTGACCAATAAAATTTAATGGCGCCTTATATTTTGGGACAGAGGGAGTACTACTTTTGCACACAGCAAATTCAGTTATTATATATGATCACCTCAATGTGCCTTTGTATGACACGGTGTATACAGATGCTACCGTTAATTTCTCAAATAAGTAGTTATGCATAAAACTAGAAGGAGAGGGCGCGCGTTGCTGCGCCCGTTTTGGCACCAAGGTGCATAGCAAATTGGTCATTGAATAGTACCCAGTGTATGGAAAGGTGAATTACATGGCTAGACAGAGAACTGAGGAAGGAGTTTCATGCGTTGGTTGCATCAGGTGTTGGAAACAGACCATGTGTGTTGTGTACCTCGTCTTGGACTGATTTCAGTTTTGCACAACCTGAATATAAAGTGCAAACAGCAATGGGAGTGAGTTCAAAGAGATGAAACCAACAGAAACGGCACCAACTGCACCAAATATATCTACACAATATTATTAGCATAAAGATCAACAAATATCATCTGTAGCTAGTCCGCAGATTTCCATATTTGGTAAGAACACTGACCAGTGGAAACTAAAAAAGACTTGGTTGTTTGTTCAAGTGTGTAGTAAAATATGAATGTTTGCTGATTCTCAGTGCAAAAGAGAACCTTTGGTGTCTCGATATAGGCAGAGAGAAATACCCAAACGGAGGCAGCTTATTCCCTGCTTTTTCCACACTTCGGTTTACTTCTTCTTTTTCTCTAGGCTCCCATATATGTGAGGTGATGCTCTGTTTCATAGCAACGGTGTACCCATATTGCTGTATGGCAGGGTAAGCTATAAGGGCTGTAAATTATATGAGCAACTAAATTCATAGTGGAATTCTAAGCCTTTTGAACTAAGATAAAACCAAACGTTGACATGAAAATAGAAAGCTGAAGATCCCAATAACAGAAGCGCATCCATCTAGCAAAACTAAGGTACTCACCAAGTCACCATAAGACTAATTAATTTCAGGTTACGCCAATACATCCGGAAAGTCCTTTTTGATCCTGAGCACCAGTGTTCCCTCCCGTTTAAAAAATTTGAAAATCATATTTGTGAGTTTCAAAAAAATATGAAAAAATTATGATGTAGCCAATGGTGCATCCTACAAACGAACAAAATTTTAGTGTGAAATACTTTATCTTATGGGCTACACAAAAATAACAAATCTGATAAAACTTAGAGATTAGAAAATATACATACTCGGATCTACAAATTTGTCATTTTTGTGTAGCTCAAAATACAAAGTTTTTGAAGTTGATATTTTGCGCGCCAGAGGGATATATCATTGGCTACACTCGGATTTTTTTCAAATTTTTTTGAAACATATATATGATTTTCGAATTTTTTAAACGGGAGGGATCACTGGTGCCTGGGAGCAAAAAAATCTCCACTGCAATACATCACCGTACAGCTTTAGAAAGGAATAAATCACACACCACACAACAATAAGATTGGATAGAGAAAAACAAAAGGTAAGTGAAACGACTCCAACAATACACAACCTTAACAAGAGATGCATCTTCTCATGCTACAGTACAACATGGCGTTCTGAGCTTCTAAACCCAGTTAGTACGATAATATCCGGAATCGATGAATATTTCTTGCCTTGCTTCTAACAACATGGCGTTTTGGCCTTCTAAGTCGAACTATTTGTTGTCGTTCAATATATAATGCATATACCTTTCACCTGGATGCACCACTCGCAGTAAAATAAAAGGCATGACAATTTTTTTGCTTACAGATTATATTCAGAAGAAAGACAAGTGTGCCAATAGTAAGCACTCTATGATTTTTGGAAAAATAATGTGATGGACGGGAAGTGAATTTTGACACAAGGGAAAGCACTCTATTATTTCTTTATAAAGTAGATAATGGACAACAAGCAAATTTTTACCGAAGAAGGGACCTGTTGAATATCTTACTGAACTATTTAAGATTACATCATGTTTCTCTCCAGTATAATTACACAAATTGGCATACATCTTCAGCTGTTCACTAAACAAAACCAAAGATATTGCGTTACTGCATACCTATTTCTAAAACAAAAACCTTACGATGCTATCTATGCTACTGATTATGATCAACACCAGTTATGAGGATCATTCGAAACTACACTTTCATTAAATCCTGAACTAACCACCGCTGCATATAATTGTAAGGCATCATCATAAGGGAACAAACGAACAAAAAGGGAATAATAACAGATTAACTACCTTGGCTGGTACAGAACATAGACTTAGCGGGCAACTCTTATAGATCATACCTGATAAATTATGAAAATAAGACAACTTACCTCTTTCAATAAAAGGACAAAAAACAATGTACTACAAAACAATTCCATGAATGCAAGATGAGCCTTTTAAAATCCATTGCACCAAAACTAAATTCTGGCCATTTAAATGTTGATCTGTTCACAACTCTTGCAAGGGCAGCTCTGTACTTCTCAAACTTTATAAGGCATGAGATTCTGTCACGGATTAACATGGAGCATTGAAGTTCTGTCATTTAACCGGGAAACAAAGTGTCTTTTTTAATATTCCAGAGAGTAGTGAGCCCAATAATTATTTTCAGAAACCATTTAGTCCTAGTAATCCATCAGACCATAAAGGGTTTGCTATAAAGTTTTGACATAGTTGACTGATAAGGTAAATTGTGCATGATTAGGACTACCAAAAACGGAGACAATGGCTTAAGGCCTTGACCATGGGAAAAATGGCATGCAACATATAGGAACTGTTCCATGTGTTCCATTCTGTAGTCCGAAGTGTCCGAAGATACATGCACACGGATCATATCAGAAATATTTTGCAATTTCGATAGTGACGTGTATGAAATGCAGAGAAAGCTATGGTAGTAGACTCATGGATTCAAAATAAAGAAGGCGGGAGACTATTAATATACCAGTGAGGAGAGCTAGTGGAACTGACCATACAGCACAATCTGAGCACCATTAACGATAGCACAGTTTTCTTCCCTGCAGGTGAATAGTGAATTAAATGAAATCAAGTATGTTTCATAAAAGCAAAGAAATGGTTAGCTCACATTTAGCTTGAAAGTCCGAATTTCGAAAAATAATAGAGCAAGAGCCTACTCACATATATGAAAACTGTGCAAAGGGCATGGTGTTTTTGTGCAGAAATTTGTTGGGTCTTGATACAAAACGGTTTTGCTCACATGCCATTTCATCAAGCACCTGCCGAAAATATCACAATAAAACCAAACGAAACACCATCAATCAGATAGGAGAGAACTCTGAATAAATTCTTGTTGGGGCATAGAGAACTGCAAGAAAGTAACATTGGACCAAGAATTCAGTAGACAGAGTGGAAATAACCCTAGAAAGATCAAATTAAGCACAACTGTTTTGACCAAAGCGATAAACGCCCACATTAAACAGCCAATGAGTAGAAGGGCAATGAAGAAAACACTGGCTATGTTGATAGTATAATCTGAGATGGGGGTCCAGGAAAACCTAACTTTCTACGATTAAAAACATAATCTCCTAATAGCTGAGCTATAAAAAAAGTTACTTGTAGTGACTCTAGGAAATGCCAGTTGTTGAGTTGATGGAAGGGTGCAGGTCACATGACTGCATGGAGTTGGGTTGGGTCTTGGATCGGACAACAGAGCAAATCACCATCAAACAACATTTTTAAACTTACGATGGATCTAACAACTTGCGTATCTTTTCTTCTAGCTTGTAGTCCATTTAGTAAATATAAGATTACTCAGTACATAAATGCAAGAAATAAGAGCTATAAAATTATGCATTACCCTTGCACAACCACACTAAGAATTCAGTCACCATTCAGGGATTATTAAATGAATATGATTATATACATATTCATCAACAGTCACTGTCGACAACTGCTTGACCTAACAACACTTGTTGTTTTCCATTGCCACCGCTAATAAACATAGAACTAAGTCACAATGTAAATGGCATATTTCAGGAGCATTCAGATGAAAGTCATGCCCACTATACTCCTTAGGGAAAAAGTGAAAAAATTCATAAGTTTACTGTCAATTGCAGCCATGCAAAACAACCATATATCACTCGTTAGAGCTAAAGAGAAGTGCTGAACTGGCCAGGATTTTAAGTTTTCAGTGCATGCAAATTTAAGATAATATCATGTACCATACAATTTAGCATGTTTTTGTGCAGAGTTGACCACTTGCAAAATACTATTCTCTGAAATATGATTCAGAAATTACAATCAATCATTGAAACATAGAAACAGATCTAACGTATAATGCTACCATTTTCAAGAAGAGTATTCCAACAACACCATTGGTACAGAAAGTTCTACTCAGTGGTGAAGCCTTAATGTAATACATAACCTGCAATTCATAGTAATCCATAATCAACACATGGACACAATTGTACGTCTATTGAGGAGGAGCGATTACCTGCCGTCAGTGACAATTTTCTCGATATAGACGATCCCATTGCCGGACAACATGGTGCTACTGTTTATAGTATTTCTCGGCAAGGATGACATTAATGCTAGCCGTAGTCAGAGGACGATTCATGTCTCCAGCAGCTTGCTACATCGTTAGAAATTTGATTCAACTTCTGTAGTAGCAGATGTTTGTGTAGCGGTGCCATCTGACCGCGGAGAAAATTGGGGAGAAGATACGATGTGGTGGCAGATGTAAGAGGAGCAGATCAGACATGAGGCAGCAAGAGAGAAACCTGGGGAGCAAAAGAAAGCAGCGGCAGCCTCATGCAAGAGATTGCAGAGGGTTGTCTCCTCTTTTTTCAGTTTGAAATTTCCAAGTATTATATATGTAATGATGACATCCAATGGCTTTATTTCATTCATAATATATGGCCTAAAATACCAAGGGCCGGATAGTTTTTTGTTATCTACATAAAATAAGCTATTACCGTGAACAGAAAAACACCAATAGATGAAACATCTTGAGTAATATCACACTGAAATTTCGTTCTTTCTGTATCTGCATCTCCCTCTGACTCACTCCTATGTATCAACATCAACAACGAACACACTCATGGTTTTAAAGGCGTCCGCCTAGGCGTCTAAGGCGTTCGCCTAGGCGTCAAGGCGCCCCCCTCCGCCTTGGAAAAACGACCGCCTTAGCCGCCTAGGCGCCTAAGGCGTCCGCCTAGGCGTCGCCTAGGCGCCAAGGCGCCCCCACTTCGCCTTAGGACGCCTTGACACCTTAAAAACCATGAACACACTGTCCAGAATAACAAGCAGCACAGAACTCTTTTCCGTCCGCCTATACAATTATCACCATCTCTCTCAACGCCTCTCATCGGTAACAACAAACAAACACGTCTCGCTGCTTCTCACTTCCTCTCAGCAACAAGAAGCACCAAGCAAAGTAGCAGCCTCATGTCCTCTCAGAAATTAGAAGAGTAGCATCCCCATGGATCTCCCAGCAACGGAGCAAAAAGTCAGTAGCCATGAAGCTACGCTGGCCTCTTCTCTCCCCCAGCACCGTCCAAGTGGACGAATGGATCGGGTGACCCAGCCTGCCCGTCCCTCCCCTGTTTTCCCTCTCCATGTGCCACATCTCTCCACATCGGAACACCAAGGACCCCCCAACGACTCACCACACCATTTTGTGGCCGAGATGCAGTCGCCCGGTGTTTCCTCTGCCCCTCTCTCCCCCCCAAGTTGCCAGGGCTCAATCTCGATCTAATAGGAAAAAAGAGCGAGCGGGCAAAGCTAATCGGGGCAGAATTAGATGTGTACCTAATCATCCTGGATCGAGCGGTGCCGGAGGTAATCGAGACAGCGGAGCGCTGTCCCTGCTCTCTTCTAGTGGTGCTGGCCACCCTCCGCGGCGGCGCAGCCGCCATCCCTTTCGGCGCCGGCGGGTCTCAAACCTCCTGGCCGGCGCGACCCGCCTCCCTCTCTTCCGCGGGGGCACAGCTCCGCTCCTCCCGTCCGTAGCGCAGCGGCCCTTTCTTCTCTTCCTCTCCTCCACATCGGCCTGTGCAGGAGCGGCGAAAAACAAGACGGCAGGAGAAGAACGACCCACGAAAGGACCCACAGCTCAGTCGTACCAATAAACACTCGACAGGTGGGTTGCTCCATAGGCCAGGAATCCTAGGGAGCTTATTTCTCTTAGAGATTTAACATTGCAAATATATCTCATAGATTTCTAATATAACATGTGTGTGTCATCCATAGGAGAGACTAGCAGCCGAATTAAACTTGTCACTGACGGTCTAATGGGTCTGTTCTTGTGCGTTACATTGTATTGTACTGTTATGTTGTTATGTGCTTGTTCATGTAAACTGAGGTCTGCCGTATCAAGGCTTTGGGCCCGCCGCCGGTAGGGCCTTGCGATGGGACTTCACGATCCCCTTCACACAGGCACACAACGCATGCCCAAACTGCCCCGGGAGTAGTTTTTCCTTCTCGTTTTGTATGGTTCTTGGAGCAGCTTATGCTTCACCATCTTATGTAGAGTACAAATTACACTTTTCTCAATTGACAAAACCGAAGGACCAATTTTGCATCCTTTACGGAAAAGACGAGCAATGCTCAGTCACATTTGTAAGGGCACGAGCAGCGGTAGCAGTATCAACTAGCCTGCAAAAGTCAGAGGAAAAAAATCGGGGAGACCTGCACACCTGGCCTGACGTAGCTAACATCTGGCTTCGGAGAAGGACGTGTCCATCTGAACCGATAGGAGCTTACGTGTACTGGCTAAAAGCCAATGAACTCGCCAGCTGAACTCTACTTTCCGGACATGCGTCATCCCAAGACCTTGATGCACACATGGGATAAACTGAATCCTCTTGGCCTCACATGTACTGATCGGCCCCCTGCTGGCCTGGTCCTGCTCACAACCGCTGCTCAGCTCCGCGGCTTGCGCCGATCGAGAGCTTGGCAGGCGCTGGACAATGGATTCCGAGAGCACAGAGATCCTTGTTGAGACCGGCTGCTTCCGACTATACAAGGACGGCCACGTCGACCGTCTGGCTGGGATGGACATCGTGCCCGCCGGCTTCGACACCAACACCGGCGTCACCTCCAAAGACGTCGTGATCTACCTACCACACATCGCGGCTGCTGAACCCGACGATACCACCGCCAAAGTGGTCACGACGAAGCTCCCGATCGTCGTCTTCTTCCACGGCGGCTACTTCATGGTGGGGTCAGCCGGCTATCCTGGCCAACACCACTACGTGAACTCGCTAGCCGGCGACGCGCGCGCTCTCGTCGTCTCCGTCAACTACCGTCTCGCTCCCGAGCACCCGCTCCCGGCGGCCTACGACGACTCCTGGGCCGCGCTCAACTGGGCGGTGTCCGCCGCCGACCCATGGCTGTCCGAGCACGGCGACCTCGGCCGCGTCTTCCTGGCCGGCTGTAGCGCCGGCGGGAACATAGCCCACAACATGGCCATCGCCGCCGGTTTGACTGGTCTGCGTGCCGGCACGGCTGATGCGCGCATCGAGGGCGCGATCTTGCTCCACCCTTCGTTCAGCGGCGAAGTGAAATTGGCCACGGAGGAAGAGGAGTACAGAGTGAGTGTCCAGAAAAGGTGGACCGTCATCTTCCCGGCCGCGACGGGTGGGCTGGATGATCCGAGGATGAACCCGCTGGCCGCTGGCGCGCCGAGCCTGAGCACGCTGCCGTGCGAGAGGCTGCTGGTGTGCGCGGCGTCGGAGGACGAGAGGCTGCCGAGGGACCGGGCGTACTATGAGGCCGTGAAGTCCAGCGGGTGGCGCGGGGACGTGGAGTGGTTCGAGTCGGAAGGCAAAGGGCACTGCTTCTTCGTTGAGGACCACGGCGAACCCGAGGCGGTGGCGCTCATGGAGCGAGTGGTTGGTTTCATCTCTGGCCATTAGTAGAAACTACTCAACTGATTATATCAGTTGTGTAAAAAATTTATCGTTTACAAGGATTATCTTATAATTCAGTTCTGCGCAATAAAATTCAGTTCAAGCTTGTCAGCAGTCATGCACGTAAATAATATGGTAACTGATCGATGGAATCAGAATATCAGATTGGAGAAAGTACAGCAAAATAGCGCCATGGTCAAGTGAATAGTTTTTTTTTTGGTCACAGACTACAGCAAAAGGCCGACTCTAGAGGAACTCCTGGACATCCAAAAGAGCATCCGTCATCAAAGAACCTATTCAAAAGAGACCATTAGGTAACATAATACACTCAGTCCAAACGCCTCGCAAAACGCCACCAAATCAGGCATATTACAGCAAGATACAACTAACGCCGGCTACAGAAGATAAAATGATGTTGTGACACTAGATGCTTCAGCCATGTGTTGTTTTTTCCGGGCTGTGAGTCAGTCAGCCTCATCCTGTGATTCATCCTCCAGATGACATACACCTAGAAAGTGACTTCTACGAGCAGCTAAACCATCAGCACTTTGACTCGAGGACAAACCATTTTTTTAATGAAACAATGTCTTTCAATTCCATTAGGGCAACTCAAATGGACATGGAACTGAACATCAAGTCCTTCCGCAAGGCATTAAGGACAGCGCCATAACCACCATCATAACAATTGCAAGATAAACACTTGTGCAATCCAATTCAACGGGGAAACAAACCAAGAACACATTAAGCATCAGATGTTCAACACCAAAACTGACTCCTGTTACTCAATCAAAGAGTTCATACATCACAGTAAGCCCTAAACTAAGGAGAAATTCGTTAACATCAATCTTGCAATTGATTTTTCTCCCGGATCGAAGTCGAACCATCCTACAACTTGCTACGCCATCCAGTCGGGTGGTTCAGGGAAAAAAATATTCCGCTAGTTCTGGGACGCCCTCGATCCACTCGAGTCCATCCCCGTCATTCCCCTTGCAAGACTTGGGACGGGTGGAGACAAGGCCACCCGGGTACCCACCATCAGTGTAGAGATCACGGACGATGTCGCCGACTGTTTCCGCCGCTTCATCCCAATCCCTCCAGAAGGATCTGAAAGAAGCTGAGGACGACTACGGGCTCCACGGAGATTTGCTCGCGGTCGTCACCGCCGCGCCCCGCCGGTGCTGGAGATGCCGCCGCCGCCATCGTGCCCCGCGCCGGTGCTGGAGCCGCTGCCTCCGCGTCCGTTCCCCGGCCTGGTGCTGGAACTTCCACCGAGGATTTGGTGTCGGTAGAGGGGTAGCTAGCATGTGTACCTATCTATGTTGATATAATGTCGGATTTCTGAGGTGGTCTCCGCGGCGTATTTCCCGAGTTCGCCGAGAAAGGTTTGGATGAAGCTGACGATGACGACTGGCACCACAGGAAGACCCTTCTCGGCGTTAAAGTAAACATAATTATAATAAAAATTTATACTTTCTTAATTTTTTATTTACAGTGTAGTTTAAGAAATATATGTTGTATATTATTTGGCTGGCATTCTTAATATTTAACATTGTACTCCCTCCATCTCTGAATATAAGGTGTATAGTTTTTTGTACGAATATTAAGACATGAGAATTTTGCACACGGTGGAATCATTTTCCCCTGGAAAAAATTGGGAGAGAGTAAATTGTCCATAAGTCGCAATACGTCCTATCTTTTGGATTTTTCCTCAAAAAAACTACACACCTTACATTCAGAAACATATGGAGTAATATTTTTCTCAATTGTTTTCTATTATATATTTTCCATTTATATTATTTAAACAATGTCGGAGTTGCGCAAAAGTTCTTTTTATTTGTGAGATATTACGCTTAACAAGATACAAAACTAAGCGTAAATGCGAAAAAGGAAAAATCACCTTCTTGATTTTTTACATTGATGAGTTTTACAATGTATATGTATATAATTGCGCGAATGTTCTATTTTAATATTAAAAATATAATGGTACAAATTCTTAAATATACGATCTAACAAATATCTTAATAGAGGTGTGTATTGTATGTTTATGTAAGCATGTAGAAACTTCTGGAGTATAATTTGAACAACTGGCATGACTTTATTTGATAGTCAATTATATCCCATATTGGTTCGTGTCACTCCACATTGGTGGGACCAAGAGGAGATTACGGTGTGCCATTGTTGATTATTTGGGGATCCTTATGACTCCACGCCCTCGAATGGAGAATAGCTTTCATTGGGAAGTGAAGTTTGGGATAAATCATCGTCTTTGTGTTCTCGGTTATTTTTCTACCCGAGCTACTTACTTATGCAATTATCTTTGTGTTAGCCATCGTGTTTGAAGTTATTTGTCTTGCTATCACATAGTTGCATATCTTATCTAGCATAATCTGTTGGTGCACATAGTTGAGCCTAGTATATTTATGTATTGGTATTGGTAAATTAAACGTTGATTTTATTTTGCATTTATCCAAGGCAAAACGTATTTTTTAATCGCATTTTCATCCATGTAGGCGACATCATGTGTCCTTTCAAATCATCATAACCCACTAAACCGCAAGTCTCTCATTTGCCTACGCGAATCACCCGCTCGTGAACCAACCCTATTCTCCGTTAGCACAAGCATTCGCATGATCTCTGATGGCGGATCTTCTCCATACGTGATCCCCAAACCTCGACTCGGCAAATTCACACCTTGGATGCTCGCAGGCCACCATAACATTCCATACCTTGGACGCTCGAAGGTTGACACCTAACAGTATAGGAGATGCCAAATCTCTAAGTACAAGGATGATCATATCTGATAGATAGTGCTTGCTCTCTTTCTCTCTCACTCTCTCTCTCTCCCCTCACTCTCTCCGTCTCTCTCTCTTAGGATAAGAGTGGAAACATGCATGAGTGAGAGAGAGCAAGGGGAGCATAGAGATATTACATATGCAATGAGTATCCTCCGCCCTTTCTTACCTAGTTTGCAGCTATAGTTGGAGAGCTATACATAGGCAAGTGTGGATTTCGAGCCGTTGGGGTAAGATAGGAGTTAATGGATAGTTCCAATGACTAGTCTTTGATTGTCGCTGACCCTTTTAGACAAGGTTGTCCTCTGCGAATCTTCCGTATAGTGATGTGGTCAACCACATCGAGTTTTCACGTTATTCCTCATGAAGCTCAGACTGAACCAAATTCAACTTTATAGACATGAGATGTTGTCTTCAACATGGGTCTAGTAAGGTCATGGCCTACATTTCAACCACATGTTGAGTAAAATATCTCTAGCTTAAAGCATGCTGATTCTGGTATCCAGCAAGATCGCTTTCAGATTGTCGCACTAGTAGGGAAAAGCCTTGTGGCAACGTGTCACTTTTCCCATTGGCAACGTGTGGGTGCATGTTGCCAGTATCGTGCTGCTGCTATTTTTACTGGCAACGTGCCAAGCCCACACATTGCCAGTATGATGGATAGTGGCAACATGTCTATTTGTTGCACGTTGCTACTACTCTCTAGTACCAGCAATGTGCTCTCTTCCCAAACGTTGCTAGCTCACTTATGAATATAACATGATCGATAATTGCCCAGTAGCACATGACAGAATAAACAATATTAAGCAGTAACACCTAATATGCCAAAATAATCAACCGAAATAGATAGATAGCACATAACTTATTCCAAGTCTCCAATTACATAAATAGCACATGAGACTCGATCTCGCTAAAAGATAACTTATTCCAAGTCTCCTAACTACCTAGGTACTCACTTAGTGTCTCGATCACCTCAGGCTCAAAGCATGAAATCATGATCATGTCTAGGTTCATGATCCTCAGACTCGGAACTGGATGAGTTTTCGGGGGCCCTATACATGAAATAGGTCTCGCCATGCATGCACATGCCGAGAAAGAAAGCGCACCTCTCAGCAGGTTGCATGTTGTAGGTAGCTACGAGTTCTGCCCATCGAGCGCCATTGAAATATGTCCGCCCTGGCTTGTTGGTGCACAAAACTCTGAAACTCCGAGTGGGCACCGTCATCTCGAAGAGGTTGACCTCAAATGTCATGTGGTCACTAATGAGAATGCCAACATGTGAAAGGACAAGGATGTCGCCTAGAGGAGGGTGAATAGGCGATTAAAACTTTTCTGGTTTAGGCATGATAAATGCGGAATAAAACTAGGCGTTTTAATTTAACAAGCAAATGACCTAAATATACTAGGCTCGCCCATGTGCACCAACAACTTATGCTAAGCAAGACAAGCAACAAGGTGATAGCAAGATATAAGACTTCAAGCACGAAGGCTATCACAATGTAAAGTGCATAAGTAAATAGCTCGGGTATAGAGATAACCGAGGCACGCAGAGACGATGATGTATTCCCGAGTTCCTCCTTTTGAGGGAGTACGTCTCGTTGGAGGGGTGTGAGTTTCAATACTCAACGCCACAAATGCCTCACCCTATTCTCCGATAAACCTCACCCAATGGCTCGGTTCACCTTCCACTATCGGTAATCTTCAAGGCGGAAACCGGCGTCTTTACATCAATCCCGAGGCACGCATCCACAACTTAATTGGAGGCTCCCGAGTCACCAACTTGGGGCACGCATCCACAACTGGATTGGAGGCTCCCAAGAACACCACACACCGTCTAGGGTCCAACGACCCAAGAGTAACAAGCTCACGAACTTTCACTTCCACGAATCCTCGTGGAGAGCACAAACCGATGCACAAAAGCAAATGCAAGAACACAAGAAGTGCTCAAATCCTTCACTCCCAAATCCCACCAAAAGCAACTAATGCTTATGGGGGAGAAGAGAGTAAGAACAAAGAAGAGAACCACACAAGAACTCCAAGATCAAGATCTACTAGGTTCCCCTCACTTAGAGGAGAGAAGGATTGGTGGAAATGTAGATCTAGATTTCTTCTCACTTTTCCCTCAAAGATATGCAAGAATCATGGGAGGGATTGAGAGGAAGGCAAGCTTTTCAAGGTCAACAATGGTGGGAGAGAGAGAAAAACGACCTCAGGTTGTTGGGAACCCTTTGGGGAAGAAGGCCCTTAAATAGGTCCCCAGAAAATCTGCCCGTTCGATATTTTTTGCGCAGGGGCTGTAGTACTGGGCTTGGCCCGGTACTACTGTGCACCCGGTAGTACTGGGCAAGCCCGGTAGTACTGGGATAACAAGTGCGGGACATCAGAGAGCTCCGAGCTAATGTAGTACTAGCCCCGGTACTTGGCACGGTAGTACTAGGTATGGTACCTTGGTACTACCGGGCCAAGTCCGGTACTACCGCCCTTGTAAAAACTGCAGAAAACAACAACACTAAAACGGCATAACTTGAGTATCCGAACTTCGTTTTCGATGTTCTTAGGCTCGTTGGAATCACCACAACGAGATCTACAAGATCATGCGGAGAAACATCATAGTTCAACACGGAAGTATAAAACCAAATGTATAAAGGTAAAACCTCTCTTGAGAATGCAAACCGTAAAACCTCCAACATAAAAAATGCAACAAGATATTCATATGAAATCCGTTTTTGATGAACTAGAGCTTGGTATGGAGATGAACACAAGCTCTAAATTCTCACATGGATAAAAGCCAAATAAGAACCAAGAAAGATGATATGCCAAGTATGCAAAGGTTTGAGCTCTCCACAAAGATGCGATCAAGTTACTCACTTGAGAGCCCCTCTTGATAGTACGACGCCTATCTATAACCCCTCCCACTAACACCATGAGACCGGTAAAATAGAAACCCTATCAAGATCATACCTTTTCCTTGCGCATTCCACTTGAGCTAGATGATGCCGATCTTGATCTCTTCAAGTGGACCACCTTTCTTGATTGGGCTTTGCTTGGTGAAGACTCACATATCGCTCCCCATACACCAATATGGGAGCGCCTATCTTAATTAGGCACATCTTCACTTGACCATTATCTCCAAATGGGTTGCAAGCTTCAAGCATATGATATATTCTAGATGCCCATCTTGAACTTGCACAACTCAACCTTGATGACGATCACCACTTGGCGTCATCCTCCATGAGCTATAAGAAATCTTCCTTTTGATGCAAACTCATGGAGAGATACCTAACCCAACAAAGGAATGACACACACACATAATGGGTTAGTTCACAAAGCTATATGGACAATTTCTTACCATACCATTGGATCACATGATCCCACATGGTACATCATTTAGGTTTGTGTGTTGATCAACTTGAATCCACTCTTTGCACTTTTAGTCTTGATCAACCTTGTATCTTTTCTTTTCTTGATCATATCAAATATGTCCATTATAATCAATGGTCTTGATGGCATACAACCTTGAATCCAACACATGGAGTTCAAGCGATGCCTATGGACAAACCTATAAGAATATCTCAATACAAACATTAGTCCATAAGGATTCTCATTAATTACCAAAACCATACATGGGGGCACCATGCACTTTCAACATGCTCCAAGAAGTCACGTCTAGCCCTGCACGGGATGATCTGAGAAAAAGAACAATTAAACATTAGTGTTATTATAAGGATAGGATAATGAAACAGTTCAATCCACAAAATAATAGAACATTTACCAAGAAACATGCCTCATATATACTTAGATTGCACACAAATTCCAGTGACAGTGCAAGTGAGCCAAGATGGATGCACAAGAAGTGTATTCGTGCATATCATAATTATCACTCGCACCGTCCTAGGATCACATAGTGGCACAACATTTTAATCATCGGCATTTTAATCAATTGGAGAAAGTACAGCAAAATAACGCCATGGTCAAGTGAATACTTTTTTTGGTCACAAACTACAGCAAAAGGCCTACTCTAGAGGAACTCCTGGGATATCCAAAAGAGCATCAGTCATCAAAGAACCTATTCAATATGACCATTACGTAACATAACACACTCAGTCCAAACGCTGCGCAAAATGCCACCAAATCAAGCATACTACAGCAAGATACAACCAACGCCAGCTACAGAAGATAAATGATGTTGTGACACTAGATGCTTCAACCATGTGTTGTTTTTTTCCGGGGTTTGAGTGAGTCAGCCTCATCATGTGATCCATCCTCCAGATGACATACACCTAGAAAGTGACGTCTACGAGCAGCTGAACCATCAGCACTTTGACTCGAGGACAAACTTTTTTTTAAATGAAACACTGTCCTCAATTCCATTAGGGCAACTCCAACGGGGCGGCTGATATGGACAAGGAATTTGTTCACGTTTTGTCTGTTTGGGTCTCCAAACGGATAGGCGTCCGACCCATGTCCGCCCTTTCCAAGCCACTAGAACCAACGGGGCGACCCATTGATCTGCCCACCATGTTTGTTATATCATTTTTTATCACTTTTGCCTCAGACGTTTGAACATATAAATTTAAACAAATAATACAAATAGTTTATTACAATCTGATTAAACAAATTGTTTCACAAATAGTTTTGCAAATGAAATAAATAATAAATTGTAGTAAATAGAACTACTTGTTCCCGTGTGAAGTGAAGCCACACATGCTCCACCAGATCATTTTGGAGTTGAATGTGAGTCTCTTTTGCACGTATATAACGGTGGAAGTTGAGGAACTGAGCAAAAGATGTCACTCCAGTTTGGGCTCAACCAACTCACCTGAAACTGCCATGCTTCGTCATAGAGACTGTCATCACGCTCATCCTCAACGATCATGTTCTGCATGATCACATAATCTGTCATCACCTCCCACATGGTCTCCTTGTTTCATGTTTTAGCAGGGTGCCAACAATAGCCCATTGTGCTTGTAGCGCACTGAAACCACGCTCCACATCCTTCTTAGCACTCTCATGTTTTAGAAGGATTGGGGATTGTCTTCACAAATGTAGTCCATTTAGGATAGATACCATCAGCTAGATAATATGCCTTGTTGTATGTGTGGCCATTGATCTGATAGGTCACTTCGGGGGCATTGCCATGGGAGAGGCTGTTGAACACCGGAGAGCGCTGAATCACACTGATGTCATTGTGAGAACCTTCCATGCCAAAAAAAAAAGCCAAAACCACAAATCATGTGATGCCACGGCTTCAAGTATGACCGTGCACTCCCCAACATGTCTCTTGTATTGCCCCTGCCATGCAAATGGACAGTTTTTAAACTCCCGGTGCATACAATCTATGCTGCCAATCATCTCAGGAAAGTCTCTGGCCTCGTTTATAGACAAGAGCCGGGCCGTGTACTCAACAGTGGGTTCCCTCAAGTACTCCGGAAAAAAGATCTAAACCACCGCTTTGCGAAACTTGTACATTGCCTCAAGTCATGTGGACTCACTCATCCACGCGTACTCATGCACAATATCACAGGCAACTCCATCGGCAAGCATCCGAATAGTTGCGGTGCATTTTTTGGTGAGCGTACCAACAACATCTCTCTTGCATATGAAATAATCATCAAAGTGCATCACTCCCAACCAGATGCGGTTGAACACTGATCTCTTCATCCGGAAGCGGCGCCGGAAATTCTTGGGAGGGTAGATTGGTTTAACAAGATGAAAGTAGTCACCGTATAGCTGGACGTGGCAAACTGATCTGTTGCGGTCCAAGGCAGCAGAACGGCCCGACAAGGACCCTTTGAACAATGGCCGCTGCCTCACTAGGTGCTCATTGACGATAAGGGTGACAACAAGGACATCACTCTCATCACCGAACAAATCGTCAGACAACGACGAGTACCTCCCCTAGTTGTTGTAAAAGTATTCATCGGAGCTGTCCACGATGGATTCATACCTTGGTGTGGCCGGGGCAAATGGCCAAAACTCGTGGACGGCGCCGGGTCGCGGGCGCTCCAAGCCACAAGGCCACAAGATACACCGGCCACAGTGGGGAGGAAGCAGCTCCGGTGGCGGTGGCGAAGAGGAATACGCGACGGCTGCCGAGATGGCCTAGAGGAGCAAATCGAGGTGGCAGCGGCGGTAGGGGTGAGGATGGTGGAGAGGATTGGGGTGGGAGTTGTCTGTTGGGCGAGCCAGAGGCGGATAAATAGAGGACAGAAGAGCTATCCACGCATGTCCGGGCGATGCAAACCTGACCCAAATTTGAACCGAAAATGGGTGGCGACGGATAAAAACGGAAATAGCTACATTTGTGTCGTCGCGTTGGGCCTTGATTTTTGACCGCGTGGATAGAAATGGACGCGCGCAGACTCAATGGTAGCCCCATTGGAGTTGCCCTTAAGACACGGTGAAACGCATAAACATCTTATTTGCCAAAGAGAGTACCCAGTGACGAGTAGTAATAAGCTGAAGAATACACGGCTTGATTAAGATTTAGGCAATCGGTTTCAAAAATCAGTCGCCTAATCCCCAGGCGATCAGCAGCTTCACAGCATGTGCAAGAGCACGTAAAAAACAGCATGTGCATGAACCATCGTCTCTGCATCAGGGGACTAGAAGAGGCACGGATAATGCCAGCCGCCGCATAAACAATGGCAGCGTTACTGTCCCCTGCAGATATTGCCCAAGCCTCCTGTACCAGACCTTTCATCCAAGGCTGCATCATCAATATTGAGCTTGACGAACGCAGGCTTGGCTTTCAGATGTTCCTCCCACTCTCCAGTGTGCCTCCGCACAGTGAAGTGAAATTCTTCAACTGTGAGGCTGTTATCTCCATGATTGCCTCTCCGTACAGTGAACTGAAATTCTTCAACCGTGAGACTGTTATCTCCATGATTGCCTCTGTTCCTCTAGCTCCAGAGCAGAGCAACTAAGCATCTTTTTTCCGTATCTCATACGCAGGATTGAACTCTGACTCTTCTTGCACAGAATTACATGCCATAAGGTTCTGGCGCTCCTCCTCAAGCAGCAATGCTCGCCATCTCTGTTTTAGATCATTGCATCGAAGGAATAAATGTCCTCCACCTCCATCCTAAAAGAACCTATGACAGATCGAGCACCTAGTGTCCACATCGACTCCCCATCTAGATATATTCATCAAAAGTGGGTGGCTGTTATGCGCTAATCTACACAAAACATGTTGTACCTTAGGTGGACAGTATGTTCATACGAAGCATCAATTGACAACAGTCAGCAACTTTTGATAAAACGAATGCTAGCATGGTGACAAAGCACATAAATGAGCTCCTAAGTTTACTTGCAGTTCACAAATAAGATCTTAACCAATCTCAGATGCTTATATAGTATAAAAAGAAGTGTATGCATCCAGTTTACAACGTGAAATTGCCAACCTATAGCTGGATGAATGAATGTCTACGTACAAAATCAATTATCTGGTGAAGTCAATAACGTTTCAGAAGTAACGTCCTAAAATAAAGCAAATATACCCTACAACACATCGCTAACTGTTCACAAACTACCTGTTAATACCTTCATTTTATCTAGCTGCGAGAGAACACTGTCATGGGAGGACAGTTTTTACTTTCAACAGATTTGTATCTTGCAGTCGATGGTTGTTTACTGCAAACCCATATGAATGAAATACAGAAAAAAAGGATCCAGGCTACTTGGTCAATCTAAAACACAATCATGTCTACATGACCCGCATATACATACTTTGATGATCACGAGACAAATAAACTTCAATGTAGACGTTACAAAACTTTGTTTGGATAGAGAGAAATTACTTTCAAATCCTTACTGGCAGAGAATTCCCAAAGCACCTTTGCACGTTCTGATCCTAGCGATACCTACTGATCCTAGCGATACTAACTTATGCATATCTGTTTTGTCTTTTAACACCCACAAATACCAAATTATTTTGCCCATTCGGTCTTATCATCGCGATAAATCTTGGACAAAGCGATACTAACTTATGCATATCTGTTTTGTCCTTTACCCACAAATACCAAATTCTTTTGCCCATTCTATCTTATCATCGCGATAAATCTCGGAAAATCATAGTATGGCAAATCAATCAACTTGAAAAACATAGCAGATATCATGAACACAGATCCAACATGTAGGATAATAAGAATTGTAAGCTAAGTATGGTCGATACAAAACAGAAGTTACAAAAATGCAAATTCGATATCACTAGTACTATAGGAATAACGGGAAAAACATGCATAACTAATAGTGGCAACCATTTCATTGTAAAATACCTAGAAAATTACTCAGTCATCTGTAGCAGCAAATGGGTCATGTGAAGGTCCTGTCTCCTCGCCAATGGTTCTCGAAACCAAGCGCTGCAAATCAGCCATAACTTTGTGCTCTCTCTTTGACTTCTCCTCGTAGTTAAACATGGCCAGCGCCCTCTTATCCTCTGCACTGTAAACCTGGTTTTCCTTCCTTATACGGATAGCATTCATCCTCTGGTGCCTACTCCCACTCATCACATAGCCCAAATCTTCGAACTTCTGAATCTCATCTGCAGACAGACCAACCTCACCACGTCGTGGGATACGCTTCCCCTGCTGTACATACTGTGCAATAGCATCACCTTCACCGGGTCTCAGTGCACCACCATAGCTAATATGACCATCTGCACGCGGGAGTGGCATCGGTCCAACAGGCATCTCATTCTCCAGCGCAGCCTTCTTCTGAGCCTCGAGCATTTCCTTGAACTTAATTGCCTCTGGGTCAATCTCTGGCACATCTGCGCTTTCAACTTCCTTGTCATCAGCGATGGCAAAGGCATCAGCAGGGATCGAATCTTCAGAATCAGACTCCTTGCTCCTCTTCTTCCTCGAGCTCTTGTCCGACTTCTTACTGTCCATAGAGATAGGGCTAGAGCCTGAAACCTCCACCTCCTCAGAGCTTCCATCAGAGGTACATCCAGACTCTTACTCTTGTTCCTCCTGGAGCTCCGTCCCCTCATCTTAGACTTCCTGTGCTTCCGTGATCGCTTCCTCCTCCTCCTATCCCTAGAGTCCTCCGAATCAGAAGAACCCTCTGAATCCTCATCAACATTCCCATCACTTTCACTTCCTACATCAGACGAGCGGCGGCGACGATGGGCACGCCGGCTACGCTTGCTGCTGCGATGTCTGCTCTTACGCCCTTTCTTCTTCTTCTTCCTAGAATGATCTGATTCGCTGGAATCGGATAAGCTCCCAGACTCAGACTCGGACGAATTCTTCTTCTCCTCATCGCCGCTCTTATCAGACGAGTCCTTCTTCGGCGATTCCTTCTTCTCCTCCTCCTTCTCCTCGTCGCTGTAACGGTACTCGTCGGCCTCGTCGTCGCGTCGAGGGGGGCTGGGCGTGATCTTCCAGATGCACCGCTTCAGGTTTTTGCGGAGCTTCTGGCGCTTGGCGCAGCGGTACTCGAAGTAGCTGAGCCCCTTGAGGTCCTCGTCGTCGTCGTCGGAGGCGGACCATTCGCCGCCTCCCCCACCGCCGCCGCGGCGCACGGGGGTTCCCGGTCCCGATCCATGTCCCGGCCGCGGTCATTGTGGTAGGGCGACCACTGGCGGCGGCGGTCACGGAAGGGGCTAGGGAGCGGTCGCGGCGTCGCTCGCGGTAGGGGCTGGGGGACCTGTCGCGGCGGCGGTCGCGATAGGGGGCGGGGGACCGGTCGCCGCGTCGGTCGCGGGAGGGGACGGGGGAGCGGTCGCGGCGGCGATGGCGGCGCGGGGAGGGCGACGGGGACAGGGAGCGGCGGCGAGGGGAGGGCGAGGCGGAGACCCTGGAGCGGCCGGGGAGGCGCACCACGGCGGAAGCTAGGCGGCTCCCCGTGCGGGACATGGCGACGGATCGCCGATTAGGTCGGCTTGGGGGGCTTGATTTGGAGAGGAGATTGCCAATTGCGATGGGGAATCAGTGGAGGGCGAGGCCGCGAGGGGACGTGAAAGGCTTCTCGATGTCGGTTTGGATGGATCGGTCAGCGTATGTGGCTTTGGCACTCTATGGGCCTTGTGATGGGCAAGGCCTTGTTAACAAAAGTTTTCGCTTTGTTCTTTAAATGGGTGATCTAATGGGTTATTTGATGGATCATCTTGGCTGGAACTAGTTGTTACGCCAGCATTTGGAAAGGATAGACTCGACAGAGAACTGGCCACCAAAAAAGTTGAAGGGGAATCAATATCACATTTATTTAGGAGCACATGGAAGTCCTCAAGAAAAAAATCGGCGTAAATTATGCAAATACATCTCTATTGGTGTCGCCCTAGCAAAAAATTGGAATATTGTTTTTACAAAAACCTAATAGTCCGCTTTTCAATGTTTTTATTACAGAATATCCATATATTTTTGGTGCGATGACCCCAATAGATGTTTGTTTGTGCAATTTACTTCATATTACTCTCTCACCTACAGCTTGTATTATGTTTGAAGGGAAGGCGACTTTATTCATCAAACAAGAGAAGGGTTTTTGAGATGAAATGAAATGGACTTAGGCTTAGTTTGGCAGTTAAGTATTTTTAAATCGAAGTATTCGAAAAATACAGTATTCTTATGCCTAGCGAACCAATAGTTCAGTATTGGAAAAGGAGGTCCAACCCTCGTTTTCATATACTTCAAAAATAGTGTAGTTTTCTAGATATTGAAGTATATAAAACTTCAGTTTTGACTGGAGCCAAACAACCCAAAGTGTTTGATACTTCAATATCTCTATAAACCATTCTTCGAATACTTCAAAATTACAGAGCTCCTAAATGAGCCCTTAGGCTGCACCGTTGTTGAAAGTGGAGTTCGCAGGCAATGGACAACTTCGTTTGCCTTCGACGGGTGTCTCAGTCGTATACAATCCTACTATGAATTAAAGACTAAATATGTGCAAACATTCATTCCAAAGTAGTTTGGGTTGCACCCAGAGTGCAATGCTGCATCGGGTGATGTACCTAGCCTCATTTACCTTATTTAGAAGTGTTTGATAAATTCTGAAGATGAGACCATAGTCTCCACAACATGTATAATGCATGCATGTAGCGTGTTACTAAATTTCAGATCCAACACATGTGAAACAGCTCAAGAGGAAACATAAGATAGTTATGATGGGCTAGTTACACAAGCCAATTTTAAAGGGAATACAATTGGCTCCTACTCATAGGCGATTCGGGTTTCCTTTTCTCATGCTATGTTTTAATTTAAGTTAACATTTCGTAACAATGTACAGTTATGTACTGTGTCTAGGTCCGCGGGAATTCAGAATTATCTACCGATATTGGATACCAGTCCACCATATGAAAGCCGACGCGCAAAAGTAAGTATATCTCTATCAGGCTGGACTAAAATTCCTGAAGATTCATGATAGAACCTAAAACTACAATCATAAAATGTAAACCAGCACTAACAACTACTCCATTTATTCCTAATTATAAGATGTTTTAGATATTGCACTATGAACTACATAAAGATTAAAATAAGTTCTAAACGCATACGTAATATGAGAAAACTAAGAAGAGTTAAAACTTTGTGGATTCCTACGAGTCTCCGAGTCCCGGATTGTCAAGTGCATACATGGCCAGTGGTGCAGGTGTAGGTTGGATTATGTTCAGATTTGATGCAGCGTTAAATCAGTGTATGCGTATTCAGTGGCAGATCTAGGAATTGATCAACGGGGGTGCCAAGCTTAAAAAAATTGGTTCAAAAAGCATCATAAATTCGGCTTAATGTCTTATACCAAAATAATACCAAATTACATATAGTTCTAATAAGATCTTATACCAATAAAAGATAACAAAAACAGCCACAATTACCAAATTTCAACCTTACACTACTCTTCTTGTTGTTGCTCCCATGAAAAGCTTGATAACATCATCATCCTTCACTTGCTTGAAGATCTCCTTCTCAATATATGTGACCAAGCAATCATTCAACAATTGGTCACCCATAGTAGTTCTCAGATTGGTCTTCACTATGTTCATCGCAGAAAATACTCTCTCAACACTTGCGGTTGCCACCGGCAAAAGCAACACCAATTTGAGAAGCAAATAAACCAACTACAGCTGAATTGGCGAGATATGTTTGCTATTTCTCGGATGGCAACAATTGGAGATGGCCTCGCAGTCGGAGATGAAGAAGATGCATTTTTTTCACCTTTGTTTCATGCTTCTGGAACAGAGACATTATGGCATTGCCTCTCTTCATATCTCAAAGTCTCAATCTCAATAATCTACACAAGAAATCAACACCAATTGTTGAATCAATACAAATATACACTGCAGGACAATCAGAAGGAGATTCAGTTACTGCTAGCTGCTATTACCTGTCGAAGTGTGGATGTTGGTCTGACGGAGATGAAGATTGAAGATTGAAGAAGCTGCCTGTTGCCGGCCGGCCCGTCGATTGGTCACTGGATGGTGGACACTGGACGTCTGGACAGACCACCGGTCGCCTGCCCGCCACACATGGCACACCCGGCCGCACCATCGCCGTCACGGGTCGCCGGCTCGCCGCGCACCTGGTTGCCAGTCGCCGGCTCTCTCCGCTGCGGCGCTGCCCGCTCGGTGCTTGAAGGCTTGAAGCTTGGTCCGCCGCCGGCAGCTGCAGCCCCCCGCCGGCCGCCGTCGATTTAGGTCGAGCCCCGCCGCCGCGAGGTGAGCTTGCTCAGGCTACGGTCGATGCTGGCCTGGAGCCTGGACGGAGCGAGCGATTAGACCTGGTGAGATGTAAATGCGCTTGTTGGGCTGCGAGGATTAGATGGGATGCTCTGCCTCTCAAGTTTTGACCGCACAGTTTCATTAATTTCGCATTCTTTCACCTACTATACATGTATACGATCGATCTGATCGTCTGAATACTACTAGTTAAAAAAATTCTACATTTTTGGAGGTGGTGCCATGGCACCCCTGGCACCCCCATTGGATCCGCCACTGTGCGTATTCGATCTCGATGTATGTAACGGCGCCGAAATGAGGTGGGCCAATTTTTTGTGGCTTACCGTTGAACAAGATATGCTCGGAGAAACATGAAGACTGATTTTCTTTTTTAGCAGAACTTATTACAACTAGCGGCTCTACATCATTTCACACATACACTCACAGAACGTCTACCCGAAGACACACGCTTCACTACCGGTGGATTGTTGTCTTCCAAAGAATAATCCGGTGTCAAATCCACGACCTTTAGGGTTTAATCGCACCACTATTTGCCTTGCGATGAATGAACACCCAATAAATTGTTGGTTCTCTGTAAATATCTACCTGACATGAATAATAGGACGAAAATTCAACAAATTTTAACAAAAATTATATTTTTTGGTAGGTCCCGAATGTCAAATCTAGGACTTTTGACTTGGCCATGTTTTGTTCCCAATCTAAAAACCCGCTTGTACGAGGCTACAAGCGGCCAGTTTACGTACATAACTCCCAATTTGAGAATTACCAATTCTCGTATTCTCTTCTAGTCCTGTCTCAAGAAAGTTCAAACACGATGACACCTGTGCATCAATCGTCCAACCCTAGCGAATTTGGTGTGTTGTTGTGTGCAGGGCCCTACTCTGTGTGCTGACCATCGGTTGCTCAATCTGGGAGTTTAGTGGTGTCGTCTCGACACCACATCCAAACACAAGATGGCAGGACAAACACAAGGGTGGCTAATGCCGGCGGTGACAGTATTGGGGTCAACGGCTTGAATGGTGTGGACACCGTCGGGGGAGCGACATTGGTTGTAGGAGGTGCAAAGTCCTTAATTAGGTGTTATGCTTGAGTAGGGTTGCAAGCATAGCTCGACACACGTGGCTGGCTCAAAGTCGACAAATTGTTTAGCTTTGCTCGATACGAATTCAAAAGAAATGACCTTGGTAACAGTGTCTTATATTGGAAGACGAGCTAATCTTGAGCAAACACTAGCTCAAGTCAACATGATACAATTAGGTACAAGTACTATGTTATATATTAAAAGGAAATAGGATAATTTATTCGGTTTTGCTAGTTCTAAGTCGCCTGAGAACTCACCAATTCTCAGTCACCTTATCAATCGTTAAATTTAGTGCCCTAGGATTCGTGCGGCTGAGTTCTGGCTTTGTTTTGTCCGTTGTACGACCGATGGGCTCTGTTGGTTTTAGACGTAGATGTGGGTTGTCTCTGCTTGTTGGGCCTGCTATGGGCTCCGGGTTGCTGCTCTTTTTCTTCTTGTGCGTGAAGTGCATGGGCTGCTTTTCCCCGAGCCTTTTTAATGGTTTATGTTCGTTGCTTCAAGCACACAGAGGGAGAAAACTAGGTGGAGGCATGAAATATGTTTTCAGGTCCTATTTTATTGTTGTTATTTCCTAGTGGTATAGTACACATAGACATCGAGTATATTTCTCATCATTTTCTTTATTGTTTTTGTTTTGTGTTAATAATGATGGTTGTAGTTTGATTTGATTGATTCATGTTTTCTTGTCATTTATATTTTAATATTTTTTGTTATTTATTTACTATATTCTTCCTATTTTTGTTTTTAGTTTAAACTTGGTTTTAAATTTTCGTTTATTTTTATATTTTCTCCAAATTTTAGTGTTACCCCCATTTTCTGATTTGTTTTTCGTTATTGATATTGCGTTTTGTAGCAATTTTCCCTAAAAATGCACTAGTGTTTTTGTCTTCGGTTTTTTAGGGGATTTTCTATTTGCTTCTTGGCCTCGCCGCCATTTCACTTACCGAGACTATGTGTGTTTTTTTTTTGTGTTAGCCATGCATATCGTCGTTTTGTTTTGTAGATTTAAGTGTGATGCTTCTAATATTGTTTTACCCATGATTTTTGAACTTCAAAATTGTTTTCTCGGTTTTTTATTGAATGGATACCTCCAATAAATTAAGATATGAATATATTAAAAAGATGCACTTAGAGGGTAGCAGTTATGCATCCGATCGTCACTATGATCAGTGGACTTTGTTGCAACTGCTTGTCATGTCCACCTATCATGTTTCTTCCTTATTACACTTGCATGCAAACGCAACTTGGTGTTTCTCTCTTATTAGGGTTGCATGTCAAGGGGTTGAACTTAGAAAAATATCCTTGGCCATTCGATTTGCATCATGATTCATGTAGGCATGAAAGTTGCAACTGGGCGTCACTAAGATTTCCCAAATGTAAGTAGGTTGCAACTGAGTTTTCCCAGTTTCAAGTGGGTTGCAACTGAGATTTCCCAGTTTCAAGTGGGTTACAACTGAGTTTTCCCAGTTTCAAGTGGGTTGCAACTAGGACAAAAAAAATCTGGCCATTGGAAATAGGATTTTTGAGTTGTAAGTGGGCCGCAACTGAGAAAACAATTCTTGCTATTGGATTTGCGTCGTGATTCTTACAATCATGGGAGTTGCAAGTGGATTGCAACTGAGTTGCAAGAGGGTTGAAACTAAGTTTTTTTCAGTTGCATGTAAGTTGAAATTGAGAAAAAAATGTTTTTAGACGTTGGATATGCGACGTGATTCATGTTGCATGGGAGTTTCAAATAGGTTGCAAGTGAGATTTTTCCAGTTACAAGTGGGGTGCAACTGGGAAAAAATGTTCCCACCCGTTGGATTTGCGTCGTGATTCTTTCTAGCATGAGAGTTGCAAGTGGGCTAAAATTGACTTTTTTTTTGTAGTTGCAACTGGGATTTTCTAGTTTTAAGTGGGTTGCAATTGAGAGAAATGTTACATGTTGTTTGCTTTGTGTCGTGATTTGTGCTAGCATGGGAGTTGCAAGTGGGTTGCAACTGAGAAAAAATATTTTTGGCCATCGAATTTGCATCGTGATTGATGTTAGTATGGGAGTTGCAAATGGGTTGCAACTGAGAGAGAAAATATATTTCTAGCCGTTATATTTACATCGTGATTCTTACTAGCATGGGAGTTACAAGCAGGTTGCAACTGAGTTTATTGCAGTTGCAAGTGGGCTGCAACTGAGAAAAATATTCTTAGCCGTTGGATTTGCATCGCGAATCATGTTTTGCAAGTGGTTGCAATTAAAAAAAATCTGGCCGTTGTATTTGCGTAGTGATTCTTACTAGCATGGGAGTTACAAGCCGGTTGCAATTGAGTTTATTGCAGTTGCAAGTGGGCTATAACCAAGAAAAAAATGTTTGTAGACGTTGGATTTGCGTCGTGATTCATGCTGCATGGGAGGTTTTAGAAAATGAATATAAATGTACTCATTGTTATTATTTCATTTTCATAAGATGAATATAAATGTGATAAAATTGTATATATACGATTAAAATAGCATGAAAATACTATTTCACTTTTTACTATTTTTTAAATTTCTTCTGCAAAGAGACACATGAAATTCTCCAAGTATTTTATTGAACGATTATTCAATGAGTTGTCATAATAAATTATAAAAAGAACGCAACTATTTAGCCAGAAAGAAAGAAGGCCCATGGGCCATGAGAAGGAACACGTACAGGTTTACAAACGAACGATCACAAGAAAAAACATCTACCGACACAGGAACAGATCGCTACAGCCTACATAAATCGACTGAGAACTCACGACTGAGAACTAGTGAGTTCTCAGTCGCCTGATCCCTAGACGGTCCCTAATTTATTATCTTATATTTCTCGGATGATTTTTTTTCTCTTCCTTTTATATGTATGCAAGTGCGGGGGAAATTTAGGCATTAATATGACACGTGGTCTCTCCCTTGCAACTTTTGCAAGTTTCTTTCTTCCTACTATTGTTTTCAGCCAAAGTTTTCCAATTGGGAGAGAAAAGGCCAACCTACTTTGAAGAAATTTATATTTCCATTGTTTTGAACTGGATAAACAAAAATTCTTCTAAATATAGGAATTTATTGTCTTTATTAGCTCTAAACTAGCTCGAGATCGACGTGAAGATTATTACAAGCTGAGTATGAACCAATTTTCAGAGCTCGGCTTTTAAAACGGCTTAGTTCGAGCTCTCGCTAGAATTTTAGTAGGAGCTAAGCTAAGCCTAGTCTAACTCACTCGAACTCTACTAGTTTCAACCTTGAGCTTAAGAAGGTACAGAGCTGCACCTTGCTAGTTGGCTAACTAATGGGCTACTCACTCTGTTCCCAAATAGGAGGCTTATAAATTGAGAAATGAATTCAATACTTTAATAAGTTTGACTAACTATATAGAAAAAAATATCAACAACTACAATGTTTTGTCAATACATTATGAAAGAATCTATTGATACTGATTCATGATTCAGCATTATAGATCTTTATGTTTTTAATATATTTATTGATTACTTTATTTTATTTATACGCGGATATTTGGGGACGGATGGAGAGTCTTGAAAGTGACTTTTCTTTCTGAAAATTCCTCAGTTTCCAAAAAAAAATCATTAATTTTGTTGGGTACCAAAATTCTTGCGCAATTGCTACTTCAAATCTCCTCAAACTAGTTTACGCGTGGATATCGCGTACTTGTATCCAGAGAAGATTGACAGGAATCTCAATACACGTCATAGCACATTGGACAACTAACACAGTGCCACAAAGTCTGTTCTTATTTGGTGGTTAATCATAGTATTTGATAGTTTTTGTATTATTTATTGGTTCGAAGAAGAGATGAATACCTTCCTAATACTAGCCAGTCCACTTCCGTGGTGGTTAAGGTGCATGCATCCTGCCCAACATGTTCTTTCTCGATCGAAGGCAGCATCCACCCGCCTTCCTCCGCCCCCAAAACATCTCCGATGAGGTTTGGTGCGCGGGCCCAAAATCAGCACCGGCCCCCACAAAATCGGATAGGGAGCCTAAAGCAAGGCATTATTTGGACGATGAGAAAACTATCGGTGCATGCTCTTGAGCTAACAATACACAATTCCACACATGTTGATTATCATCATCCAACAAAGTAAGTACTGATCAGACAGCCGTCCATCGCAAGCACTTCACTTCACGGGACCGATGCGACGCCTTCTTGTTCCCCTCTACGACATGTTCCTATCTACGTGAACCTTCAACGACTCCTACATCACACCAGCACACACTCTCTGCTGAATTGCCGGGGGACAAAAAACAATTGGTGGACAAGGCCAGAAGATCACGCACGCGTCACGGCCTGATTGGTCTTTCAGAGTAATCTCAAAGCAGTGGGACTGGAAAGTGCTTGAAAAATTAATCAAAAAATATGGAAAAAATATGGTCATTCAGCATTGGAAAGAAGGAAGCGAAGACCTGAGAGATTCGAGATCAGGTTGGTTAAGTGGGGAGGAAGATACGGCGCCGGCGTGCGTGGCACCTGACGCTCTCCTAAATTTCCTAGTATGATCCAACACCTGCCTCCAAGGGGGACGCACCTCATCAGTCGTCCAAGATCGCCCGCAGATCTCTACTCCGAGCATGACCCCGAAAGGGGGCCGTGGCTTCTCGCCGCGCGACGCGTGTCCACCACGACGGCGACGGGACAGACCGGCCTTTCCCGGCGACGACCACTTGTCGCGCATCCGACGACCGCCGCGCTGATTCTCCTGACGTGGCTGCGATCCGGCGAGTGGTGTGTGAAATGCTGAGCTCGATCAATCAGGCTCTCTTCTTCTCGCCTTCTCGGTCAGCTAGCTAGGAGCCTGAGAGCGGCTGCGATCGAGCTGCTGCTGAATTGCCGTCGTCGCCGACAGTACCACTGATGCTAGGCTTTGGAAACATTCAAACCGCGTTGTAAACTTTTCACGGCGTCCTAGTTGTGGGTCACGGAAGAGCAGCAACTTCACTATCGGCTAGCTCATTGCCACGTGGCTTTCAAAAAAGACGTGGATATATTCTAGATTTTGTGGCATCCATCTCTTTAAGCTAATCAGTGAGCTGAGTGAAGTGGAATGCTCGTACTTTGTGCTGCATCTCATCGTACGTCAACCAAATCTGCTTTATATTTGGACCTTTTCTGCATGATCACTGCTTTCACCTACGATCTATTTAACAACTGTATGTTAATTTCTCTGCTTTCACCGTCAGTTAATTAGGGGGGTCTACTTATTATTTATCGTGCGCGTTCTTCATTTGCCATGCATGCCCATGTAGGGAATATAGATGGTACAGTGCCATCTCTCCCTTTGGATTTTGTTCTCAATCGCGTGGATAGAAGGACAGTAAGTGACGTGCAAACGTGACTAGGTTCCGACGCACTAGAGAGGGGATTGATGACAGAACCCACAAATCTACATGCATATATGCATGGAATACACTGTTCGATGGAGTTGGTTACACCTAGTAACTAATTATATGAACAGCTGAGAGCTTAGTTAGCTATACCTCGATCAAAAGTGCGACTGGTTCTATAATGCCGAGCTGAAACTTTTCCAGGTCCTTAATTTGTTAGGACTTAGGAGTACTAGCTAGTTTAGTGCAGAGTATACAAACAGAGAAGAGACCAATTATTGATCAATGCATCACAAAGACAGGAACCCCACAAGTTATACGATATCAGCGACATATATCTTAATGCTCATATATTCCATGTGCCAACCATGTGATGCTTCTAGGAACACCACCGGTCCATGCATACAATGCACGACGGACCACAAGCACTGACAAACAAGTTGCAGGCCGGAGCCAACGATACCGAACACTACCGATCGACTATGATAGATCCATGGCGGCCGCGGCCGGCTGGACCATCCTCTGGCTCGACCGGCCATAACTCGGCAACGGTTTTGAAACAACAACAACTACTTCTACATCGAGCAAGCGATGGATCAGGGGGCCCTAAACTGTTGGTATTCAAGGCCGCGCGGGTGGACGTAAGTACTAAGTACAGACACTGCCACATGCGGAGAGCACGCGACGGCAGAAATGGATGCTGCACACACCGGCGACCAGATTGGCTCGCCGTTTACCGTTGCGGCTATCCGAAGTTAACTTGCATGCGTTAGATAAAGACTGCGGAGAGTTATACATTCTCTCTCCTATCTACAGTAACTGAGCTCTCCTTCCGTGCTCCCGGGCCAAACCGAGGCCGATCCTGCCGGCGTTGCCGGTTGGAGATGGCTAAGGGGCGGCGTCGGAGGTTGTAGTCTAGGATTTCCTTTGTGTTTTGCCTTTGTGCAGTTTGCCTTTGTGCAGTTTGGGAGTAGGTGGCCGGATTGTAGCAGCCGGATCTGGCACATCCTGTGGATTTGCTTCTTCATCGTTGGGCTCGGGAACGTGCTTCGATGGTGGGAGGAGGGGATCTCAGGCATCTCCGCTAATAAGGCTCTTTGCCCGTACGTGCTGGCGCGGTGGCGCGGCGTCAGGCGGTCCTCAAGCTGCTCCGGCGAAGTGCTCCCATGGCGGGAGGGCAGAGTGTTGGAGCTGGAGGCGGGCGACCTCAAATCGAAGAATAAAGCGCTGGCCTTCCTCCTCCCAGCCTGGGTTGCTCCTTGGCTCCTTCATCTTCCGCTGGCCGGCCGTGGTGGCAAGGGGAAGAAGATGGGGAGCTCGGTGGCACTCGGATCTGGAGGCGGTGAGGGAGTTCTTGCCTTGGCGTTTGTGCGCGGCGCTTGGCAAGGGTCGACCTTGTCCATGTTGTTGTCTCTGCTTCCTCCGACTGGCCGTGGAGGCAAGGGGTTGAAGCGGATGGCGGCGTGGCAGGCGGCCACCTCCCTCTTCTTCACGCACGGCCTTCAACGACTTCGTCCTCGTCAAGACTTCACCATCCTCCTGGCCGGCCGTGGCGGCGAGGGGGAGGGCGGTGGTGCTCTGCTTCATGTGCGTTGGAGTTGCTGGCCTTATCTTGACGCCGATGCTGCGTCCGATTGGAGCGTCATCTCGGCGGCCATCTCGCCGTCGACCACAACAGCTGAAGGGCAGCCGCTCCGCTTTTTTGGGAGCTTCTCCTCGGCGACCTTTCGATGGCAGGAGGCCATCCAATCGCCGAGCTCCATGGCTGTAGGGCAGCCGCTCCCACCCTGCTCGCCGTGCTGCTGGCGCAGGGCCTTTCTCCTCCAGGCCGTGGTGCCGTTATGGAGGTCAACCGACTCCGAGACGGTGTGCTCCCGCTGTTCCACCCCAAGTGGTGTAGTCCCCGGCGGTGGCGCAGTCGGCCGTGCTCGGCAGCGACATGGATGCGGTGGAGAAGGAGCTAGAAGAGTTCTAGGACCTGTTTGCAGCTCTGTTGTTAGTTCTAGGGTCTTCTTTGCATTTTCTCAGGGCCTAGTAGTGTTTTCTTTTCTATTTGAGGGCCTTTGTGTAAATGTACTCCACCGACGGAAATTTATGGCAGCATCGGGGTCTTTCTAGACCCCTCCCCCCTTTCAAAAAAAAAACTTGCATGCGTTAGCTTCCGCTTGCTTCGTCGGTGAGTCACGTCGCCGGCGTACGTACGGTCGGCGTCCTCCTCTACGGAGCAGCGGTCAAGGAGTTATTGCTCTCGCCAATGGCGAGCAGATGTGGCCGACGGCGAGACGACATGGAAGCAGCAAAGCCACGGCCCTCTGCTGACATGTTTTGAGGTAGGCGAAGCTTGCTCGATCGTACGTGCCGCGCCATTAATGAACGGTCAACTTTCTAGAGTAGTCAGGTCGATCGATCGCCTCGATCTGCCGTACGTACGTGGTACTGCTAAGTGCTTAATGAGCGACGCGAGCAAAAGGACGATGGTTCTTGTTCATGCATTCCGGTGCATGCATGCGAACGAAATTTAAGGATGATCACACTGTGCATGCATGCATGAAAAATACTAGTACTGCATTGATAAGGTAAAAGAAGAGTGTACAAGCATCCTATGCGCATGCACGGGCTGCGAGTCCAAAAAAAGCTTGGAGAGCAAACCACGTACGAGCTAGCTAGCATATATGCGCCATGCGGTAACAATCAGAGATAAATGTAACTAGAAGGTTCCTACTACAATTTTACACATGCATGTGACCATGCACACACAGACAGAAGCACAGAGCTACAGAAATCATCCGAGGAACTCCATAAGCCATCGAGGACGACGAGAGCTAGTGCGCGCGGGGGCGACAATAACAATTATTGTATCATCGATTGTGGTAGATGAAGCCACGGTGGGCTACCACGGCGCGTGCTGCAGCGGGGCAGGGTAGGCGCCGGCGCCGAACGCGGCCGCGCGGTGGTGGGCGGCGGTGGCGACCGCGGCGAGCTCGAGCGACTGCACCTGGGACTTGAGGAACTTGACGTAGTGGATGGCCTCGTCGAGCATGGAGGCGGTGTCCATCTTGGTGCCACCAGGGACGAGGCGCTGCAGGACGCGGATGCGCTCGCTGATGCGCTCCCGCCTCAGCCGCGCCGCAACGCTCTGCGGGTCCTTGGAGGTCCGCACGTTGCGGCGCTTCGCTGGCCGCACCGCCTCCGCGTCGTCGACCTCCACCGGCTGCAGCGCCGCGATGTGGAAGATCATCTCCCGCATAGCGTCCGACGACGAGTACCCCTGCGGCGCGCCCCCGGGGCCGTCGACGACGACGGCGCCTGGAGACATCACGTACTCCTGGTGCACTACTCCGTTCCCTGCGCCGGCGCCGTACGCGGCGGGAGGGGAGTGCAGGTAGTCCTGCTGGTAATAATGACCGGCTGCGTCGGCGGCCCTGCAGTTCGACACGTGCGGCGGGGGAGAGAGGCTGTTGGCAGGGGTTTGAACGGGCGATATCGGTGGCGACGCGTCCGCCATCATGAGCGACTGGTCGTTGAGCGCCTGCTCCAGCTGAAGCATGGTGTTCATCAGCGCGAGCTGCGCCTCCGGGCTGGAACTCATCAGCAAGTCAAAGTCCATAAGTGACCTAGGGTTTCAATCGATCTGAGCTAAGAGGGGTCTCAGTGGGACGTGTGTGTGTTCTTGCTGCAAAGGATCGGAGCCACTACGAGCTTTAGCTTGAGCTTGCTAGCTAGTGGCTGTTTGAGGAAGGTATATATTTTTGGCTGTGGTGTTGTCAAACCGCAAGTGGAGACGCCTATTTATAGGAAGAAGCCGACCGGGGCCGTTGCGATTTGGAGTGGACTGGGCTGCTTCCTCTGTAGCATCAGCACACACTAGCAGCAGCTACTTCTCATCGATTATTTTAAACTTTTAATTATTTTTCCTTACGTCCTTTCTTTTGCCTTTCTGCTCCTTCCTGGAATTACACTGCGCCGAGATGTTCAGATAAACTTTCGCTTTCATCCATTTTCCATGAGAACGACATCTGCTTAAAATTAATGTCTCAGAGAACGCGGAGATCAGCCGTAATCAGCCAGAATTAAGAATGCCGACTACTGCTTTGGCCACCAAATTAAACTCTCCTCCTCTGATTGGGGTACTGGCCAGGGTCGGTCAGTTCACCGGTACTTGACACGTGGAAGATTACGACGTTGCTGTCCACGTATCGGCAGTGGAGCTCAGTAGTAGCTGGCTTCGAAAAGGAGAACATGCATGCACTGGGGCATAGCGTCCACGTCGGATATATATGTGCGATTTCTTCCTACGAACTCGTGGATTGTAATTTGATTGATGCTTACGATCAAAATTACGATTTGACCAAACAGCTCAAACGCCCCGACCCTATCCTCTCGTTCCCCACCTACAGTGTTCAGAGGCGATTTTTGGGCGAATCCGTGCGGACCAGCTCGCCGGCGGCGATCCGCTCGATCCCTCGCCCTCCGCGGCCGCTCCGGCGGCGGGTGGACGGGGAATCGACGGATCCCGCCGTGTACATAGTCTAGGTGTGCGTGGGTGGCCTGCCGGCGGCGCTGTGGTGAGGGCGGCGTGGCCGGAGAGGCTTTTGGCGGCGGCGGCTCCCTCCTCTGTTATTGGTGCTCCGGTGGAGGCCCAAGGCAGATCTGCCGTCGCGGGCGCGGCCGCTGCTCTCCGGAGTCGCGGCGTGCTCTTCCTCGAGCTGGCGGCCGTGGTGGCGGCGCTGGTTCTAGCTTTTGGGGTTCGGCAGCCTCCACTTCGGTGGATGGTGTTGCTTTTGCTTAACTCTCCTGGGAGTTTGCAGGCGGATCGATCTTCCTCGTCGGTGGTTGCGGTGGGTGCGGTGGATGATGGGTGGCGCTGTCGTTTTCGTCTCCGGCGTGAGACGACGATGGCGGCGTGGTGGCAGCTCGAAGCCGATGTTCCTTCAACAATCAGATTCTGGCGCCTGCGTCAGATGGTTCCTGCGGCTTCTCAACGCGGTTGTTCGAGCTGGCTACTCCGGTGTGAGATGAGGCCGCCTTCTTCGTCTCCGGCGGCGTGCTGCTGGCGCTTGAAGACTGGTTCCGTCGCCGCTGTGTGTGAGTTTGTTCTTGTCTGTGTTCGTGCGTGTGTGCTCCTTTACTTGTTGATCTTGTACACGAACTCCCTGTAAAAAAATACGATTTGACCAGTCCACAAAGCTAGTAATAAATTAATCTCGTGTGTTTTGATCTTTCAACCGTCTGCATATTTTAAGTAGTTATCATCACTCATCAGGGTACGGTGGATTGATCGATGGGGTACGGAACAGACGGCCGTGAAGTAAAGCGAGCGTACACGGCGAGTTGCCATCGGCTCCAAACACGGTCAACGGAGCTTCCAGGGCACTGGTCACTTGGTCGGTTGGCGTTTGGTACTCTCCTATAAATGACTCGGACCCGCCTGCGCTTTTGCCGATCACATTCCGACCGCGCCTAGCACCCCACGTGGCGGTGAATTCATTTACCGACGCATGCACAAATTAGCTGAAACGATCGGAAAATTCGACTTAGGTGTCCAGCTCAGTAGAAAATCCTGCGCGACCGCCGAAAAGATTACGGCTCGGTCCGTAATCTGACCCGACAATCCAATCGGGCTCTAAGTCTGTTCATAGTGGGAGTAGTATTATCCTAGTATACGATACTACCTCTATAATGAACAATATCAATCTCATTATCTAATGTTAAGTAGTAGCTCAATGTAAATATGTGTACAAGATCTATTTGCCAGTAAATTTTCTTGTTATACGTGTTGTGATACGATATCTACCACTCTTCCTTAGTTACATACCACATCAGCATCTTTATGGGGCCAGGTTACATGATGCCGGTTAAGATCCTAGCACTATGGCTACTCTTAAGCTGTAAACCCGTCTAGCTATGACTTATCTCATGCCATCTACATATTCACTTGCCGCTATCATGTGGGTCCTATTTTTTACGATTGCATTAGCGGTGCTACATTTTTGCAAAGAAAGTGGCCCCTTGGCTGAACTAATAGTAGGTATAGCCTCTCTACAAAACTATTTTCTGACCCCCGAGCTAGGTGAAAGTGCATGTTGCCCCATGCGTGGTTTTGGTAATTGATGACAATCCTTATGACTAATGTTTGTATTGAGATATTCTTAAAGGTTTGTCCATAGGCATCGCTTGAACTCCATGTGTTTGATTCAAGGTTATATGCCATCAAGATCATTGATTATAATGGACATATTTGATATGATCAAGAAGAAGAAAAGATACAAGGTTGATCAAGACTAAGTGCAAAGAGTGGATTCAAGTTGATCAACACACAAAGCTAAATGATATACCATGTGGGATCATGTGATCCAATGGTGTGGTAAGAAATTGTCCATATAGCTTTGTGAACTAACCCATTATATGTGTGTGGTATTCCTTTGTTGGGGTTAGGTATCTCTCATGGGCTTGCATCAAAACGAAGATTTCTTATAGCTCATGGAGGAAGACGTCAAGTGGTGATCGTCATCAAGGTTGAGTTGTGCAAGTTCAAGATGGGCATCTAGAAGATATCATATGATTGAAGCTTGCAACCCATTTGGAGATAATGGTCAAGTGAAGATGTTCCTAAGAGAGTCACTCCCATCTTGGTGTATGGGGGAGCAATATGTGAGTCTTCACCAAGCAAAGCGCAATCAAGAAAGGTGGTCCACTTGAAGAGATCAAGATCATCATTATCTAGCTCAAATGGAATGCGCAAGGCAAAGGTATGATTTGATAGGGTTTCTATTTTACCGGTCTCATAGTGTTAGTAGGAGACCGGGTTATATGATAGATGCCGTACTATCAAGAGAGGCTCTCAAGTGAGTAACTTGATCGCATCTTTGTGGAGAGCTCAAACCTTTGCATACTTGGCATATCATATTTCTTGGTTCTTATTTGTCATTTCTTCTTGTTGGGTTTTGGTGCTTGTTGTGATCTTCATGACAAGCCCAAGTTCTCCGAAAACGGACTTCGTATGGAAAACTTGTTGCGTTTTCGGGTTGGAAATATTATCGGTTTATCCTTGAGGAAATATTATCGGTTTATCCTTGAGGAAAACTCTTGTTGCTATCTTTCCAACAAAATTGGTTTCGCCTATTTGGAGTTCGTATGAGAAAGTTTTGGGGTTTGCAGTTTTGCTGAGTTGCTGCAGGAATTTCTAGACCAGTCTCCGGCCTTCAGACCGGAGTCTCCGGTCTCAGGGCAAAGTCTCCGGTCTCCCTCCGGTCTGTCAAAAATCGGCTAAGTCTTTGATGGTGTCACGTACTGGACTCGGTCCGGAGTGTCACCGGAGACTCCGGCACTCCGGAGAGTCTCCGGTGTAAGCCGGAGTCTCCGGTGTAAGATTCCTGCAACGGCTCTATTTTTTAGGGGACCTATAAAAGACCCCTTCTTCCCCAAAGAGAAAAAGCTTTTCCCAGCACTTTTTTCTCTCTCTCCCCCACCATTGTTGACCTTGAAAAGCTTGCCCCTCTCTCAATTCCTCCCATGATTCTTGCATATCTTTGAGGGAAAAGAGAGAGGAGAACTAGATCTACATTTCCACCAATCCATCTCTCCTCTAAGTGAGGGGAACCCTTTCGATCTAGTTCTTGAATTTCCATTTGTTGATTCTTCTTTGTTCTTCCTCTCTTCTCCCCCCATAAGCATTAGTTGCTTTTGGTGGGATTTGAGAGTGAAGGATTTGATCACTTGTGCTCTTTCCTTTGCTTTTGTGCATCGGTTTGCTCTCTCCACGAGGATTCGTGGAAGTGAAAGTTCGTGAGCTTGTTACTCTTGGGTCGTTGGACCCTAGACGGTGATTGAGACCTTTTGTGGTCACTTGGGAGCTCCCAATCCTTTTGTGGGTTGTGCCTCAAGATTGTTGTAAGGGACTCGATTTCCGCCCAAAAGGAAATCAATAGTGGAAGGTGAACCGAGCTTTTGTGCGAGGTTCATCGGAGAATAGGGTGAGGCCATTTGTGGCGTCTTGAGTTTGAAACTCACACCCCTCCAACGAGACGTACTCCCCTAAAAAGGAGAACTCGGGAATACATCATCGTCTCCGCGTGCCTCGGTTATTTCTATACCCGAGCTCTTTACTTATGCAATTTACATTGTGATAGCCTTCGTGCTTGAAGTCTATATCTTGCTATCACCTTGTTACTTGTCTTGCTTAGCATAAGTTGTTGGTGCACATAGGTGAACCTAGTATATTTAGGTTGTATGCTTGTTAAATTAAAACACCTAGTTTTATTCCGCATTTATCAAGCCTAAACCGGAAAAGTTTTAAATCGCCTATTCCCCCCCCTCTACGCGACATCCTTGTCCTTTCACTAGGTCGGTGCCAGTACGGATGGAGCCGGATATGAATACGTCAGTGCCAATAGATTTTAGCGCCGAACCAAGGTTGGCACCAATGGTCTCGGCGCCGAACCCTCGGAGCACCAAAATATGAAAATGACTCGGTGCCAACCTGTCCAACCTCGGCTCCATCTGGTTTAGCACGACAATGGGGGTTAGTTGATGTCGAAATAAATAGGAGCCATACATGCCATTAGCTCGACAAAAGGGCCATTTTTTGCAAATGTTGCTTAGTGGTGCAGCTGCCCATGGGGGTTTTCTTTTCAGTGTCATTTTGGTCTTGCTTAGTTGCCTTCCATTTTGTTTGGTCAGTGTTCTTGAGTGGAAATGGGACCTTCCTGTCAGTGCATGTTTGCTGGTCTTTGGTGTCTATGTGGGTTTATCCACTTGTGCGGGCCGAGGATGGTGGTTTCTTCCCTATTTTACTCTCTATGTGGACGAGACGTGCCAGGCCGTCGCTGCAGAGTCCGGGCTCACGGAGCTCGGGTTCTGGCCAGACGTGGCCTGCCCTCTCCACGACTCGGCCATATAGCGCTCAACAACCCGCGTAGGTGCAGGCATTGTGGCCCGAGCGCGAGGCGTTGTAGGCCTAGACTCTGGCTCCGACATGGCCATATGGGCCAACGTGGCCTCCCGCACCGGTGACGCCTCATCCGGCTTCACCCATGCCTGCGTGGCCACCAGAGGGCTGCATGGTCACGTCCCCCGCGTGGCCGTCGTCCTCATCAATATCGAGAACGGCGAGGACTAGGCCACGGCGCTGGTACCGAGTATTGCAAAATTTGTGGTGAGAGAGTGGTTATTAAGAGGCCATCGCTTAGCTAAGAGAAGACGGACTTGTTTCTTTCTTTTTCTCTATCCTTCAACTCAGTAATTATCTTACGTGGCATTGTTTAGCTAATAATATTGTACATGTCCTAACAACCACATGAGGCGATGCGGAGAGAAGAGAGGCCGATGCCGAGGACGGTGGTTGGGGGCAAGGGCAGGGTCAAGCGCCACACGTGGATCCATTGCTGGTTCATAGGATGACATGTGGGACCACTCAACGGGAGAGTTCATGAGTAAGGACTAAGAAGATCTCTGATATAGCCCGGGGCATGGATCTCTTAGTGAATTTTTTTTATAATGTTAATCCTTAAATAAGTTTTTTCCTCGTGAATGAATTCTTCGTAGGAACCGGGAGATTTCCGTCATCTTTGTTCTATCAAAATCGGTCAGACATCATGCTCAACTGGATCTTAGTTGGACACCATGCTTTTTCAAAAAAAAAAAAATTGGACACCATGAGGTTAACAATAATTCGCTGAATCTAAGCGCAGCCACCCTTACGCTTTGCTAGGATCTCATTTCCGATGTCTCTGCCAAAGTGTGAGGTGCATCACCCGTTCCGCGTGATGTTATTTTCTAGTCCTATTTAGGTGTGTGTGCCACTGAAAGTCTGAAACAGTTAGGTGCATTTCCTAGTGTAGTGCAAAAGTTGTTCTCGACCTTTCACTGAAAAAAGCTTCTATTTTTTTCGAACAGAAGCATGCATGTCACCTTTCATTTTCTCGCCTTCTTTTTTTGCTGTATGTCGCCCATCACGCCCAAGTTTTCTTTTCTGCTGAGAGGATCAAATCGAAAGTTTTTTCCTTTTTTAGGGGAAAACATTTTTTTCTGCTACTTAGCACGACTTGATTAAATCTATAGAGCGTAACCATCAGAGGAATCTGGTCCATTCTTATTTTTTCGGCCCGTAATAGATCACCAAAACAATGTAGCCCGTAGTAAATCACGAGAAACGTATGGGCCGAGAATGCACTACCGAGTAAGTAGGCCGCATTGCATGTTCTGGGTAAACCGGGAGAGCCCATCATCAGCCCGTCAAGTTTCCCAAGAACACTACCCGACCCGAGTCGACCGTTTTAGCGGCGTTTCCTATTTGTCGACCTGGTCGACGTTAAGAAGTCGTCGCACACCCCACAAGGGCCTGGCCCATGGCGACGCGGAGAAGACGGAGACGTCGGAGAGGAGGAAGAAGGACGGCGCGGCCGACGGGGACGGCGCGGCCAGGCCGACGACGCACGCGGCCGGCGGCATTGTCATGTACTCAAGGTACCATGCCGGGCTGCGTCCCGTGTAAGGCCTTGGGCCGTGTAAGGAATTGGGTCCATGTGTGGCTCAGCTGAGACATGTCGTTTATAAGGCGTGGTCAGCAGGAAACCTGCATCGCCGAATAGAACATTCATTCCTGTACGACTCTGCTTCTATCTAATCCCAGAGCTTCGTCTGTCTCCTTCCAGCCTCTAATTCCCTCCCGAATCCCCTTTCCTCTGTTCCGAAATCATGAGCTCGTGACAAATATGGTATCAGAGCCATCTCGATCCTCTAGGGTTTGTTAGCTTCCCAAATCGCGACCCCAAATCTTCGGATTTCTGTACCGCGGGTGCTGAAATTTCTTCGGAAATTTCCGGCGCAAAATTCTCTAGCGAGATACCCGAGTACGGCTGGTTGTGACGCGGGTGCGCTCTCCCAGGTTCGAGCTGGCTCCCCGCAGGAACATGGATCAAGCGGCGGCACAGGAGTTCCGCTCTCAGGTCACCAAATCCATGGAGGGAGTGGCGGAGCAGCATCTCGCGCTTACGGATATGATGAAGCAGTTGCTCGACGGCTTCAACGACCTCAAGGCCAAGCAGATCGAAACTCAGGAGACGGTGCGCGAGATCCAGAAGCGCACGGAGGCGGTGGAGGCGCAGACGGCAGGGATCGGCGAGCGCACGTCTCCGACGACACCACGGGACACGGACACGGTCGATCTAGGGCCGATGACGCAAGGCGCACGCACGACGCCGCCGCCAGCGCCGAATCTCCAAGGCGCACCACCAGCGGCTTCGACTCTGCACGGCATCGGGTCTACCGACCACCGCGTGGCAAATTTGCACCGGGGTGATGCTCCGGGTATCCTTGGGATCCCGTTGCCAGCCCCGGGAACAGGTGTGCTTCACTCTAGACCTTCTAGTTCTGGTTCATCCCGCGCTCAGTATAACGAGTTTAGAGAGGAGAGTATTCGAGCGCCTGCACCTAAAATAGAGTTTCCCAAGTTCGATGGAGAGAATCCTAAGCTATGGCAGCAACAATGTGAGACTTATTTCGAGGTGTTTCGAGTGCAGCCGTGTCTCCGTACACGCTATGCTGTTCTCGGATTCCAGGGAAATGCTGCGTTATGGTTCCAGGGAGTAGAGGCTAAGGGTCGTGTGGAGGATTGGGGGGAAATGTGTAGATTAGTTCATGATTACTTTGGCAAAAATAAGCAAGCTAGTTACAGACACCAATTGAGAGTGCTTAGGCAAACTGGGAGTGTGTCAGAGTATTGGGAAAAATTTGCTAGGCTTAGACACCAATTGCTATTATATAATCCACATTTAGATGAAGGGCATTTCGTTGATGAGTTTATTGCGGGGTTGAGGGACGATATTAGAGCTGCTATTTGGCTGCATCGGCCACAAGATCTCGATACTGCGCATTTGTTGGCATTGATGCAGGAAGAAGAAGCGGTGCCAATTAAGAAGAGAGCTTATATGAAACAAGATTATAAAGACAGTGGCAAGAACAAGTGGATGAGTGGCAAGAACAGTGATGATTACAAGCACGACAGCAAGAAATCAGAGGACCAGAAAGGTGAAGATAAGTTGGAAGCACTGAAGGCTTTCAGGAGAAGCAAGGGACTGTGCTTTACCTGTGGTGAGAAGTATAGTCGCACTCACAAGTGTCCTGCACAAGTTCCATTACATGTGATTGAGGAGCTACTGGAAGTGCTACAACTGCAGCAATCAGATGATCATGACAGCAATCAATCATCAGATTCTGAACCTGAACCGATTTATCTGATGAGTGGCTCGACCCCAGCTGCTCCAAGACGCAGGAAGTCTTTCAGATTACAAGGAACAGTGGGCAAGCATCAGTTGCTAATCCTGGTTGATTCAGGAAGTGTGTCATCTTTTGTCAGTTCTGATTTGGTGGATAAATTGCAATGTGTCCGCAAGGAAATGCCACCTGCCAACTTTGTGGTTGCGAATGGAGAGAAAATGCAGTGTGATCAGTATGTTCCTCAACTTGAATGGGGTGTGCAGGGCCACATATTCGCACACGACATGAAGATACTGAATCTAGGCTGTTATGATATGATTCTTGGGCATGATTGGCTTGAGGAACGAAGCCCAATGTGGGTGCATTGGCAGAGAAAGGTGATGAGGTTCGCTCACCAGGGTCGTCTCATTACATTACATGGAGTGAAAGATCAAGTTGATCAATGCAAACCTGTTCAGCTATCGAAACTGAAAGGCCTTCACAGAAGAGGAGCAATTTCACACTTGGTGCAAGTTCAGTTTACACCAGAAGGGCAACTATATCAGATGGATGTTCTGGATGAGAACAGTGTGCAGAAACATGAAGGTCTAGCTCCTGAGATACAACAGCTGTTAGAGGAGTTCACTGACATATTTGCTACACCAACTCAGTTACCTCCTTCTCGAGCTGCAGATCATAAAATACCTCTGATAGCTGGAGCAGCTCCTGTCAAGGCTCGGCCATACAGGTATACACCTCAGCAAAAATCAGAGATAGAAAAGCAAGTCAAAGAAATGTTGGCAAATGGAATAATTCAACGAAGTGTTAGCTCTTTTGCATCCCCAGTTCTGCTAGTTAAAAAGAAAGATGGCACTTGGCGTTTTTGTGTGGATTACAGGCAGCTCAACATGCTGACAGTCAAGCACAAGTATCCTGTGCCAGTGGTGGAAGAACTTCTTGATGAACTTGCTGGAGCTAAATGGTTCACTAAGCTGGATTTGCGATCTGGTTACCACCAAATTCGTGTGGCAGAAGGAGAACAACACAAAACAGCATTTCAAACTCACCATGGCTTGTTTGAATTCCTGGTGATGCCTTTTGGGTTGACAAATGCACCTGCTTCTTTTCAGAGTTTGATGAATCAGGTCTTTGAGCAGATGCTGAGGAAATTTGTGCTTGTATTTGTAGATGATATACTCATCTACAGTGCCACTCTGGAGGAACATATACAACATCTTCGTGCTGTGTTCCAACTACTACAACAAAATCAGTTGTTGGTCAAGTACAGCAAGTGTTCCTTTGCCCAACAAGAGCTAGAATATTTGGGTCATATCATTTGCTGCCAGGGGGTAGCTACTGACCCAAGCAAAGTTCAGGCGGTACTCAATTGGCCTATTCCAAGAAATTTGAAAGAACTGAGAGGTTTTCTTGGCTTGACTGGATATTACAGACGTTTCATTGAACACTATGGCATTCTAGCTCGTGCATTGACACAATTACTGAAGAAGGGTGTACCTTTTGTGTGGGGGCCTGAGCAGGAGTCTGCTTTTGCTGTGTTGAAACAAGCCATGTCTCAAGCACCCGTGTTAGTGATCCCAGATTTCGCTCAAGGTTTTACCCTGGAGACAGACGCCTGCAACACTGGTGTCGGTGCAGTTCTTATGCAGAATGGGCATCCGGTTGCTTTTCTCAGTCAAGCCCTCTGTCCTCGCAACCAAACCCTGTCCACATATGAGAAAGAATGCATGGCAATTATACTAGCTGTCGACAAATGGCGTCCGTATTTGCAACACCGTGAGTTCACTATTCTGACAGACCACCAGAGTCTGTTGCATCTAACTGATCAGCGTCTGTTGACTGGAATACAACACAAAGCTTTCGTTAAACTATTAGGGCTGCAGTTTGTGATTAAATACAAGAAAGGGATAACCAATGCTGCTGCAGATGCTTTGTCTCGACAACCTGAAACAGGTGTTTTGGCTGCTATTTCTCGGGTGACTCCAGCGTGGATGGAACAGTTACAAGCTGGCTATGCTGATGACACACAAGCACAGCAATTACTAGCTGAGTTAAGTGCAGCAGCCACTCATCATAATGAAGCTGGGTTTTCTCTTCAGGATGGTCTGCTTCGGTATAAAGGACGCATTTGGGTTGGTTGCAATGCATTAGCTCAAGAACACATTCTGCAGGCTTTACACAGCAGTGGAGTGGGAGGACACTCGGGCATTCGAGCTACATATGAAAGGGTCAAGAAGCTGTTTGCGTGGCCAAAACTGAAACACTCTGTTCAGCAGTTTGTGAGCAGCTGTGCCATTTGCCAGCAAGCTAAGGTCGAACATGTGAAAGCTCCAGGGTTACTGCAGCCATTACCGGTGCCAACACAACCGTGGGAGATGATTAGCCTCGACTTTGTGGAAGGATTGCCCAGATCTCATGGTTTTGATGTGATATTGGTGGTGGTAGACCGTTTCTCTAAGTATGGCCATTTCTTGACGCTCTCACACCCTTTCACAGCATTGCAAGTTGCTCAATTGTTCATCAACAACATCTACCGCTTGCATGGGCTACCCCAGGTGATCGTGTCTGACCGTGATCGCATTTTCACTAGTACGCTCTGGAAGGAACTCTTTCGACTGTCAGATACTGCCTTACACATGAGCTCGTCATATCACCCGCAGTCAGATGGTCAGACTGAACGACTCAATCAATGCTTGGAATCGTATTTGCGTTGTGCAGTTCATAGTTGTCCTCGTAAATGGGTTGATTGGCTACCATTGGCGGAGTTCTGGTATAATACTACTTACCATTCCAGCCTCGAACGCACTCCTTTTGAAGTTCTATATGGGCAACAGCCGAGGCATTTGGGTATTGAAACAACAACTGGTTGTCAGTCCCCTGATCTGGAGAGTTGGTTGGCTGAACGAGCTGTCATGACGGAGGTGCTTCGACAACAGTTGCTGAAAGCTCAACGCAGGATGAAACACCAAGCCGACAAGAACCGTTCTGAGCGACACTTCGAGGTTGGTGATTTGGTTTACCTCAAGTTACAACCGTTCATCCAACAGTCTGTGAGTACTCGTTCCAATCACAAGCTGTCTTTACGCTATTTCGGGCCTTACAAAGTTCTTGCTAGAGTTGGATTGGTGGCGTATCGTCTAGCATTACCAGATTCAAGCAAGATTCACCCGGTGGTTCATGTGTCCCTACTCAAGCGTCATGTACCAGCAAATACAGTGGTGGCTGCTGATGCGGAGCTCCATTCCTGCTGGTTGCTGACAACAGCGGCAGGTTCGACATCGACGGCTTGAGGTCAAGCCTTTGCTTAAGGGGACGGGATTGTCATGTACTCAAGGTACCATGCCGGGCTGCGTCCCGTGTAAGGCCTTGGGCCGTGTAAGGAATTGGGTCCATGTGTGGCTCAGCTGAGACATGTCGTTTATAAGGCGTGGTCAGCAGGAAACCTGCATCGACGAATAGAACATTCATTCCTGTACGACTCTGCTTCTATCTAATCCCAGAGCTTCGTCTGTCTCCTTCCAGCCTCTAATTCCCTCCCGAATCCCCTTTCCTCTGTTCCGAAATCATGAGCTCGTGACAGGCATCTGTGGCTCAGGTGCTGCTGCCGGCTCTCCTCCCGTGGCTCTCCGGAGACGACTCCTTTTGCTTCTCCCCACTATCGCCGGGAGCGAGCTAGGCTACGACTGGACACGCGCCCCTCCCCCTCGTCGCCGATGAGCTGCCGCGCGGCTCCATGGAGCCGCCCGTCGGCTGTCCCCCGCGGCCGGTCCTTCCCCGCCTCGGCGCGCCTGCGCAACCCATTCGGTGAGGTCACAAGCTCCCCAATTCTCTTCCAGCAACCAGGGTTATCGAATTTAAGCTCGTGTGGAATGTTACGGCAGTATTTGGGTAGGGATTAAGCCGAATCCTTCAGTGCAAATGGTAGATGGGCGCCGAGCTTGTGTGTTTTGGGTGTGTTCCAGTCTGAGAAATGGGGTGAGTGAAAATAGTGGATTCTGTCGGTGACTACTTTCAGTTCTCAGGCTAACTGGTTGGTTTACTGCTTGGATCCTGACAGGGGGTATGCATGTCTGGAAGAATCCGATCCTCCATAACTCATGGAGAGTGGGTGATGTCCCGATGATGTTTGGGCTGCCGTCTGGACTGCTTCAAGTAGCTCTTCTGGGGACGCTGGGTTTTCTAGCCCTTCGCCGGCCGATGAAACACCAGTGCCACTGTACTCCTGGCCAGATAAGCAGGTATTTGTTTGGGAAGTTGCTATCTATCTGACTGGATTTTGACTACCCACATCCTTAAATCCCTGGTTGTCTAATGATGTTTATTTCAGAAAGTTCGTATTCTCTATGATTAGTTTATCAGTGGAGTCTGCTACTCTGCGATGATGCATAGTTCAACATTTGGCTAGGCTACTTAGAGTTTGTACTTTTGTTGCTAACTTAATCCCATCTGAACAGACTTTGGTACATTTTATTCAAACATACTCCATTGATCTTGGCTTTTCTTTTATATTGATATATCATAACTCTAGAGATCAACTGCTTGATGGGCAGGCATTCTTCATATGCAGGGAACCTCTGAGAAAAATGTTTACAAAATAGCTAGGTGTGCTTCTGTAGTTCTGTGTATAAGCTCTAAATGTGTTCTCTCATTTTCAGCGGCCACGAGTGTGCATTTTGGGTGGTGGATTTGGTGGGCTATACACTGCTCTGAGATTAGAATCTCTTGTATGGCCTGATAATAACAAGCCTCAGGTAAAACGATGACGTCCTTGTGCTAGACATTTATTGATTTACCGGGTGCTTTCCTATTTTTTACATTGATGTGGCTTGGATTGGTGGTATTTGTACTTTGGAAAAGTTTACTTGATGCCTATTTACTAAAGAAATGATGCAACGTTTTACTAAGAAGGGGGGAGGGGGATATTTCAGGTGTTGCTGGTTGATCAGTCTGACAGATTTGTATTTAAACCCATGCTGTATGAGCTGTTATCAGGAGGTATGGCAGTTTCAAGTGTAAAAATGCTTCTGCTGCTTGCCATATCATGCATTGGTCTTTTCACATGATTTCATTTTTTGACTGTTGAACTCTGATTTGCTGCCATAGGTGGATGTTGGGAAATAGCTCCATATTTTTCAGAGTTACTGAAGAACACTAGTATTCAGTTTGTCAAGGATAGTGTAAAGCTGTAATATAGATGCCTCTTTTAGCTCGTACAATGGAAATGTGTACAAGAATGGTTCGTGATGTATTTCAAGTTTTATGCTGAGCTTCAAATAAGCTAACTGGTGATTTATCCTTTGAAATGGGCAGCCAGGCTCGTTCTAGCTTTTAGGGGCTGAAGCTAAGATTGATGCTGTTCTGTTTTTGCTCAGTGACCTTTTCTATTCATTTCAAAAATCGTTCAAAAGTCATTTCCGTTTGTGGATTTTTTCTGCTCACTTTAAAAAAATAGTTCAAACATAATTTTCGTTCAAGACCAAACTCCATTCAATGGGTTTTACAAAAATCCTTCGAGATTAAATTCGGTCCAACGGATTTTTCAAATATCGTTCAAGAACAAATTCCGTTCAAATGGATTTCCAAATATCGTTCAAGACCAAATCCTGTTCAACGGGTATTTCAAATATCTTTCAATACCAAATTCCGTTCAACGGGATTTCCAAATATCGTTCAAGACCAAATTCGTTCAATGGGGTTTTCAAAAATCGTTCAAGACCAAATTCCGTTCAACGGGTTTTTTAAAAATCGGTCAAAAATAATTTCCGTTCATAGACTCTTTCTGTTTGCCTTTTAAAATCGTTCAAAAATAATTTCCGTTCAAATACCTTTTTTGTTCACTTTTTGAAAATCATTCAAAAATAAATTTCGTTCACAGACTTTTTCTGTTCACCTTTTAAAATCGTTCAAAAATAATTTCCGTTCAAATACCTATTTTGTTTACTTTTTTGAAAATCGTTCAAAAATAATTTCCGTTCACTGACTTTTTTTGTTCGCCTTTTAAAATCGTTCAAAAATAATTTCCGTTCAAATACCTATTTTGTTCACTTTTTTGAAAATCGTTCAAAAATAATTTCCGTTCAGAGATAATTTCTGTTCGCCTTTTAAATCGTTCAAAAATAGTTTCCGTTCAAATACTTTTTTGGTTCACTTTTTTGAAAATCATTCAAAAATAATTTAAGTTCACAGACTCTTTCTGTTCGCCTTTTAAAATCGTTCAAAAATAGTTTCCGTTCAAATACTTTTTTTCACTTTTTGAAAATCGTTCAAAAATAATTTCCGTTCACACACTTTTTCTGTTCACCTTTTAAAATCGTTCAAAAATAATTTCCGTTCAAATACCTTTTTTCACTTTTTTGAAAATCGTTCAAAAAATAATTTCCGTTCACAGACTTTTTCTGGTCGCCTTTTAAAATCGTTCAAAAATAATTTTCGTTCAAATACCTATTTTGTTCATTTTTAAAAAAATCGTTCAAAAATAATTTCCGTTCACAGACTTTTTCTGTTCGCCTTTTAAATCATTCAAAAATAGTTTCCGTTCAAATACCTATTTTGTTCACTTTTTTGAAAATCATTCAAAAATAATTTTCGTTCACAGACTTTTTCTGTTCGCCTTTTAAAATCGTTCAAAAATAGTTTTCGTTCAAATACCTTTTTTCACTTTTTGAAAATCGTTCAAAAATAATTTCCGTTCACAGACTTTTTCTGTTCGTCTTTTAAAATCGTTCAAAAATAATTTCCATTCAAATACCTTTTTCACTTTTTTGAAAACCGTTCAAAAATAATTTCCGTTCACAGACTTTTTCTGGTCGCCTTTTAAAATTGTTCAAAAATAGTTTCCGTTTAAATAATTTTTTGGTTCACTTTTTTGAAAATCGTTCAAAAATAATTTCCGTTCACAGACTTTTTCTGGTCGCCTTTTAAAATCGTTCAAAAATAGTTTCCGTTCGAATACTTTTTTGTTCACTTTTTTGAAAATCGTTCAAAAATAATTTCCGTTCACACACTTTTTCTGTTCGCATTTTAAAAATGTTCAAAAATTGTCACGCCCCGAGACCCACCCCGGGAGAATGACAGCCGCCGCACGTCTATAGACCCGAAAGCCTATACACGCGAACGGCTAGAAAAGCAGGCATAAACCAGCACAGTGGATCTCAACAGCTCATCTAATCATATTTACATGTTTAATTACATTTCCAAGAATAAAAGATTCTTTAGTCGCGTCCCACCCAACTGGTCCAGCCTACTCCTCGGATACGACGGCTTCCGCTGCGAACTCTGATCATATAAAAATACGAAGAAGCAAGGGTGAGTATAACAAAGTCATACTCAGCAAGCAGATACAATACTAGGCAACAAAATATCTGAGAATAAAATACAGTAATAACAGCCTTACTGTATTAAAAGGAATTAAACAAGATATCAACGGAAGCGATAAAATATCAACAAAGCTGGATTTAGAGGAATGAGTGAATTATCAAGGGAACGGATATGTATTGGTAATCACATGTGACCAGCAAGGTTCCCTACCCGGGACTCACAGGGGTGAATATTCACACTTTTACACTCTTAAGAGGGGTACTCCGACATCGACAGCCTCAACCAGAACCACGCGGGTCCCAGAAGAGCAGAGCCCTTTAGCCCGCCGGGACACGACGACTTGACTTACTAGTATGGGTTGTTCCCAAGGAATCCATCGCCGATACCCTGTTCGGACCAAGTGTCGCTCCCATTGGAGAACTCAGACAGTCCCATAACTGAACAGCGACCGGTACAATATGGTTGCAGTCGTGACACCAATACGGATAAAGGATTTTGTCAGATGGACAATATAGCGGTTAGACATATGAGGCCGAGATATCAACTCTCACGTCTCCACGTGAATCCAACAAAAACATGAGGACCTCTCTTGTCATCGCACAATTATCTCGGATAGCATCAACGGATATCAAGAAGAAGTACCATTCATCAGACGGTATTCAATATCAGTATTCAATATCAGGATCAACAATGATATCAACGAAAGAATGGTACTAGTATCCGCAATAGCACCACAACAGAATAACTAGGAGTAGAAAAACTACTACTAGTAGGAGTCAAGGGAATAGTAGAGCATCTACTTGCCTCGGTTAGCAATAGTCCTTCTCGATCCAATAATCCTTCTCGATCCAATAATCCTTCTCGGTCGCGATTATACGCCAGCACTAGATGGGATCAGTTACGAGATTATACGGCAACACCATAGCCAGATAATACCACCGGCATCTGGCCAGACCCTCCGCTCGCCGGCGTCGCCAGACTTTCAGCTCAGGGCAGCGAGCTCTGCCTCCCACTCACCACCGTCGTCTACGAGCAGCGCCTCTTTTCTTATGTATTTTCCTCTGGGTAAGTAGCACACACTTTCTACAGAAACGGTCGTAGCTCTCTTTTGCTTTCTCTCTCACTCCGATCGACCGATGGATGTGTGAAGTGCAGCTGAGCTCCTCTATTTATACTAGCGCAAGGGGTAAGTACGGGCTGGATATTTCCTCCCCTGCTGTTACCTGCATGGGGTACGCATCTATCCCCTAGTGACATGTACTACCTCCTGTAACCAGAGCTCAACACGTACCCCTGCTTGATCCTTCTCAGCTAAGCTTTGCCGCCGTGCAAACAAAATATCTAGTGCGCAGTACAAGCAGTACAACCCTATCCGCTAGCAATACAAGCTGATGAAAGACCGATCTCAATCTTAGCTAAGCTAACCAAGCGGTACGCAAATAGCAAAGCTAGCTTGCAGTGCATGCCTGAGCTGCTTCTCTCTCCATTTAATTATCTCACGTATGCATGCATGCATGGTTCAGTGCACCAGCACATGCACGTACTAACCAGCTCGATCAATTAGCTAAAGTTGCATGCACTCAATCAAAAATATTATAGCATTGCAAAACAAAATAAAAAGGAGCTAAATATAATTTTACCCAAATTAAACAATAACTAAAAAAAATCGGGTTATCACAAAAATAGTTTCCGTTCAAATACTTTTTTTGACTTTTTGAAAATCGTTCAAAAATAATTTCCAAATGTGCCCTACACATGATTTCTGATGCTTTTTTTTGTTACATTTTTCATCATGTAGAGAAGATGTTTTGTTCAAATCTGCATGTATCTACACATGAAGACGTGTATAGTGAGGAGTATAAACACGTTTAAACCTACGGTACAATATTATCTCGTATATGACCGTCGAAACAAAAAAGTTACAACTTGAAAGTTTTGTGAAACGTTGACATTAACCTACTCGTCAAAGGATATTTCAAACGATCGACCGAGTGCGACGAATTTGATAAGAATTGTCTAAAAAGATTTCGGATATCGATTCAAAATTTAGAAGCTACAATCAACGAAACTCGAAACCGAGTACAGGAATGGAACCTACCCGTGAACGCGCATAAATTTCGTGTACATTTTATTGTAAATTAAAATATATTCTGTTTCAAAAATAGTAAGAAGCAGTGAACAAGTGAACAGTAGAAGCAGTCAGCGAAACAGTCAGCATGATTTCCAAATGAACCAGTGGTACAAGATAACAGAAATAGGGAACCAGCGAAAAGAAGCAGCGTCCCGCGAACAGTCAGCGCGAAGCGACCAACCAGCCAACCAGCCAACCAGGAAAGAATCAGGAAACGAGAAAGCAACCAATCAGCGAAACGTAGCTGCAGAAACATATTGGTGGGCCGAGCCCAGTAGCATCGCGGGCGGGGGCGGGGGTATGTGACCGCGTCCTATGGACGCATAGGTCGATAGGTAGGAGCTCCCGTTTTAGCTAGCTCCCTTTCTTTTCTCGAGAGAACATATTTAACATAGTTTTGCTCGGTTCAGTGTTTAGGACCGTTAATAGATCCATGCGAGCACCTGGAGACGATGAAGTCCGGTACGATGCTAATATTTTCTCTCCGGCCATTTATCGAGATTCCGAGAGAACATATTTGCTCAGTGTGTTTAGGCAGGTCACCGGAAGTTCAGAACAAGACATGACAGCAGCTGGAGACGAGAAGTCCAGCAGATGCGGTTTATCCTCATCCATTTTCTGGTTTCCTTTTTCATGCACATTATTCTCAAACTGTCGATAGAAGCATATGATCGATTTTCAGAGAAAAAGATAGACACAACACCATTGTCACAACCATAGACCACAAATACCAAGAGCTTGGATGTGAACGACAGTTCCAAGTTTATCTGCTCGGATCCCCGGCCTAGAGAAAGCTCACGGCTTTCTTGTCCTGTCGCAAGTCTCGCGTGCAGCAGCAGCAGCAGCAGCACGTACGGGCGCTCACTCACGTGTAAGCATCAAAGGACCATCATGGCAGGGGTGATGAGCCTCCCCCAGAGATGAGATCGGTCGCTTTGCCCCGGCCGTTGATTGAAATCCGCCCGGCCGCAGGCTTTTGCTTGTAAAAGAGAGAGCTTCTTTTGATGGAGCAGAATGAAAAGAAGAGAAGCCAACAAAAGGAGGACAAAGGAAACAAAGCCTGCGACGCAGTACAAGCATGCATCCATGGATCGGAGCTAGTGTAGTGCGTGGCATGTGATGGGAAACAGCTTTTCGTTCGCGCGTTGAAGGAGATGATGTCTATGCTGAAGAAAGAAAGGAGATCGTAACGTAGAATAACGGGTTCGAAGTTGCATTCTCGCTGACCCTGATTATGCTATGCAGGCCACCGGCCGGGCCGGCCACTTTGCCAAAATGCTGCCGCGGCAGAGAATGATAGGAGAATCGACCACGATCTATCTGCAGACTGCGGGTACTGCAGCGACGGAGGAGAGGAGGTGGTAAAGTGAGCTCATGCATGAACACTGCTACTCATTTCATTTCTGCTGATCAGTTGGCACTCATTTGTAGCATGAGGTACTGATCGGTTTGCCACTCGAGTTATTAGAAGCTAGAAGTATTAATGGTATTTGACAAGCACACGCGTTCCATCCATACATGTAGTTGTGAGCTCTCGTGCATGCGATTGCGCCTTTCTTTGGAACAGAAGAAGTTGATCCCGCTTTCTACCTAAAACAACCAACCAAAGATCTCAAAGTCTTGTTCTCGGCTACCGGTTTTAGCTAGGATCCCTGATTTGGTGCTCTTCTGCGACAAGGAATCTTTGGACTCGTGCCAGGACAGTTTTATTCTGACGGAATAGGTATTCTTGTATGTCTTCTTCTTCCCACTTGATTATGCTATGCATGGGATAAAATAACAAGTTAGTAGATCGGATTGATCATACTTGAAAACTACCGTTGATATCAGTGGACACCATTTGGAGATAATGACTAAAGATCATCTGAGTAAATCCGTGAACAATTTTATTCAGAAACTACAGTAAGATACATGTGGTGCCCAATAACCATTATATGTTTCTGACAAAATGTGCTCCTCCAAAGTGAAAGGTTAGTGGTAATAAAGGTAAAAAAAGTGAGGAAGTTTCTGTTTACTCGGGGTCCTAGCTATCCTCCGGCCTAGTGTAAGATCTCAGCCATCTTTACAATACGTTTATCTCACCACTTTTGTGGAGACCAAAGCAAAGAGAAGCCACATGGTGAAAAGGCGCTGCTTTTTTCGAACACGAGAGCAAGTCAATTCCCCTATCATTTCTCCCATTTGTTTCGCAGGCAAAAAGCGCCCAGGAGCTGCGGCTGGGGACAGATTAGAATTTAGAAGAAAGAAAGACTAGGCTGCTCATCCTTTTTCATGCGTGCGTAGCGTAGCGAATGCAACGCTTTATAGCATGCTGACTTCTAATTGAGGCAAAAGCAAAGCCTTATATATCCAGGGCCCTTTCTTTTCCCGCTTGTACATTCCAGGGCATGCAACCATTGTCTCGAGATCTGTGCTAATGAGCCGGCAAGGTTAATTGGATGTAGCTAGTTTTGGCTGCGAGTAATTATTCAGTCACTCGCCAGTGACCACTTGTATTTGCGATGCCACAGGGAATCTTGTGTCAGATGTGAGTGAGCCTGGAGCTGTGTAAGTGTAGGACTGTTCTCTCTTCTCCATAGTGATTGGTCCCTGCCAAACGCTTGATGACTCTGAGATCGATGAGTGATTCAGAGCTTGTTGCTAAGGGTAGATTTGTTCCCCTGTAGAAGCAGTTGGGGCTCATTTACTTTCAAGTTTCAATCCATTCATGGTGAACATATGTCCCTCTGATGGTCGTCTGAGCCTGAGCTGAGGCAGGCAGCCGCAGCAGGCACAGGTAACTCGGTAAAACTGGGACCTGCATGTATCAGCGTTTCTGAGCTTGTGACTAGTACAGTGGTACTTCTGCTGAACCCAGAGGAAACTTAAATTGTACCAAATCATGATTGAAAGAAAACAGTTGTGAGGTCCACAATAACATCTCGACGATGGATATTTGAATTGGGTCGTCTCTCTAGTCTCTTCCTCTGCTGGGAGCCTAGGAGAGGGAAGAACATGGCTTTGTAGTTTGTACCATGCATATATCACTGTAGATTGCATATGGTGTGGACTCCGTTCATATACCGTTGCATTTTGTGACAGACATCACTTGTCAGGGAGTCATTTGGATCAAATTTAATTGTTGCACAAATGGAAGACGAGTGGGTATCGACTCCTATGCTGCCCTGATAGCTACCACTGCAATACGATATAGTATCAAACTCCATAGCATCGTTCTACGCAGGCGTTATGAAACTTGGTTCACAACGAATATAGATCGAGTAGACAAGTTGACGATGGGTAGTCTACAAGTGTAGTAGTGCCAACCTCGCGCGCCAACCGTCGAAAGATAATTTCACGATCCCATGGTAATCTTACTTCCGAGTATCAGAAGTGACTTTATTTGTTTGGCAGACGGTGAAGGACATTAGGTATGAGTCGCAGACGATGTAGATGAATATTTTTCAGACATTATTCATGGAATGGCTATTAGTACAAGTTTTAGCCTCGGCAAACTTGTAGATGCCCTCGGGCCTCGGTCGTAGGGTTTTGATGTACGTAGGGTTTAAAACTATAGCGATAAGGGGATGTTGATGAGAACACTTGGCGTAAATTGAACGTGGATATCTTCATGGGTTGTTCGGTATTTATATCCCTTCGTAAATGTCCGAGTCTTGCACGTCTACTATTTCCTTCTGCCTAGTGCGTGAATTTTTTATCTCATAGCTTTCTTTCAATTTAGGCTGCGGCGAGGTAATCTTCTATTAACCTTGGTGCGGCACAGAGTAGTTTCTAGAAGTGGGTCACCGGTCGGGGGCGTCTTTGGACATCATGAGCTACGAGAGGTGCATGTCCGTAAAATAATCGTGTAAACCCTTATCTTCGAAGCTACCAGTTGCGTGTATAATAGTCACATGCCACTAGTAACGAGGTATTAGCGGCGTGTCGCGACTAGACATGCCACGGTAGTTTTTTCCATGCAAACAAAATTCGGCCCACCTACCAGTGGTGTTTCCACTCTGAAGGCACACACAACTTATAGTATTATGCTGGTGGCGTGTTAGAAAGTGACACGCCACTGTAATATCAGTGGTATGTGCCAACGTGATACGCCACTAGTAGCTGGTCTCTTATAAGTTGTTCCCGACTAGTGCAAGAGAATCATCTAGGATGAAAGATATGCTATCAAAAAGAAATATGTTTACAATGGACATGGCGTTTTGGCTCCCAGGAGCATCTAGTCTCATTATGAAAAGAATTTTTTTAAATACTTAAAATGTCAAAAAAATCTGAAATAATATTTCGGGTGTACCTCTTAACATTTTATGTTGTCACATAAAGTTTCACGAAAAAATAATCTTTTTTGTGTTCGGTATAAAAAAGACAATTTTGGTGCTCAAAAATAACTTTTTACTGGACATTTTTTTGTCTTTTTTACACAGGGCACATAAAATGTCTTTTCTTGACAAAAATGTGTGTGCCCACATAAAATGTTTATATGTTCATTAAAAAAAATCGAAATTTTTGGACATTGTGAAATATGTTTTTTCATAATAGGATCATCTAGACCTACAACCAAAATGGATTTCCGGTTTACAATACACTACTCGTGCAATTGTTATCCTAGTAGTGGTTCTAGTCGCAATGTTGGGATTATTTAGATGTTTGAGGTTGCCTATGGTTCTGGACCAAATAAAAATTTAGGCTGGTTTTAGGGCACTGAGTTTGGTTTTGAACTATGTAGTTAAACTAAATTGTGGGTGTGTGCATTATTTGTGCTTCAACTCTTTTTTCATGCATTGACAATTACTTTTTCAGATTCACAGTAGTTCAAATTTGAACTAAATTCGGTAATTAGCTCGTAATACATTTCATGCATGGAAAGTACAGTCATCCCATACTTGGCAGCTAGCCATATTGTGCCCTTCACCGAGCTTGTAGATTGAGGTTGTAGAAGGAATTGTTCCGATGACGCCGAGAAACGTCTGGATCATCCATTCCTTGCTGGATCAGGGGCTCAACGCAATTGTGATCAAGGACACGACCTATTTGGTTGCTATGATGGACAATCTCCTGAAGGTCATCGAAAACCTTCGCAAGGTAGCCAGTCGGTCAAAGGACTCGTTGCACATCCACCAACACCACCAGCAGAAATAAGCTGCATGTCGTCCTCATCTCACATTCATCCAAGTCGAGGCCGAGACTACTTTGCCTCTCGTATTAATTTTATCCCCCGCACATGGCAAGCGAAAGAAAAAATTGGACCCTAAGCAGATGAAATAATTATTTTTTATACCAAACTATTATGCTTGTTTTAAACTTATGTTATTTTAGTATGATTCTTAAGTAGTACGATTTTTTTACTTATATTACATAGTTAACCACATTATGAAGTTTCTAAGAATTAGTTACATCGTTCCCTTTCATCTAGTTTTACTATATATCACTTACAAGTTTGCTTGTGCAAAATTTACATTGTATGTTGTGAGATTCTCCTTTTCTTAATTGAGATTGTACCGCTGAAAATATATCTCATGTAACTTTGAAGTGTTTGATTTAATATAGTTCATACATATCTAATTGTCAATGTGTATCTCTGTTCATGTGTATATTTTAATATCCTTAAATATTAAGATAGAGAATTCTAAAACGGACATTTGACACTAGTAGAAAACAGGGCTTCCGTTTTCACCTTTGATCCCGGCCAAATTACAACCCGGGATCAATGCACCATTGATCCCGGGTCGGGAGGGCGGGGCGCCCGTGGGCATTGCTCCCGGGTCGGGGGGACCTTTGGTCCCGGTTCGTGACACGAACCGGGATCAAAGGGTCCTCACATGCGCACACATGCTTTTCAGCGCTGGGCCCCTTTGGCAGGGGACCTTTGGTCCCGGTTCGTGTTACAAACCGGGATCAAAGGGTCTATATACGGTTGTAGGAAAATCCATTTTACATGTCCTATGTACGGTTGTAATAACAACAATATTAATCAATATAAGGACTACCATATTATGCATTGTTCTTTCAGAAAAAATGAAGAATTTTACTTGCCTCTAACACGTGGAAAAAACAAGAATTTACTTGATGAATTATAAGTATTTTCAATAATTATGACACACCCAAAATTAGAAATGAAGTTGGAAAAAGAAATTCTAGAGGTTTGCAATTCTATCAATAAATCCACCTCTTTTCCAAGACTTTCTATGTAGCATAATTATCCAACAAAATAATTTAATTGTGCTACGAAATATTCAATATCTAATATCTACAAGACACCAAACAAATATTATGATGTTTTCAAAAGTTATCAAAGATGTTGCCCGCGCAATTGCGCGGGCCACTTTGCTAGTTTAAAATAAAAATTAAAAATGTTTTACATAACGGGTGCATCTAGACCTATGACCCGAATCGCCGTGTCCGAGTGATCTAGACTAAAGTGCTCAGTACCTTATTCTGTGTTATGCACGGAAACAGAATTTCAATAAGCAAACAATGCAGTAAATACATTATTACTATTTTGTAACTTCTTTCGTGAAGTTCACTAACAACTTAAGGTGTACACGCTATAGTGCTTCTCTATGACTTAATGTTTACACAAGTTTTGAAAGGTGAACGGTCTAACCTAGCCGCTGCCAGAGACAGGTGATAGGGAAGCGACTCTTTTTCCCAGATCTTCACCGGTAAAGTCGCTGGTTCCCTCTCCCTCCGCTTGCCGCTCCGGCGGTAGGCCATATTTTATCGATAATCCAGCAATATTAGGAATTTTCTCGGTTTCTACCTCATTTCGCCTATTTAAATGACTTTATGCCTATTTTCCGAAAGTAATTCAATTTTAAACTACAAGTGTGTGATAGTTTGCTCTGAAAATTTTACAAAAATCATTTTAAGATACACCAGTAGTGGTTATATCACACAACCATCGATAGTTTTGAGAAATGCAACCTATTTGAATGAATAGGCACGACGGGCATTTTGACCGTTTTTCAACAAAATAAAAGAAAGTGAAACAATACTCAAAAAATGAAATCCTTTGGCATGGAGTCCTTTTATGTGTACTAGTTGATAGGAAAAATGATAAACATGAGTTTTGACAAAGTTTTCAAAAAAAACTTCTTCACACAAAAGTCAATCATCTATAAACATGTATAAAATGACTTTTTTATTAAGCAAGTACCAAAAATATGTTACAAAAAGTCATATACATGATGAAAAAGATGATATGGATATCATATTCGGATTCCTCTAATTTTTCTAATCGATTTAGACATTTTATTTGTTAAATTTTGATTTACGGATTTAAAGATATGAATTATTCCATATTAAATGTAAAAAGGAGAAAATAAAGTAAAATAAATTTTATTCTTATTTATTCAAATATTATTATTACATAATCATTGTTATTTATTCAAATAAATTTTCAAAATTTAAACAATAAAAAGTGTGACACCATGACTCAGGGGTTAATATGGTTGATAGGATACTAATATCAGTAAGTTCTAACATCTCATTTGACAGGTAATTTGGAAGGAACTCTAAAGTTAAGCGTGCTTGGGCTGGAGCAATTTAATGATAGGTGACCGAACGGGAAGTTTGACCGGGGTAAGTACTTTGACCTGAGATTAAGTGTCTAATATGTAATTAGAGATTATGTGTGTGGCTATTTGGGAAATTAAAAAAACAAAATTAGAAATATTAGAGTAAAATTAAAAAATAAATTAATTAGAAAACAAAAAATCGAAACCCCTAAAAAATAAATTAGCAGAAAAAAAAGCAGAAACTCTTTGGTCCTGATTGGTAATACCAACCGGGACCAAAGCTCCCCGCCCTGCGCACCCAGCCGCGCCCACGTGGAGGCCCATCTATCCCGGGTCGTGGACACCCGGGATAAAAGCCACCCCCCTCTAGTCCCGACCCTTTAATCCCGGTTTTAAATCCGGGACCAAAGGCCCTCTGGACCTAGGATTGTTGATGATGTTTCCACTAGTATGAACAGATATCTTAGTACTGGTTCTAGTACATTATTAGGTAGGTATAATTATAAAATCTTGTAGAGTGTAAATGAATCAATACAAATTGTGGGCACATGTAGACCGCGTGCGTAAGTTAGCCAAGGCCGTGTGAGTGTACGTAAATACTCCCTCTGTTTTAAATTAGATGACTTCCATTTGTCCATATGCGGATGTATTTATACTTGTAACATGTCTAGATACATTCGCATGTGGACAAATAGAAGTCATCTAATTTAGAACGGAGGGAGTAGGTCCATATATGTTAACTTCCGCGGGCTATATATGATGGTTGAAAACTACGGAGTAGTACATAAATATATTCATCATCGCGCGTCGCGGGCAGGTGTACTTGACTACGCCGTACCATTCATCTTTTCGGCAAGAGAAACCGTACCATTCGTGGACCAGGGAGCCAGGGGCGCATGCATTCAGCTGAATGAACCAGCAAGCATCCTGGCCTCCTAGAAATTAAGTATCATCGTTGCAGTAAAACGTACACGCAACGGTGATAAAATGTATCCCTCTTAGTCCTAGCTAGCCATCGACCAGCACATTCCTGTCAGACCCAATCTGACTGGTAGCGATATCACATTTTCCCTGCCGCGCGACTGCCGGATCGACGCCCACTCCCCGTGCCCACACCGCCAGCAGATGGTATGCGGAAGCGGCCAGATCCGACCAGACCCCAGTCCACGGCGCACAGCGACGGGCGAGCACCGGCGCAGGAGGCAGGCGAGCGAGCGCGCCATCGCCGGACAACGGTGGTCCTCCTCCTCCCGGCCGCGCCAAACTCGCCACGTGACGCCGGCCCGGCCACCACGGATACGCTCGTGTCTCGGTCTCACGTACTACATGCGGGGCTCACCGCGATTTGCACGTACTGATACGGTTCCGATACGGGGTACTGTTTGTATAGTGGTGGTAGCATTGGCGTACGTGCTTTAGCTAGCTTCTGGATCTATTCTCGGGAACGGCGAAGAGGGTGCGTTGTGGCAATGGCAATGGCAATGGCAGTGCTGGCAGGGAGGGTGGTGGAGGATGTGGACAAGGGAAGGAACCTTTGAACAAGGGGAGGGCCCTGCACTGCCACTGCGTGCGACGCATGCATGCAGCTAATTGTAGCCATGCACACAGTCGCTCCAGATCCCGGAGCACACTGGCCGGCTCGCCAGCCTCGGATGCGTCCGCCGGCGTACCGACGAGCGAATGAGAGCTAAAGCGCGGCCGGCCGCCCGGCGCTGCCGCTTTCGGTGTGGGATTCCGCGCGCTCCCGTCGTCTTCTCCGTCGGCTCCGATGCCAACAGGCCCTTTTTCTCCTTCCCCTTCGTCGCCTCCTTTGCACGCACACACCGTGGCCAGCCCCCACCACGTCGCCACTGGATCTCAGCCACTTTGGATGTGTTTGGTTTGAGAATCTAAAGGAATGGTTTCATTATATTCTATTGTCATGAAATCGTTTTATTCTTGTGTTCGATTTGGACAAAAAAAATGTCACGGAACCGTTCCATTTCTGTGTTCGGTTTTGGAATGGAGTGAGGATGGAATGGAATGGAGTGAGAATGGAATTATTGCTAAACTCGATTAATTATTCCTAAACTAGATTAATTATTGCTAAACTTGATTAATTATTCCTAATCTTGATTAATTATTGCTAACTTGATCCTAAAATGGATGATTAGCCAGCCGTTCCACCTCGTCCGGCCGAGGCCGACCAGTGTATTCTGGATCTAGAAAGAATATTCTATTTTGAGAAACCATTTCATTCCATTCCAGTTTGCAACCGAACGCACGAACTAAATCTGGTTGCGGAACGGTTCCATCCCGTTCCACCCATCCAAACCGAACGCACCCTTACGCTTTCTTCTTCCTCCTCGATCCGTCGTGCCCATCTCTCCGACCTCCGCGTAGAATAATCGGCGCTTTGCAGAAGTTTCTCGCATTCTTTTTGTTTCTTCTCGGTCTTAGCGAAGCTTTCCATGCGATTTTTATACTACGTCCATGCTTTGTCGAACGCGGTCGCGCGCGGGGTTCGATGGACTAAATATTCCTCCGGTTGATATCGAAATCCAAACTAACAAAAGATTCGTCTCCGCGGCACGTTACCGTCGCCTTTTGTACTGCTTGCTGCCATCTTCTTGTAGCCTAGCTAGGGTTTGCATGTGCGATCTACTGCAGATGCTTCTTCTTTCCACCAGTCACTACTATACTACAAATACGTACGTGGAACAAGTAAGGACGGAAAGGTTTTCCGTAAGATTGTCGGTAAATATTTAGCTATTTTCATTGTCTGTCTGAATCTGATACGAACTGGATGACATTAACGTCTTTCATTCAGGATATTCACGGAGAACAGCGATGTTGCGGGGGGCTGCAACATCGTCGTCAAGCTGATAATTATCGGGTTGAGATGTTAAATGTCCGGCGCTGATACTCCTAGAAGTGCAAAAATCAAAGTTTCAAAGAAGAATCATATATGCGGTGTCAGCCCTCAGTGTTCTCTGTAGCCCAGTAGGAAGAGATGGATGACTGGAACAGGCGTCACTCACAATCCAGTCGATCGATAAATGTCCCAATAAATTTTACACAGCACGAAGCAATGCTGCGCCCGGCCGGCCGGTCCCTTGGAATGACGTAGTACCGTCGAGCCCTAATAGTTAGCTTCTTGTCCTTTGTAGTTGTGGCTGGCTGACATGAGTGGTCAATGACATGGTGGTTGAAGTGATAAATAAACTGATTCAAACTTCCTCAAAGGACGATCGGTGTTTATTTCTCACTCCCGCATTTGCCAAAGGGTCTTCTGGCTGGGTCTACGGAGAAGCATTTAAATTTTCTTAAGAAGATAACCAAGCAAATTTTCCAGGGAGCTAGCACACACTTTAGCATGAGCAAGGGTCGATAAATCTCTTTTCCGGTCAACAGTCTGATTCCTTTTCCCATTTGCTATAGCAATGAAAACGAAAAACTCCATCGTGAAGATAACTGGCAAGGAAGTGCAGGCTGCAGCTGCAGTCCCCTCCCGGCCTGTCGAACAGTCCAGTCGCATGCCTGGAGATCCAGAGGATGTGTGGACCGATCAAATCCATTTACGTATCCCCTACTGATTTCGAAACGTTGCACCGGCCGCAACGCCGGCGCAGGGATAGATCGGAGATGGAAAAGGACATCCCCTGCCGGGATCCCTGAATCACACACGAGACAGGGGCAGGCCATAACGCCGCAGTAAGCGTTCCCTGCACGCTGGGCGCTGGGATGCATCCGCGATCGATTTGCCGCCCGCGCAAGCCAAAGATCACATCCATATCCATGCAGATATCCAGGCGTGCGAGCGCGGCCGCGGGCGAGCGGCGCAGGTCACGGCATGTCGCGGCGGAAAGGGCCGCGGCAGGCGCCCACAAACGGAAACCCTTATTTATGGCGCTTCTGCTAGCTAGTGTGTGCGTGCGTAGTGCCCAGGCTTGTGGCAAGGGATAGCTACTGGCTGGCTTCCTGGCTCGAGATCTCTCGGGCCGGCGGCCGGCTACGTCTGCGCCGGCGCCGGCGCCGTACCGGCACCGTGCTTATTGCGCCCGTGCAGCCGTGCCGGTCGGCAGCGGCACGATCCCACGCGGCATGAGTACGTTCTCGGCTTCTAGCCCGCATGGTCCGAGCGGCCCGTGCACCCCGTGCCGGTCCGGCCGCGACCCGATCCCGCGCCGACGGGTGCGGCTCTGGTGTTCGACCTGACTCGACCGTGTGTTTCTCATCTTTGCCCTAGCTTGCATGTGAGATTGCAGCGAAGGGGAAAGCAGTGAAGCACCCACTGTGCATGTTCGTTAGTCATTGATCAACGTGGTCGTGTTTAGCAAGTAAGAGCATTTCCAACAAATGTCCTAGAAAAGTGGTTTTAGTTCACCAGTTTTCTGCGTTTGGGACAATATATGGCACCCAAAAATATCTGCCGTTTCAGATGCCCTATTAGAGCACGACAAAAACGGTTGCCTTTGCCCTAAAATAGGGCACCAACCGGCGATTGTTGCCCAACACAAATGAATTCATGTTCAAAATAATAAGTATCAAATGAATTCAAAATAAATATAGCACAAACACTACTTAATTAAGGCTCCTACTTCCATACACCCCCAAGAGCGAAGGGTTATCTTGAGCAGAAACACAAGGACAGCTGAGATTTAATCTCAAGGAGCCAAGCCAACTCAGTTCGGCTCGAGCTGAGCCGGATCAGAGCCGAGCCTATAAATCTGGAAATTATCTAGCCTGAGCCGGATCGTGGAAAAAATTAAAGAAAATACGTAGTACACAGGGTTTGAACCTGGGTCTCCCGGGATAGATATAGGGAGCAGAGCCACTGGGATGTGTTTGTGTAAGGAATAGAATCAAAGTAAATATAAACATAACGGACGAGGTTAACTAAATTTTAGATGAAAATCTTCAGACTTCGGACGACACGATCCAAGAACTCGCAGCAGGTGTGTGTGCAGTGCTGCTGGTGTGTGCGCCGGGCTGCTGGGTGTAAACCTGCCGCTGGATAATCACAGTTCATACCCAAATCCATACCCACGTATTAATATCCAGCATATCCATACGTCGTTGCCCCAAGCCGCACCTACATAGCAGCTGATCGATCGGCACGTACGTTGTGTAACTAGCTTAATTTAGCTAGCTGATCGATCGACACGGTACGTAGCTAGTAGCCGGCTGCATGTAGCTGGCTGATACGCATGTATAAAATCTTGTTCCTTTTCGTAGATAATTGGATAATATCTATCACTTTTAGATAACAGCTATATGGATTTGGGTAAATCCAAACCCTCCCCAACGAAAGGTTTAGCTGGGTGCAGAGCAAGGAACGGTCTACGATGGTTGAAGTGTAAGAGGCGAGCAGAGATGCACGGTGACACAATATCAAGTCAGAGCTAGGGCGCGAACGCGGCCATGGCAGAAGCCGTCTCGATAATCATGTACTATGCATCTTATCAAATAATATCTTAATTTTCATAGAGTGCGTTTTGGCCAGATCAGGATGGTGCGCGCTTGGACCAGCCCAACTAGCAGCCTCCTCGCTGACCTCTTTTTTTCTATTTTCATATATAATTTATAAATATTTATAATACATAGGTGACTATGAAATATGAAAATTTTCATATAATTGTGCATCATTTGTACACACTTATTTTCACTAAAACACTGGCCATTTTAAAAAAATGTCTAAAAAATTCATGTGCTTAAAAATAGGTCCAAAGCTAGGCCAAATGGCTCAATTTCTAAGAATGTCAATTTTCCTACATGCTCTAAATTTAACCATATTTTTTTCATGTAAACTATGTCATAATTTATGACTATTTGCAAAGTTGTTTTCATGTTTTTTTTTGAATTGGTAGAGACCTGGTCAAACTAGTGGAACTATCATCTGGAATGATGCACCGGAGTGGCAACAGTTGCATCCCTACAACACATGGAGTGTGTATGGTCATGCGAATCAATATGGATTCCATTTTGCCTCATATTTATTGCGCCTACTTCACAAAAAGATCATTTTTGGCACTCAAAAAGAATAATAATTTTTTAATAACTTGTCCACATGTCACAAAGGTGATATATGTACATATGGATGGTCACATGTAACACCTCTAAACAATTAGGTCTGCCCCTAAAACCTTTGGGGCATGTGGACCCACATCAACACTCGTTTCCATCTAGGTTCATGTGGGTCCACATTTATCAAAGGTGATATATGCACAAATGGATGGTTATGAGTGTTGTATATGGATCCACATATGCCAAAGGGGCTAGACCTACCACCTTTCATACATGTGGACCCACATGCAACACCCCTATACAACTAGGTCTGCCCCTACACCCTTTGATACATGTGGACCCACATAAACACTCGTTTCCATCTAGGTACACATCTACCACCTATGGGACTTGTGGACCTTATGCATGCCTACTTGCTAGTCAGATTTATTCACCTCTATCCATCTAGGTCTACTGACCTAGCTGGCTAAGAGTGTTGCACGTGGGTCCACAGGCCCCAAAAGTTGGTAGGAGTGGACCTAGATGGCTCAGAGTGTTGAATATGGGTCCACATGCCCCGGATGATAAATGTGTAGCTAGATGGCCAGAAGTGCTCCTACATGTGGATCCACATGTCCCAATGGTGGCAGGGGTAGACATAGCTGTCAAGTGTCCACATGCAACCAAGGGTGGTAGGGGTAAACCTAGCTGGCTAGGATAGTTGCATGTGGATCCACATGTCCAAAATGGGATAGATGCACAACTAGCTGGCTAGGAGTGTTGCATTTGGATCCACATGTCCAAAATGGGGGTAAATACACAACTAACAGGCTAGGAGTGTTGCATGTGGATCCACATGTCCCAAAGGTGACATATGTACAGATGAATGGTTAGTAGTGTTGTATATGGGTCCATATATGCCAAAGGTGGTAGACCTACCACCAACGGCGGACCTAGTTGTTTATAGGTGTTTCATGTGGTTTCACATGTATGAAAGGTGGTAGGGGTAAGGTGTTAGGTCTGCCATGTACCATCTTTGTGTATGTGGACCATATACAGCACTCCTAACCATACAGCTATACATTCATCACCTTTGGGACATGTGGTACCACACAGACTCCTAGCCATCTAGTTGTACATCTGTCGCATTTGGGGCATGTGGATCCACATGCAACTATCCTAGTCAGCTAGGTTTACCCATGACACACTTGGTTTGTATGTGGACCCTTGTCAGCTATGTCTACTCATACCACCTTTGGTACATGTGGACCCCACATGCTGCAGTACTTACGGCCATCTAGCTATACATCTATCATCATTGGGGCATGTGGAACCATATGCAACACTCTCAGCCATCTAGGTCTACCCCTACCACCTTGATTCATGTGGACCCACATGGAACTATCCTAACCAGATAGGATTACCCCTACCACTTTTGGTTGCATGTGGACCCTTGCCAGCTAGATATACATGTATGAAAAATCACCTGGGTCAAAACCTGCAATGGTTCTAATGAGTGTAGATAGGAGTGGAGAAACATGTATTGTGTAAATATTTCTCCCCTGGGTATGACCTACTAGATATCTGGATCCAGATGCGCCAGCCCTAGACAACTTGAGCTAGAACTATCATCTTGGTCCCACAATATGCTTATACATGTGGGTCCAAATGTCTCAAAGGTGGTAGATATATAACTATATAACTGTAAGTGTTGCATGTGGGTTCACATGTCCCAAATGTGCTAGGTCAAAATGGCTAGCTAGGTATGTTGCATGTGGTCCACATGTACCCAAAAGGTAGGTATTATATGATCTACTAGACATTTGGATCCACATGCAACATCTACTAGATAGATTAAGCTAGATCTATCATGTGAGTTCAATAACATGCAACATAGTTTGGAATGTTGCATGTGGATCGAAACGTCTCACAGGTGGTAGATATGCAAGTAGATGGCTATGAGCATTGCATGTGGTCCACATATATTAGATGCGCAACATCAACATGGGTAGGGGTATTGCATGTGGGTCTACTTCTATGCGAGTGTATAAGAGTAAGCCATCCAATCACATGAGAACCTAAAACATGTGACATAATGACCTTATTTCGACAAGTGTTGAGCAAAATAATAAAATTTTGGACATGTAAAAAAATAAATTTCTTGTCAAAGATGTGCCTAATTTGGTTATACTATACTAGGGAAAAATAATTGTTCATTTCTAGTATGTAAAAAAAATCACTTCCTTACTAATGGATCTGTTCTAGCCATGTTTGGCACTCATATCGCAACCAGTGATTTTTTTTGAATTTTGCAAGATGAACACAAGTTTTTTTCCGCGCTAGCTAGATCAAACTAGGCATGAATGCAATGTTATGTTACATTTTGGTAATATTGGCATACCTTTATAATTTTTCATTATAAAAATGATGGGAATAATAGCAAACTGGTAATTCCGTGAATTTAGAGGTTGCAGTGTCTCCTCAATTTCACTCCACACCTATATAGGAATATTATGATCACCTCTAACTTTTTACGAGTGGTCCCGGCACATACTATCACAGATTATTAACGAACCATGATGATCTATCTGGCGTGCGTCATCTACTCTTTGGAACGAAATCAAATGGGGTAGACTAATTGGGTTTGATCATTGATTGTGTAAGAGTTTAAGAGTAGTCATACAAGCACGTTACAAACTGATATGGAGTCTGAGTTGTCGCAACATTCGTTGCACGTATCAGAATGCCCTTTTTTTGCCACATTTGTTGAGCGAAAAATTAATAATATGTTAGACTTGTTAAACAATAAAAGTATTTGTGTGGGATACCTAATTTTGTCATACTATACTAGGAAAAAATAATGGGTTATTTCGAGCTGGTCAGAAAATTCACTTGGTATACTTATCAAGTTTTTCATAAAAATGGGTTCATGTATATTTCAATTTCATGTTGTTAATTTTATAGAAATTATATTTGAATGATTTGGTGCTCAATTTTACAGTCTACGATCGGTGAAAATCTTCTCCGTATAGGGACATGCAGTACGCTCTGAAACTTTTATGTAACGTGGCTCGTTCCCTTTATGTACAGGCTGATTCGATTACAATCACAGACCGAGCCATGAGCCAGTGGTTGTTCCTTGTGCTGAGCGTGCTAGACGCAAGTTCGATTCCTAGCGGCCACAATTTCTGTAACTTTTTCCCAGTCTCATGATTCGGCTCAGTTCCAGCTCGCGAACTGGCTCGGCTCAGACGAGTCGAATTTAGTTTCCGTTGCAAATTGAGCCGAGTCGGTCGGCTATGCGATTGTGAGGTTGGGAGTGTATGGAAGCAGGAGCCCTTAATTATTACATAGTTTATCCATTCTTAGCATAAATATCTCATACGACAACAACAAATAAAATAGTTTATCACAAACGAGAACAGATAAATAGTTCATCACATACTACATAGAATATATATAGAGATAGATAGAACAACGGCGGCGGTCGGTGGAGCAGCTGGAACTCCGGGTCGAACGGAGGTTGGTGCGCCGAGGTCACGGTTGGAGAGGTGGGTGCAGATCACAGGGCCTTTCTGAGCAGGACGAAGCGGGCGTCAGAGATGGAGCCTGATCTGTTCGGAACAGTATGTTGCTCACGCGAAGCCACCGAGAACAGGTCGGGAGCTCGGGGTAACACCGTTCCGTTCCACCGATCGTTGGATGGCGGCGGCTTCAGTGGTAGGAGATCGAGGAGGTCGCAGCAGTGTCCAACGGAGGGTATGTTCGTCAGGACTCAGGTGGTCTTGCTCGGTTGAGGAGAGAAAAAGAAAGGAAACCGCCGAACCGGTAACATGGCAGGCACTTCTCACTTGGTGGTGGCAAGGAAAAAATCTTGAAATATAGAAATAGGAAGTACTATGATTTAGTTATGTAATAACATGAAAGTACGATTTAAGTAAAAATTTCAATTTATAAGGCCCCAATTTGCAACTCGCACCGAGGCCCCAAATTTCTGGAGACGGCCTTGCGACCATGACATCACATTGGTCAAACCGTGGTTGTTTGCACTCGTATCTTTGCATGGACTCCTGTCAGCTGCAGACACAGGAAACCGAGTTGCAGCCGTAATAAAAATACGTACCAACTATCCAGTGGCGAAGTTATAAAAATCGGAAGAGAAAAACCTGCAGCTTCCGACGAGCGACAGCACGTGATGTGCACCGTTTAGCCCACATGGACACGGAACAGCGATCTGATCCGACTGAGCCAGTCTATTCACCGATGCTCCTTCGTAGTACCCCTGCACGCAGAGGTCACGTGCGACAGACAGCGGGAACGCAATTCTTGTTTTTTTTTCTTTTCCTGCACGACTGTGTAGCATTGACTGGCCAATAGGAATTGGCAGCCACGGCTCCCCTTTTCTTTCTTTCTCTGCAACAATAAAATGAAAACAGGAGCGAGAGATCGGATTTTGAGATGCTTCCATTCCAAGACTGTAGTAGTATCGCCGGAAGTACGGCCGGCAGGGAAATCTTCCGAAATACGGAGGGCCTAACCCAACATCGAAGGCTCTGAGATAAAAGGAGACGCAAGAAAAATAACCGGAGATCGAAAGGGGCCGCAAAAGATCCTTGAGAAAGTCGAGAAAACGCACTGATGGCGCAAGTGTCACGGGTCTACCTTGAAAGTTGAATCTCAGTACTTCGTCTCCAAAACACCCAGACAGAGAGGCAGCGACGACGACGACGACACATATTCCCTCCCACACCACCCCCACCGCCCACCCAAGCACGCTCCCCGAGGCACAGCCACCTTCCTCCTCCACATCCACTGCTCTGCTCCCCGTCTCCTCCGTATTCACCACTCCACCCCTGGCCGACCCGGCTAGTGGTTAAAACCAGAGCCACCACCTCAGACTCGACACCTCCAGTTAAAACCCCGAGCGAGCGAGCGAGCGAGCTTGCTGGTAGTTTGGAAACCTCCGCCAGCCGACTCTTCCGTCTAACTGTTTCAGTTCGTCAGTAGATCCTCTGGTCAAATGGAGAGGTGTGGGAGCTGGTCGGAGTCCGACGCGGCGGTGCAGGCGGCCGCGCAGAAGGTGGTGCCGGCGCCGTTCCTGACCAAGACGTACCAGCTCGTGGACGACCCGGCCACCGACCACATCGTTTCGTGGGGGACGACCGGGTGTCCACCTTCGTCGTGTGGCGCCCGCCGGAGTTCGCCCGCGACATCCTCCCCAACTACTTCAAGCACAACAACTTCTCCTCCTTCGTCCGCCAGCTCAACACCTACGTAAGCAAGCGCCGCCCTTTCCGCTTCTCTTTGCTCCCAAGTTTTTAAACGCTGGATGCTGACGTACGGACGGCAATGTGCAATGCAGGGGTTCCGGAAGGTGGTGCCGGAGCGGTGGGAGTTCGCCAACGAGTTCTTCCGCAAGGGGGAGAAGCAGCTGCTCTGCGAGATCCACCGCCGCAAGACGTCCGGGTCCACGACGTCTTCCTCGCCCCCGCCCTTCTTCGGTGCTCCGCACTTCCCTCTGTTCCACCCCGGCGTCTCGGTGGCTCACCACCACCAGCAGCAGTACATGGGCGACGACGGAGCAGCAATGGCAGCGGCGCACGCTGCCGGCATGGGAGTGCCGTTCATGCAGCAGCCGCATTGGCGGGAGCAGAGCGCGGCTCCGCGGCTGCTGGCGCTGGGCGGCCCCACGCCGTCGCCGGCGTCGGAGAATGGCCGCGCGGCTAGCGCGGCGGTGCTGATGGACGAGAATGAGCGGCTGCGGCGCAGCAACTCGGCCCTGCTGCAGGAGCTGGCCCACATGCGCAAGCTGTACAACGACATCATCTACTTCGTGCAGAACCACGTGCGCCCCGTGGCGCCCAGCCCGGCCGCGGCCACCTTCCTGCAGGGCCTCGGCATGCAGCCCTCGCGCAAGATGCCACCGCCACCGCCGGGAACGGCGGGCCCAACAACAACACCTCCGGCGGGAGCACGACGTCGAGCAGCTCGCTCACCATCGCCGACGAGCTCTCGCCCCCGCCGCACCACATCGCCGCGGAGAAGAGCGGCGGGGAGGCCGGCAGCAGCAGCGCCGCCCGGTCGGCGCCCACCAAGCTCTTCGGCGTGCACCTCGACGCCGCCCCGTGCGGCGCGGGAGCAAGAGACCGCCTTCGCCAGATGAGGATCTTCCGTCCACGTCCCCTGCCACGAAGGCTCGGCTGCAGGCGCTGGAGAGCGATGGCCTGAGCCTGTCGGTCGCGCCGCCGTCGCAGCCATGCGCCGCCTCGTCTCCAGCTAGGAGTTAACTAGCTTAGCTTACTTACCTAGTAGCAGGGTAAGCATGCATCCGTACGTGGACCGGCGCGACGACCATTTTGCTGTGTTCTGTTTCCTGTTAGAACAGGCAGTTAGTTTGTTCGAGTTCTGAAGTTAGCAAGTGCTTAGTTAGGGAGGGACCTCTAAACTCTAATCGCTGTACCGTACGACGAAGCGCACTTGTGCAATCATCATGTGCCGAACTAATGGAAGGCAATCAGGTGTTTTTTTTGTACAGTGTAGCAAAGCTCAAATCCAATGTAGCTGAAGCTGGTGATGGTTCAAGAGTGGATCAAATCTTTTGTTTGCACGGCAAGTCCGGGAAAGTGCAGGAAGTCAGTTCCCCGATTTATCTCGTTGCCTTTTGCGTTGCGCTCAACGGGTCAAAGATGGGAAAGGCAGCTGCAGCCATTGCTGCAGGCTCAGGAAGTCACCACAACGTAGAGGGCGAGTCTTGCTTCCGAGAGCCTGCGTACGTAGGTTGTTCTAGTACTCCTCCCAGCTAGCTACTTGTAGCCCTAGCCCTAGGTTGCTGGTAGCTAGGCAGCTGAAGATAGGGAGAGGTGCAGTACATTTACATAGGCTATGCTGCATTGCTGCATGCCTTCAGAAAACCGGGGAGCGGCGGCAGCGTCGTCATGATTTGAGAGGAGATCCATAGCTGGCCGCCTGGAGGAAGATCTCGGCAAGTCTAATCGTGAGCCGGAAGCGTAGAGGCCGAGCAAGAGATCTTCCTCTCCTCGTTCCTTGCATCAAAGCCTGTCTCTTCTCATCAACAAGGTGGTTGCATCATGCGTGTCCTGTGGGAGCTGCATCGGGTTCTGTTTCTTCTTCGACTCGCTTCTGCCGTTTGCGCTGTTTGCTGCCGCGAGGAGAGACCAGGCCGAGCCAAGGTAAGATGGGCGGGGTTCCCACCATATTCCGACGCAAGGACCTCTGACTGCCTTCGGAACGTGATAGTCTGCCAGATTCCCACGGTCCGCGCCACGCAGGCGGGCAGGCCCACACGCGCGTATAGAGCCTTTTCTTTTACTGCTGCTACGTACACGTACGAGCTCGCTCACACGCATATCAAGAGGGGCTCATGTTGGTACACGCATATCAAAAGGTATGATCTTGATAGATTTCTATTTTATCGGTCTCATGTTATTAGTGGGAGACCGGGTTTTAGGATAGACGGCGTACTATCAAGAGGGAGTCTCAAGTGAGTAACTTGATCGCATCTTTGTGGAGAGCTCAAACCTTTGCATACTTGGCATTTATTTTTCTTGGTTCTTATTTGGTTTTCTCCTTGTTGGCTTTTGGTGCTTGTTGTGATCTTCACGACAAGCCCAAGTTCATCGAAAACGAATTTCGTATGGAAAACTTGTTGCGTTTTCGGTTTTGGAGGTTTGCCGATCATTCCTTTTTAGAGAGGTTTTACCTTTCTCCATTTGGTTTTATCTTCCATTGTTGGACTATGATGTTTCTCTGCATGATCTTGTAAAGCTCTTCGTTGCGATTCCAACGAGTCCGAGAACATCGAAAACGGAGTCCGGATGATCAAGATATCGTCGTTTTCGTGTGCAGTTTTCTGAGGGGCGGAAGTTCCGGTTTGGCCGGAAATTCCGGTCATCCGGAAGTTCCGGGCAAATTTCCGGCCAAAGTTCCGGCCGAGTGCAGTACCATTTTTTAGTCGCTTTTCTAGGGTCCGGAAGTTCCGGCCTAAGTGAAAACTATGTGGTTTTGAAGGCAACGGCTAGAATTTCTGGAGGGGTATAAATACCCCTCCACCTTCCTCCAGCCAAGTAGCTCGCCCAGATTTCTCTCTCCTCCATTGTTGCAAGCTCATTTCTTTGATATCTCCCAATCCCTCCACCCAAACTCTTTGATCTTTAGAGGATTGAAGGAGAAGACCTAGATCTACATTTCCACCAATCAATATCTCCTCTAAGTGAGAGGAACCTAGTGGATCTAGTTCTTGGAGTTCTTGTGTGGTTCTCCTCTTTGTTCTTCCTCTCTTATTCCCCCATAAGCATTTGGTGCTTTGTTGGAATTTGAGAGTGAAGGATTTGAGCACTTGTGCTCTTGCCTTTTGCATTTGGTGCATCGGTGTGCTGTCCACGAGGATTCGTGGAAGTTGAAAGCGTGTGGACTTGTTACTCTTGGGTCCTTGGACCCTAGACGCCTTTGTGGTGGTTAGACCCTTGTGTGGTCACTTGAAGCCGTTCGGGAGCCCCAATCCATTGTGGGTTGTGCCTCGGATTGTTGTTGAAAGCCGTTCGGGAGCCCTCAATCCCTTTGTGGGTTGTGCCTCGGATTGTTGTTGAAAGGCTCCGGATTCCGCCTCGAAGGAATACCGATAGTGGAAGGTGAACCAAACCTTTGTGGTGCGGTTCATCGGAGAAGAGGGTGAAACCTTTGTGGTTGTTGAACTGTTGTGTCGGTTCACACCTCTCCAACGAGACGTACTCCCTTTCAAGGAGGAACTCGGGAATACTTCCTCGTCTCCGCGTGCTTCGGTTATTTCTATACCCGAGCTCTTTACTTATGCACTTTACATTGTGATAGCCTTCGTGCTTGAAGTATTCTATATTGCTATCACCTTGTTGTTTGTCTTGCTTACCATAAGTTGTTGGTGCATATAGGTGAGCCTAGTTTATTTAGGTTGTTGGCTTGTTAATTTAAACACCTAGTTTTATTTCGCAATTAGCAAGCCTAAACCGGAAAAGTTTTAATCGCCTATTCACCCCCCCTCTAGGCGACATCCTTGTCCTTTCACGGCCGACCCCGACTGAACCCTAGGTCACTTCCCCCTTTCTGTCTCTTTCCCGCATGGAGACGGCGGCGACGCGATGCGCGAATCCGGCCGCCGGAGACGGCCGCGCCGTCCGGCGAAGACGGCCGCGCGTAGCGCGTCCTTCCTCCTCCCTTTTCTCGACGACGGAGAGAAGTGGCCGCGCAGCACAAGGCCACTGTAATGACCCAGCACACCACTGCATGTTGTAGTGTACAAGTCATTGACATAATACTCACGGAAGGACCATTCCGTAAATATTACATCCTTCAGAGTAGTACAACTGAAACATAGTTGGTCCAAGGTAACACTATAGGATTACAACACTATTCAATACAAAATCTCGAGAACCTCCTTTACATACAGAAGTAGGTCTCGTGCAAATGAAACTCTCAAAAAGATCCAAGTCGTAGTACTAAACTGAATATCAGCTCTACCTCTAACTTCTGATCCACTACTGCTGTTGTCACAGCCCTAATCTGTCCATCTGGAATTTCCGTGTCTAGAGTGGTGCTCCTCCACCCAATTATAGTCGTCTTGTCCATCGGTATTATTGTCGACGTGTCCACCGTTGCACTGTTGTCGCCACTCATCCGTCGGCAAAGTAGAGGTTGACTCCTTCAGCCTCCACCAGGTTGATTTGACTTCTTGCCGAAGATCTCACCAACATCGTTATTGATTCCTGCCCTTCCTCAGCTGTCTCCAATAATCTAAGCAGGGGTCAACGGAGGAAAGGATGAGCAACACGAGCGTTACTCAGCAAGTTCATATAACAGGAATAAGGTGTTTTATGCACTAACTACCATCCATACCAAAAGGTCATGGATGAACATGCATATCTTTGTAAAACATTTTTAGGAAAAGATTTATTTTATCTTCAGAAAACTATGCCCGTCATCCATTCACAGGTGCTAGGGCCTTGAGGAGCCTCCTTTCCTGCAGCGTTCGCCGTTCCTTCCTGGAACGTGGAGTAACATGTCACATTTTTACACTCTGCAGAGGTGCGTTACTTTACCCATAAGAGACCAACATCATGTTGCACAACCAGGCGTACTTTCCTGTCCACACTTCCTATGGTGTGGGGCCCGATTGTTGATCCAAGCCATTCGCCGTGCTTCTCCAACAACCCCGCATGCCCACCCAATTCATGCATAGCAGAATAACCCCTGATACACTACCCCTCACGGTAGGTACCTAGGCATCCCCTTGCAGACCATCATAGACCCCAGTTACCGTTGGGAATTAAGGGATCCCACCCATGTGCATGTAGTCCCGCAAGATCTACAGCCTAAGGAACTGGCAGTCCGTTGACATGCGAAAGGGAGAAGATCACAGATGACTTTCCCGTCCCATTCCAAGTCTCATGGTTAACGCTTCATTTACGGCGCAAGAACGCTGACGGCATTGGTTCTTAAGTCCTAGGTAATACTTTCCCGTGCAAATGGAACCTCCACCAACCACATCATTCCATGGTTCCATCTGCCAGCCAACAATATATATATAGCAATTCACATCATTCGAAGATAGGTTTTTCTTTTTCATGCAATGATAAACCATAGTATTTTTCATTTACTTTGATAAACATAATCAAGTAGGACATGAGCAAGAGTGAACTTGCCTTGGATAGGAATAGCAGTTCAAACCCTTCGGGGTTCTAGGGTTTGCGATAAAACCTCGAATTCTGAAAATAGCAATGTAATCCCGATAAGGACTACTGAAAACTCTAGCAGCATGCTATTATGCATAGTCATGAGATGCATCGTCACCCCCAAAATTCCCAGGTCGTGGATTTTAATAATTTTCAAGTGTTTAAGAGTTTTTAATTATTTAGATAGTTCGGCAACAATTTCTATGAGAAATAAATTCAAAGTGACTGAATTTAGATAGATCAATATAATTGAACTTCAAGACTTTATTTTCCCATATTATTTTATTTTAGGAAAATAGTTTTTGAAAAAGAATTTCAAGTCATTTCCACTTAGGGATCCTTGAATTTTTTATCCACAAAATGTTTGTCGAAAACTTCAAATAAAACTTACATAAAATTCCTCATATTTTGTAGAGTTGGTTTCATATTTTTTTTTGTTGATTTTTGTGACCTTTACTTTGGTGTGAAAATTCATTTAAGTTTGAATAGTTCAAGTATTTAACTTATTCAATTTCAAACATTTCTTTTCTCACACAAGACTTATTGAATTTTAAATACGTTTATTTGAGTTAACCAATACCCTAAACATCATATTTAATTCCCCCTTAATAAAGTACTTAAAATGATTTTGAATCTAATTTTAAACTTTTGAAATGGTTTAGTTCGGATTTTAAGATACCTAAAGAATTATTTGTGAATTCTTTTTTTAAGGAAAATAAAAATCTAATTATTTAGTTGGGCCGAATAGTTTATTGAACTAACGTATGATGGGCCTAGTGGCACACACACGTACACAGGTCTGGATCGTACATAGAACACCCGCACGTACACTGAAACTGGAACCCAGCATGTACGTACGCCCGTATCTCTCTCGATCCCCTTTCTCGTTTCTTTCTCTCGTTCCCGTCCGGACGATACGCCGCCGCCCCGGCTGCTCCGGCCGGCCCTGGCCTCCTCCGGCGCCGCCTCTCCCCGGCGTTACTCCGGCTCCGCCTACGTCATCGATTCCCCAACTCGATTTCGTCTACGGGTGCCTGCAATTGAGTCTGCCCGCGGAACCCTAGCCCTAGCTTGGTTCGCCGGCGCGGCTCCGGTGCTCTCGCGCCTCCGGCTGCTTCTCCTCGAGCCCCTGCTAGACCTCCGGCTCGACCTCGCCTCCGTGTCCTCCTACCTCGACCTCGAAGCCGGCGGGATGGCAGTGTTGCGACTGCAACCCCGGCGTCGCCGCTGCTACTCCTGCTCGCTCTCTTCTGCCACTCCGGTGTTCCTCGACGTTCGCTCTGGTGCTCGAGGGCTTCCTCGACACACTTCTGCTGCCGGTGTGGCTCGGCGCAGGTCGATGCGCCGCTGCTGCGGTGCTTCCTGTGCTGCCGTCGCCGTGGTGCTCGTCGGTGTCGTCCTCGCGGTAGCTTCCGCCGTGGTAGCGTGAGCACTGCCTCGCCACGCCACGGTGTTCGTGCCCGAGCGTCAGGTATGGTTTATCTCTCCTCTGCCCCCTCACTATCTCCTTACTGAATTCATCTCGCTCTCGGTACAGGACATGGTTAAGATTATTCTTAGCTGTTCTAGGGTCTGTGGTACTGCTCCAGTTCATCCAGGTGATGAACTAATGCATGGAATCATGCTGGTTGGTTTCTGGTTGGTCTCGACCAGTGGCTAAACTGAAGAAATATTCAATTTTGATCACTCATTGTTTCTGTCAATTAATTTCAGGAAAGAAATCTAGATGATTAACTCATCCAGATGATGTTGTGGATGCTTGCCACGAATATTTAGATGGTTTGATGCTCTAATAGTGCGAGATTAAATACCATGCAGTGCTTATTTACTTCAGATGCATTACTACATAATTTGCCTATTTAGAAATTGATTTTACATATACTTTAGCTTGCTGAATTTGTCTGTAAGCTTATTATCCACTGCTGAATATACTTCCATGTTGGATTTATGATGAAATGCTTCTGTAGTATTTACTGGAGATGTTCTAGCTAGTGGGTGGCTGCAGCTGTGATATGGATCTGAGGTTCTGTCAGTTGACAGTGTGATAAGAGGTGCTACTCTGAACCTTTAAGTTCAGAGATGTGCTGCTGTTCAATCTTGTTAAATCTTCAGTTAGCTCCGAAGTGGCTTTTGTGTTATTCTGGCTAATAATTCCTAGAATTAAGTTCTAGGGTTGGTAATATGATTTAGGTACTTAGTTGTGTTTGAGGTGCTCTTCCCCTTGAGGGATTTGTGCCCAGCAACCATGTGCTGGATTTGTGCTATCAACAATTGTGAGACCAAGCAACAATTGCTTATGTGCCTTTGCTCAGATTTTGGGATACACCACCCCTGCCAATGATGCACAAGCTGAGGCTCTGATTTGATAAGAACAGATGCTAGCTTATGACTTTTGTTAATTCCCCATGATACCAAAGCATAGCATCCCTATGCCTTACTGAGGGAGAACACACTCCACCAACCCCATGTATAACTAGCATCTATTTTTGCTAGAAGAATAAAGATTCACCTCTTGTCAGGTGTGGTGGTGGCTGTGCTGTGTTGCTTGTTAATTTGGGGATGCCTCGATCAATCTGAACTTGTGAATGTCCCCTTGGTCTGGTTGCTTGATCTACTTTTCTTGTGGATCTCCTCCTCGTTTATCTTGCTGACCTGCTTCTCCAGCTCCAGATGGCTCTCTTGAGCTTCTAACCTGCCCTTCTGGCTCCTTTGCTCCAAACTTGAGCTATCCCATCTTGCTCTTGCTTTTGGCAAGGTTCCAATGGTGATTACTAGTTGAGGTGAGTGATTTGTGGTGGACTGAGTTCAGTTCTTTGATGAACTCGAGTTGTGCTAGCTTGAAGGTGAAAAATGATGGTTTGCTTGCTGCTACGGCTGTGCTAGCTCTTATCCCCTTCCCTGGCTTGTGTTCTCTGTGCTGGTGACAGCACAGTGATTTGCATGAATGACTGAGCTGCTTGGTTGCTTGTTTCAGTTCAGTGAACTGGGCATCGAGTGGGTTTGAGTTATCTTCAGATTTTTCCATTCTTTTCACTAGCCAAGTGGATTTTGTTGCTATTTTAGCCCATGATGTTGTGCTGAGGCTAGATTAGCCAAATAAGAACAGATACTAATCTTGATTAACCTTTAACCCTATGATGCTATTAACAGTGCAACTCACTGTTATTCTGAGGGTAATAATCTAACACTAACCCTCTGTTTTAGTTTTACCTTGTCAATGTTTTTGTTTTGCAGGTTTGCAATAATCAGAAGAAGATCAACAGGAAGAAGATGAAGGATAAAAAGAAGAAGAAATACAAGATTTAGTTTTTAGAAGTCACTTTGTAATTTTTACTTTTCCTTTATAAACATTTGTACAAGACAATGTAATTCTGAAATTATATCAATAAAGTAAATTTTTCTTTGTCTATAGCTCATAATTTATAAAGATATTGTATGGATTTGATTTCATAAATTGTAATAAATAGTTTTGATGTTTTAAATTATTTCAATCATTATTTGGTTGTTTTATTTACTTATTGCAATTTATTTGAATTCAATTTCAAATTCAATTATTTGAATTTGAAATTCAAATCTCAACACAAGCAAAACACATAAAGGTCATGTTAAAATTTATCTAGTTTCATTCTATAGTTGCACAGCACTAACATCTAAGGCTGAACTTGATTCCAACATAAGTTTTATTTTGCGAAAAATTTATTCGGATTTTTCAAATACATGCATGCAGATGCACAAATTCCTATTTCTACCTTTCGTTAACTCCTAAATGCTGGGATATTACAGTCTTTCCCCCTTAACAAAAACTTCGTCCCGAAGTTCTGACGTGTATACCTGAAGAGTCCAGAATATGCTTGTCTCAAGTCCTCCTCTTTCTCCCAGGTAGCTTCTCGTTTAGGATGATGCTTCCATTGATCTTTGCACTACTTAATTGCTCTATTTCTGAGTCTCTTCCAGTTTTCCGCTAAGATCCAAGTTGGTTTTTCGACGTAAGTTAAGTCTGCCTTTATTTCCAGTTCCAACATCATTTGCCTCACCCTAGTGGTGAAGACAACCAATTACTCCTTGCAAAGTTTTCTTTTAGTAAGTTATAGAAGATGTATGTATATATACATTTTTTATTCCATCAATCTGCCTTATGCATATAAAAGAATATGTTAACAAAATGGTCTTGTTACCAAACAACTTTTATTTCAAGTGGCTGAGATGTACTGGATTATCTGACCTTCTGTTTGTTTGTATATGACATTCAATTGTTTGAGCATACAAAAGTGATTTGTTAACAAGGTAATTAGGCTTGTTACCAAACTACTTCTATATAACACGAACCTTGGAATATCATACTATTTCTAGAGAGATTAATAAGAATAGATTCTGACATAAGAATTTCCAAATTCTCCCTGATGAATTGGCTTAGCACCTCTAGAATAGCCTAAAGAATCCTTCTGAAAATCTTCTTGTCATAGTTCCTCCTTCTTGTGATTTGCTTCTCTTGCAGAATGTCTTCGAGAAGATTGAGAGATAAGAATATAAAATGGTCTAGATAAAGTAAGAAGATCTAGATTAAGATCTAGTTTAGGCTTTTATTATCCTTCCTCGAACTTCTCATTTTTCTTTCCTTTAAGATTTGTGCTTATTCCATAAATGATAGAATTTACCTAGCTTTCAATCTAATTCCTCTTATAAAGGTTGTATCTTGTGATTATTCCATTAGTTGTATCTAAAGATACTTTAGTTGTTGAATGTTCAATTTGTATTAAAGATGTGTCGTGCTTATGAGATAATGACTTAAAATGATAAGTTGATAAGATATTCACTTAGGATATTAGGTTCTCATATGCTTATATACGTGCATTCTCAACTAGTCTTTTGAGTGTTGGTCGATCACTCTATGACTTCGTCGAAAAAGTTTTTATTTTCCCCGGATTTTTAGATGCATGCAATGCGAATGCACATATTAGCCTCTTTCTACTCTCTGAACTACAGGTATTACATACTCTTCCCCTTAGAATTTGCTAGGGCGTTTCCTTTCGTCTGACCTTTTGTTAGTCGATATTCATCTAGTTGTATCCATTCAGTCTCAAGTAACAACTAGATCTTTTCTGTTGAATAGAGCTGCTCTCTTTATGCCCTTTGTGCTCAAACTTCCAACCTACATACCTATGGTCTCTCGAAGAACACCGGTACTATCACCAGGTTGTGATTCCCGAGACATTCTCTCGTTCAGAGATATCATTCCTACATCCAATAGCTTCCCGAAGAACAATTGGTAAGTCCACCACTGTGAACAACCAATAAGATCTCCTGGTAAATTGAATATTCACTCAGACTAGCATTCCAGTTGTCTCACCTAGGGTCTTAAGAAAAGACTATTGCAAAACTAGTTGCAATAGGTGATAACTTAACAATAATTTAGAACGGGCTGTTGGTCATCTAGTCCAAATTCGTCTGATATACAACTCTTTCATCTGTCTGTTGCTGGAACTAGTTCCTTTCTTTTGGGTGATCAGACGACGTGACTCTTCAATTTTTATATTGGTTCAACCTCCATCTGAGTCCTTGGATCTTGGATGTCAATCCTATGGCAATCCATCCTTCTCTACAGCTACCCCGTATAGGCAGTGACTTCACTATATCTCGACATCACATGTCTCTATTGGCGACATACCAAATAACTAATTCCTTGGGCTATCGACGATACAGGAACTTATCTTCCATGGTCCTGATGTGTGTCCTTTGGAACATTGAACTTTGAACTCTTGTTGCCTTGTTCTCGATGATACTACTATCTTGTCTTGCTTGAAATATCTGTCTTTGTTGTTGTCTGCTAAGTATTGGATTGTTGCTTCATACTCCTCTTCCTTCAACTTCATGTTTTTTTTTTAGACATACAAGTTCTATATAACTTCTTCTTGAACTTTTTCCAAATATCTGTTGTGCCTGCTGGTTCACCCAACACCAACTTCTTCCACCAAGTTGCAACAACTTCCATCTATATATGACTACATATTGTGGCTTCATCCCGCGTCTTTTTCAGTTCCCGCTCGATGTCCTTTACTCTATAATCGTCATCCTTGGACAAGTCTTGAAGGATTCTCATGTAGCTTTCCTTTCATCATCTTTGAATTTACATAGTTCCTCCATCCTGCCATGTTCTGATGATGTAGACCTCCAAATCCAATTATGATGTGGGTTGTGGTCCATCCCCACGTGTAGCTTCGTTTACTTATATCATCTTGACTTCCTTCTCTTCATGAGCTTTCATTGTTGTATTGCTTCTGAGAACACGTCTCTCCCTTACACGAATCCTATCTACCTCTAGATTAGTAACATCAAGTAAAGAACTCAATGTGACAATCATGCCATTGTACATCAGATTCTAACTTCATGTACCAACCTAGCGAATCAAAAATTCAATAAGATCCAATAAATCGCAAATGCAGTTATATATCAATCATGCAACATAAGCCCGTAAAATAAGTAGTACATTGAGTAAAACATCTCAAGTACCCAGGCTTAGATGCTATACACTACGAGATAGGTATATATTACCTTATTGTTCTTATGCTAAGACAACTCTTTGCCTCGGTATTCACACCAGTTGCCCATTTGCAACGGAGTAATCCTAGGACAAAGTACTCCAAGAGTAGTTGTGGTTTGGCTTGGTGTCGTATGGAACTAACCTCCATGTAGATTGAATCCTCCATTTGACTAGAACAAACATTTGGAAACATATCCAAATCCTTCATGTAGCCTCTCATGGTACATTAGAAGTACTAGTGTAGCTTCCGTCATTGTTTATGACATCTCCTGATTACCTAACACCTTATACTAAACTCAGGTGAATCCCCTTAGAACTGCATCTTTAGGGTACTAACATAGCTTCCATGGTTGAATGTCGATGATTCTTCACTATCATCAAACATCTCCAATCTACCTCCATTTAGAACTTATAATAGGGTTCTACTTCTACTTCACATGATAGGGTTATCAATGATACCATGTTGGTAACACTGACTTGGATGTACTCTATTTAGTGTATCAACTGGTACAAGATAGTCTTAACTAGTCATACCAAGTTGAATCGAAATAAGGTAGATGAACATAATACCTACGGAATAGTAAATAAGAATATCTACTCCAGTTGGGTAAGGAAATGTGTATACAAGCATGACAGTATTATTCTCAATTGAATAACTATCATAGTTGTAAGAATATAGAGTTCAGATAAATATGATAACTCCCTATAGTCTTACCAACCTACAAGTCTCCTAAAAGGGTTTTAATCCTAAGGTCGTTCGCTCTGATACCAACTGTAATGACCCAGCACACCACTGCATGTTGTAGTGTACAAGTCATTGACATAATACTCACGGAAGGACCATTCCGTAAATATTACATCCTTCAGAGTAGTACAACTGAAACATAGTTGGTCCAAGGTAACACTATAGGATTACAACACTATTCAATACAAAATCTCGAGAACCTCCTTTACATACAGAAGTAGGTCTCGTGCAAATGAAACTCTCAAAAAGATCCAAGTCGTAGTACTAAACTGAATATCAGCTCTACCTCTAACTTCTGATCCACTACTGCTGTTGTCACAGCCCTAATCTGTCCATCTGGAATTTCCGTGTCTAGAGTGGTGCTCCTCCACCCAATTATAGTCGTCTTGTCCATCGGTATTATTGTCGACGTGTCCACCGTTGCACTGTTGTCGCCACTCATCCGTCGGCAAAGTAGAGGTTGACTCCTTCAGCCTCCACCAGGTTGATTTGACTTCTTGCCGAAGATCTCACCAACATCGTTATTGATTCCTGCCCTTCCTCAGCTGTCTCCAATAATCTAAGCAGGGGTCAACGGAGGAAAGGATGAGCAACACGAGCGTTACTCAGCAAGTTCATATAACAGGAATAAGGTGTTTTATGCACTAACTACCATCCATACCAAAAGGTCATGGATGAACATGCATATCTTTGTAAAACATTTTTAGGAAAAGATTTATTTTATCTTCAGAAAACTATGCCCGTCATCCATTCACAGGTGCTAGGGCCTTGAGGAGCCTCCTTTCCTGCAGCGTTCGCCGTTCCTTCCTGGAACGTGGAGTAACATGTCACATTTTTACACTCTGCAGAGGTGCGTTACTTTACCCATAAGAGACCAACATCATGTTGCACAACCAGGCGTACTTTCCTGTCCACACTTCCTATGGTGTGGGGCCCGATTGTTGATCCAAGCCATTCGCCGTGCTTCTCCAACAACCCCGCATGCCCACCCAATTCATGCATAGCAGAATAACCCCTGATACACTACCCCTCACGGTAGGTACCTAGGCATCCCCTTGCAGACCATCATAGACCCCAGTTACCGTTGGGAATTAAGGGATCCCACCCATGTGCATGTAGTCCCGCAAGATCTACAGCCTAAGGAACTGGCAGTCCGTTGACATGCGAAAGGGAGAAGATCACAGATGACTTTCCCGTCCCATTCCAAGTCTCATGGTTAACGCTTCATTTACGGCGCAAGAACGCTGACGGCATTGGTTCTTAAGTCCTAGGTAATACTTTCCCGTGCAAATGGAACCTCCACCAACCACATCATTCCATGGTTCCATCTGCCAGCCAACAATATATATATAGCAATTCACATCATTCGAAGATAGGTTTTTCTTTTTCATGCAATGATAAACCATAGTATTTTTCATTTACTTTGATAAACATAATCAAGTAGGACATGAGCAAGAGTGAACTTGCCTTGGATAGGAATAGCAGTTCAAACCCTTCGGGGTTCTAGGGTTTGCGATAAAACCTCGAATTCTGAAAATAGCAATGTAATCCCGATAAGGACTACTGAAAACTCTAGCAGCATGCTATTATGCATAGTCATGAGATGCATCGTCACCCCCAAAATTCCCAGGTCGTGGATTTTAATAATTTTCAAGTGTTTAAGAGTTTTTAATTATTTAGATAGTTCGGCAACAATTTCTATGAGAAATAAATTCAAAGTGACTGAATTTAGATAGATCAATATAATTGAACTTCAAGACTTTATTTTCCCATATTATTTTATTTTAGGAAAATAGTTTTTGAAAAAGAATTTCAAGTCATTTCCACTTAGGGATCCTTGAATTTTTTATCCACAAAATGTTTGTCGAAAACTTCAAATAAAACTTACATAAAATTCCTCATATTTTGTAGAGTTGGTTTCATATTTTTTTTTGTTGATTTTTGTGACCTTTACTTTGGTGTGAAAATTCATTTAAGTTTGAATAGTTCAAGTATTTAACTTATTCAATTTCAAACATTTCTTTTCTCACACAAGACTTATTGAATTTTAAATACGTTTATTTGAGTTAACCAATACCCTAAACATCATATTTAATTCCCCCTTAATAAAGTACTTAAAATGATTTTGAATCTAATTTTAAACTTTTGAAATGGTTTAGTTCGGATTTTAAGATACCTAAAGAATTATTTGTGAATTCTTTTTTTAAGGAAAATAAAAATCTAATTATTTAGTTGGGCCGAATAGTTTATTGAACTAACGTATGATGGGCCTAGTGGCACACACACGTACACAGGTCTGGATCGTACATAGAACACCCGCACGTACACTGAAACTGGAACCCAGCATGTACGTACGCCCGTATCTCTCTCGATCCCCTTTCTCGTTTCTTTCTCTCGTTCCCGTCCGGACGATACGCCGCCGCCCCGGCTGCTCCGGCCGGCCCTGGCCTCCTCCGGCGCCGCCTCTCCCCGGCGTTACTCCGGCTCCGCCTACGTCATCGATTCCCCAACTCGATTTCGTCTACGGGTGCCTGCAATTGAGTCTGCCCGCGGAACCCTAGCCCTAGCTTGGTTCGCCGGCGCGGCTCCGGTGCTCTCGCGCCTCCGGCTGCTTCTCCTCGAGCCCCTGCTAGACCTCCGGCTCGACCTCGCCTCCGTGTCCTCCTACCTCGACCTCGAAGCCGGCGGGATGGCAGTGTTGCGACTGCAACCCCGGCGTCGCCGCTGCTACTCCTGCTCGCTCTCTTCTGCCACTCCGGTGTTCCTCGACGTTCGCTCTGGTGCTCGAGGGCTTCCTCGACACACTTCTGCTGCCGGTGTGGCTCGGCGCAGGTCGATGCGCCGCTGCTGCGGTGCTTCCTGTGCTGCCGTCGCCGTGGTGCTCGTCGGTGTCGTCCTCGCGGTAGCTTCCGCCGTGGTAGCGTGAGCACTGCCTCGCCACGCCACGGTGTTCGTGCCCGAGCGTCAGGTATGGTTTATCTCTCCTCTGCCCCCTCACTATCTCCTTACTGAATTCATCTCGCTCTCGGTACAGGACATGGTTAAGATTATTCTTAGCTGTTCTAGGGTCTGTGGTACTGCTCCAGTTCATCCAGGTGATGAACTAATGCATGGAATCATGCTGGTTGGTTTCTGGTTGGTCTCGACCAGTGGCTAAACTGAAGAAATATTCAATTTTGATCACTCATTGTTTCTGTCAATTAATTTCAGGAAAGAAATCTAGATGATTAACTCATCCAGATGATGTTGTGGATGCTTGCCACGAATATTTAGATGGTTTGATGCTCTAATAGTGCGAGATTAAATACCATGCAGTGCTTATTTACTTCAGATGCATTACTACATAATTTGCCTATTTAGAAATTGATTTTACATATACTTTAGCTTGCTGAATTTGTCTGTAAGCTTATTATCCACTGCTGAATATACTTCCATGTTGGATTTATGATGAAATGCTTCTGTAGTATTTACTGGAGATGTTCTAGCTAGTGGGTGGCTGCAGCTGTGATATGGATCTGAGGTTCTGTCAGTTGACAGTGTGATAAGAGGTGCTACTCTGAACCTTTAAGTTCAGAGATGTGCTGCTGTTCAATCTTGTTAAATCTTCAGTTAGCTCCGAAGTGGCTTTTGTGTTATTCTGGCTAATAATTCCTAGAATTAAGTTCTAGGGTTGGTAATATGATTTAGGTACTTAGTTGTGTTTGAGGTGCTCTTCCCCTTGAGGGATTTGTGCCCAGCAACCATGTGCTGGATTTGTGCTATCAACAATTGTGAGACCAAGCAACAATTGCTTATGTGCCTTTGCTCAGATTTTGGGATACACCACCCCTGCCAATGATGCACAAGCTGAGGCTCTGATTTGATAAGAACAGATGCTAGCTTATGACTTTTGTTAATTCCCCATGATACCAAAGCATAGCATCCCTATGCCTTACTGAGGGAGAACACACTCCACCAACCCCATGTATAACTAGCATCTATTTTTGCTAGAAGAATAAAGATTCACCTCTTGTCAGGTGTGGTGGTGGCTGTGCTGTGTTGCTTGTTAATTTGGGGATGCCTCGATCAATCTGAACTTGTGAATGTCCCCTTGGTCTGGTTGCTTGATCTACTTTTCTTGTGGATCTCCTCCTCGTTTATCTTGCTGACCTGCTTCTCCAGCTCCAGATGGCTCTCTTGAGCTTCTAACCTGCCCTTCTGGCTCCTTTGCTCCAAACTTGAGCTATCCCATCTTGCTCTTGCTTTTGGCAAGGTTCCAATGGTGATTACTAGTTGAGGTGAGTGATTTGTGGTGGACTGAGTTCAGTTCTTTGATGAACTCGAGTTGTGCTAGCTTGAAGGTGAAAAATGATGGTTTGCTTGCTGCTACGGCTGTGCTAGCTCTTATCCCCTTCCCTGGCTTGTGTTCTCTGTGCTGGTGACAGCACAGTGATTTGCATGAATGACTGAGCTGCTTGGTTGCTTGTTTCAGTTCAGTGAACTGGGCATCGAGTGGGTTTGAGTTATCTTCAGATTTTTCCATTCTTTTCACTAGCCAAGTGGATTTTGTTGCTATTTTAGCCCATGATGTTGTGCTGAGGCTAGATTAGCCAAATAAGAACAGATACTAATCTTGATTAACCTTTAACCCTATGATGCTATTAACAGTGCAACTCACTGTTATTCTGAGGGTAATAATCTAACACTAACCCTCTGTTTTAGTTTTACCTTGTCAATGTTTTTGTTTTGCAGGTTTGCAATAATCAGAAGAAGATCAACAGGAAGAAGATGAAGGATAAAAAGAAGAAGAAATACAAGATTTAGTTTTTAGAAGTCACTTTGTAATTTTTACTTTTCCTTTATAAACATTTGTACAAGACAATGTAATTCTGAAATTATATCAATAAAGTAAATTTTTCTTTGTCTATAGCTCATAATTTATAAAGATATTGTATGGATTTGATTTCATAAATTGTAATAAATAGTTTTGATGTTTTAAATTATTTCAATCATTATTTGGTTGTTTTATTTACTTATTGCAATTTATTTGAATTCAATTTCAAATTCAATTATTTGAATTTGAAATTCAAATCTCAACACAAGCAAAACACATAAAGGTCATGTTAAAATTTATCTAGTTTCATTCTATAGTTGCACAGCACTAACATCTAAGGCTGAACTTGATTCCAACATAAGTTTTATTTTGCGAAAAATTTATTCGGATTTTTCAAATACATGCATGCAGATGCACAAATTCCTATTTCTACCTTTCGTTAACTCCTAAATGCTGGGATATTACAGCCACGGCGGGCTCCTCCCATTACTGCTCCCTCTCTCACCGTCGCCATCCCCTTCGCCGGTCACGTCTCCTCCTTTCGGTGGATGCGCCGCCGTCGAACGGTTTGGCCGTGGTGGTTCTTCGCCTCGCAAGGAGGTGAGATTCTTTTCCTCTTTTCTTTTGATTAGGGTTAGGGTTTGGGTTCTTTTCTTTTTCTTTTCGAGATCTTTTCTTTGCCCCGCGAGGGGTGTGTTCTTCGTCCAGATGCCCCACTCGGGTGCGCATCTGGATCGAGAGGAACTAGCGCGTCCTTGCGGCGGCGCAACTTCGCCGGTGAGCACGAGGCTTTTCCGGTATTTTTCTTTTGCGAGTTTCTTTTCTTTTCGAATTTCTACCGAAATTAAACTAGGAACCAAAACGTGCTCTGATACCATTGTTAGGGTCCTAGCTTTAGTGGATTCGGTAGATCATGTGTACATCAAGTGTTTATGAGTGTGAGTGAGTGAAAACGAGAGGGAGAGGCAGAGGTACCTTGATTAGCTCCTGAGGAGCTCGAAGAGTCAGCCATGGTGGTCGATGGTGGCGGCTGCGACGGCGTGGCGGCGCAGTGGGCTTCCCGTGAGCACTGTGCCAAACCCTAATCGGAGGGGTGTCGGTGGGGGGTGCTGGCGGCGCGGTGAACCTCGTACCGTGTGCCCTAGCCCCCCCACCTCTTTATATGGCGCAGGTCACAGGGGCCCACCGACCATTAAGGGTTCGGGCACCCCCGATCAGGGCGCGTGATCACAGGGATCATTATAGCCGTTGGGCTATAACGGTGGAGATCATATCTAACAATATGATGAAAGCCTCTAGTCCTGGTAATAGCTTTCTTATTTACTTTATTTGGCCAAAGATGTACTGTAGCTACGTTTTCTCATCGAGTAAAATACCCTAAAAATTTACTGTACTTTGTTTGGTTCGTAGATAGTTGACGTCGTACAATCTGAAGTCAATCGTCAACTTTGACTCGTATTGTAACAAATTATGGAATGGAGGTAGTGTGTATAATAAATATTTCGTGAAAACGCCAGCATATAGAAAACACTACTAATGCAATGATAAAAAACACTACTAATGCCAAAAACACCATCTTTCCACATGAACATGGCAATTCAATTATTTCATGGAAAAATAAGAGCTAAACAAATGGAGTCGAAACTAATTCAGCCAACAAAGCAAACTGCTAAAGGAAAAATTAGATTTAAGAATAGTGTTGATGACGAAAGTGTGTGGTGGTTAACCATCCTTAACTTCGACTCGATAGATGAAATATTAATCATTTTGATTACTATAAAATATAATACTATTATATCAGCCATGAATAATTTTGAAAGACAACTCTTTTTATTGAAACTTCATTTGTTTACATTTGACATAAAAAACGCATATTAGGGTGTGTCTTTGCCCAAACTAAAATCTACTTCTATACATAGAGAGTAGAGTATGTATTCTGTGAGATAATTTGGAGCATATTTGATTCAACCGAATTTGAATGGAATTTTTGAGTATTGTCATCCATATAAAAAATTATACCTAGTATGAGTAGGATTGAATCGTTCAAAAGTTTTCCGAAATGAATCGTTTACACTGCATTTGATAGAAAGTTTTATATCCACTCAAACCTCTTGGGAAAAACCTTAGTTTTCATGGTGCAATCAAAGAAACTTAGGTGCAAACACAAAACTGTTAAATTGAATGCACATGATATTGCAATCCTTAAAACTTGAAATTCTTAGACATATATATATATATATATATATACATCTCAGCTATTCTACAACCACTTGTAGAATAGCTATTCTACAATCCTTCTGAACTTCGATAAGTGAACTTCGCACGTCACGAAAGTGAACTTCACAAAAATTTCGCAAATGAACTTATCGGCTGAACATAATTTTTTATTAACTTCGCTCGTCACATAAGTGAACTTCACAAAAAAAAATTGCAAATAAATTTCGAGCATCTTTTTTGAACTTCGCTAGTCATATATAAGTTAACTTCACAATTTTTTTACAAATGTAGTCCTCGGGGTGACCATTTATGAACTTCGCTCGTCACATAAAGTTAACTTCAGATTTTTCTTTTAAATGAATTTCTCGAGTGGACCATTATTTTTTCTGAACTTCACACAATTCTTTGACAGTGAACTGACAAAGTTAACTTTCTAGCATAGGAATACGAACTGCGTCAACAGAAGAGCTGAACTGCAAAAAAAAGTTTAAGTGAACGGCTGAAGGAGCGGCCTCGTCCTTACAGCTCCTCGGACGGGAACCTGGACGTGGTTCCCAGACCTGATGCCGACGTGGTTCCCAGACCTCCGTGGCTCAGCACCAGCGAGAGAGTACACAGTATAGTAGTCTCTGAACTACACTCTAAACCAACCAGCACAACTCGTTGTGTCCAACGAACTCAGGTGCATTTGAAACGAACTTCCAGCGTGCACAAATAAACTCGGAGTGAACTTAAATAAACTTCTCCAGGAGGTCAAAGTGAACTTTTCGGCAATAATATAGTTAACTACCAGGCGGAAGAAATGAATTTTGTCGAAGATAAATCAGTCCAGAACAGAGGTTTGAAGCCGTGGGTGCTGTAGTCCAGCGAGGCGTCAGCTCGACGGAGGTTCAGACTGCCGGGGCAGCGCCTGAGGTCTATAGCGACCGGAAGTCTAGACGTTGGCTGTCGTCTAGGCGGCGGACGGTGGTAGGTCGTCGGGTGACTGGAGTCCATGGCCGGCTCCCTGTGAAGTCCACGGCGGCCGGGAGTCCATGGCCGGCTCGCCGGGAAAATTATGGCGGCGCATCCGGGAGTGGACCAGAGGGGGCGCCACACAACGCCAGAGCAGGGGCAGCTCGCCGGGGCGGCGCTCCGGCCGGAGGCGGGCGGCGGTAGGGGAGGAGCAGGGGCAGCTCATCCGAGAGGAGCTCAGATGGCGCGGCGGCTCGCCTGGGCGGCGCGCCGACAGGCGGCGTCTGGCGGTTGGGAAGGAGCAGGGCGGCTCGGCTGAGAGGAGCTCGGATGGCGCGGCGGCAGGTCGGCCGAAGGAGGATGGCGGTAGGGGAGCAGCAGGGGCGGATCACCGGGGCGACGCGCCGGCAGGTCGACTAGAGGTGGGTGGCGGTAGGGGAGGAGCACGGCCACCGTGAGGTTAGGTAGGTGGGATTGGGTTGGGTGGCTCGATCGGTCGTAGTTTTCTCGGCGTGCGGTTCGTTTCAATGGTTGGTGTAATAAAATGGTTGGTTGTAGAATAATTATTCTACAATCACTTAAAAGGGGTTGTAGAATAGTCCCACCCTATATATATATATATATATATATATATATATATATATATATATATATATATATCTGATACGAAAAAATTAGAAAAGATAGAAAAAATACCATTAAGAATTTTATTTATGTACTAATCTTTCATTTGGTCTCATTAGGAGGACGCTAGTTGCTATCACAATATCCACTACGGTTCTAGCAAGATAAAAAAATTTGCACAGAAATTTATAATGATAAATGTACAATGCATGGTTGGGTAGTTTCATCTGGGTAAAACATTTTTCACGAGTTCTCAGTAAACCCTCGTGTTTCTACTAGATAGAAGGAGAAATCAATAATAGTTGCAAGCTTGTATGAGTCCTATATGTGTGTGAGTGATTGATTAGATAGTGGGCTTAGTCGTAGCAAAAATATCATAAATCTTGTGTGTAGGTTAGTTTGTGGACAATTTTCACGAGTTCTCAATAAACCCTCGTGTTTCTACCATTTTTTATTGTTCATTTTGAGGACACCTGAAATAACGCAATATCATAAATCTTGTGTGTAGGTTAGTATGTGGTGCATTGACTATGGTTCCAGTATTATAAATATATAATACATGGGGTGTAATTTTATTTGGGGAAAACCAAAATTTTGAGGTTTTGAGAGACCCCTGTGTTTCTTCTTTCTACAGGATAGAAACACATATCAATGGTAGTTGCTAGCTTCTATGAATCCTATGTTGCATGTTGCGTGATTGGTTAACAGTGGGCTTTCTTTGAACAACGTACTCCCTCCGTTCCAAATTAGATGACTTTCATTTGTCTACATACGGATATATCTAGATATGTAACAAGTTTAGATACGGATGTATCTAAATTAATAGAAGTCATCTATTTTAGAACGGAGAGAGTATATGCCTGTGCCAATGTTTTTCACTGTTTGTTTCACGGAACCTTGAAGTAGTACTATTTCACAGTTTGTGTGTAGCTTCAGTGTGGTGCATGCACCAATTCCATGTGACGCCTCCAGGGCCCTGCCCGGAGACAGCGGTCCAAGACAAAATTATTTAATACATGGACAAATCTGTTCCGAGTCCATGTGGCCCCGATATTGTCCCGGGCCCCGCCTGTCAGCGTGTCTTGCGGAAGATGCCCCTGCCACGGGTGAGCTGGTGGCGGGTCCGGTTCTCAGAAGCTCAAGAGGACGGGACAATCAACGGCCGCGATTCCAAGGCCGTTACCATTTTCAAGAATCATCAGAGGGGAAAAAAAGAGATCCTTCTCATTAGCAACCACATCTCATTATAGGCCTACCACTGACTAGACCAGTGGCAACCACGAATAATAAATTCATGAGTGCACGACTCCCGAGGCTGTCTCGACTGTTCTTTTGCTGCTCTCAACTGTAGGATAGTCTCTGCTAGTAACTTCATTCATCATTTTCTCCATGCTTCTGTATGATGATCCATTGGTTCATCTTTATCCATTGAAATACACCATACGGTAGTAATTTTTTCTTCTTCATTTCTGAAGCATCTTCCTTTCTTTCTTTTGCTTTGGAGGTACCGATCATCGAGTACGTAGGTTGCAGCGACGGATGGTGCAGCTAGCTGAGCGGCAGGCTAATCGATCTTTGACCGCCCAGTCTTCTCTGCGTATGCGAATCTGGCTGCTGAATCGTCGCTGAATGCATGTGCACAGTGACGGCGTACTGTAGCTCCCCTGGCGTACTCTACGGGATGGATCGCATCAGGCTTTTCTGAACGAAGATGATCAGGCCATGTAAAGCTGCTGAGGACAGAGCTGGCTAAAAACTGATTTTTTTACAAATATGGCCCTCTGCCCAATGGATTTGTCAAAATTAATCCAAATCGGTTTGTGCCATACGGGCTGGTGGGAAGTCACTTTGTGCCGCACCAAAAGGCACATGTTGCACAACTGTGCGCCAGCTCAGGGAGCAACACGTGTCTGATGGCGGAAGTTCACTTCCCGCCACTTGGATTGGCGTAAAGACACGTGCCGCTTTTTCTACCTCCCGTGAGGGTCATTTTTGACAAAAAAAAATTCGATGGGGCTAATTTTAATAAATCCATTGAGCAGGGGGGCCATATTTGTAAAAAAATCCTAAAAACTTGTAGTACCACATAGCTGTTTGATCTACGGGTATCGCCGTGCATGTCGGGGCATGGACAGGACTACTGCATTGCCTTTTCTGACCAGGGCGTGGCCAAGAAGGTACGACAACGGCTCAAGGCTACGTACGCTGTTGTTTAGCATTTTAGCACGGATTTGGTGGAAAGTGTAAACGGAGGGCGAGCTCCATGGCCATTTATTTTTGGTAATTCGAAAGTTATTTTCTCAAGTGTCAAAAGAATCTAGAAAAATATCATGTGTGTATACAATGTTGTATTCTACTAATCTGCAAAATATGAACTCAAAATAACTCATATTCTGAGCTACACGAAAATAATAAATCTGACAGATTTTAAAGAGTTTAAAGTTTGCACCGTTCACTATTTAGAATTTCAGATTTTTTTTCTTCTTTTTCACAGCCCAAAATTTAACGAGTCAATAGATCATTTGTTTTTCCATAGTCAAGTGGCTAACTTTTAGGAGAAGTATATTGTTGTGGGAGTGTAGTTTCCCTCGTGTCGATTGGGCGTGCCAGAAATAGAGAATAGTTTTGAGGGTGTGCTCCTGGAGGATCAAACTTCATTAGTTTACCAAATAGCTCATTATCTGCCCTTCTGGTATGGTTTTCAGAAAACAAGTCTCAGAAGCCGACATGTTGAGGGGCAAAACTATCGGTGCTAGTTGCTACTGAGGTCTTCCATAGGCATCAGGAATGGGGGGCGATGATGTTTCGGTTGGAATTAGTAAAAGACGGTTCCCGAGGCGATGTTTGAGTTTTAGAAGTGCCCTAGTATTGGTTGTAATTGCTTTCATAATCCTAGGTTGAGATGTTACCACTTTGTAAAATTGTTATCTGTCGTAATGGTTATAGCCCGCGGTTGGTTCATTCAAGTTTAGATGACACTTTCTTTCAAGCTTGAACCGTGGTTTTCCTCCACGTGCATATGAGACTTGAACATTACACTAATGGAAGCCAATTCACACTTACTATCATATACAAAATCCTTTGACACAATCGGAAATAATCCATTCCATCAAGAAGGCCCTTTCTTGTACACAATCAAAAATAATCCAATTCGGGGAGTCAAAAAGGTTTTTTCTCACGTGGTTACTGCATGGACTATACATACTATACGATTACACTCGTTACTCCGACATGTAGCACTCCCTCCGTTTCAAAATATAAGATGTTTTAAACTTTTTCATATTTACATATATTTATACACGTTTTTATCTATTTTCGCCTGTATCTGGTCCACATTTTAAATAGCTAAAACATTTTATATTTTTGAACAGGGGGAGTACTGATCTTCTCTTTCTACCTCTCTCTCCCTCCATTCTCCATGGTTGGTTGACAGTGGGCCAGCTCTCTTGAGGTTTGTTTGTCTGTTTACAGCTCCCCGGCCATACCCATACATTTCAGCCTCCACTCTCCAGCAACATCCAAAAACCCTTCCACTTTATCTGCCTTTCTTTGTCTTCCGAATTATTCAGACATCATGTGACAACTGACATCACTTTTTTTTTCTCCTGCATTCTCACTTCCAGACAATGCGTGATTCCGACAAGCCTGTTAAAAATTCCGTTTCAGTCCGTAAAAATATATAACAGTGTGTGTAGCATCATGGATTGTGCTTAGCAATATATCAAGGCGGCCGGGACGCTATGCTTTTCCGAAATGCAGCATGCAGTGCAGCAGCTGGTCCGCTTTGACAAGCAAGGGACAATATCTTTGGCCAAATCCCATCCGGCAGTGACCAAAAACCGCTTTACCCGATTGCACACTTGGATAGATTCACGGGGTTAAAAAGCAGCAGCATAGGGGAATAATTCATTAGCGTTTGACTGCTGCTGTCAAAGTGCCGCCCCCGTACGAGTCAGGCCCTTCTCCTCGTGCATTGCTGCATGCCTTTTGAGTCTTTTGAGCTCTGTTTCTTTCCTCTTTTCCCCGTGAGAGAGACAGTTTTTTAACTTTAAAGGCGAAAGATACTGGAGAAGGTTACTATAGAAATGAAAAGTCAATCAAAGTTGAGCGGAAAGTAAAGCAATGCCTGCAAAATGTAGTCCTTTCCTGTAGGAAATTCACTAGGCCCTGATTCACCCTTGGAGTACTACGTACGCGGTACGCCAGAAAGAAAAACAGAGGTACATAGTCAACCATTCAAAAGAGTGCGCTTCCAATCGGTTCCTTTCCCTTTCACGAAGACAAACAAAACGAATTGCTTCCTTCCAAACCGTGAATACGGACAAGCAGCTAGAGGATATGTAAACTTCCATTCCCTTGGTTCCAAATTAATTGGTTTAGATTTGTTCAAATATGGACCATAGACTATAATTTTTTAATGTCCAGATAAATGTGTGTTAATTAATTTAGAACGGAGGGAGTCACGTTGTTAAGCAACGGCCGGAGTGGATCCGAGATAAGAGTCGTAGACATGGGCTAGAAGAACGTCGACGTCGCTAGGTTGAATCGCATCGCAAGAGATGTCGGTTACCTAGGGTTTCTCTCGCGATTACGACGGCGATCCCGTAGGCTCCTCGACTTCCTTTGACGACGGCGGATCGCTGACCCCGTCCTCTCCCTCACCTATCCCCTCCCGTTCTACGCATCTTCCTCTCCACACCACATCTCCGTTCGGGGTGATTACGGGGCGTCCCTGGTGTCGCTGCCCACCCTTGGCGGTTGTGGGGTTTTGGATCGAGATTGATGGCTTGCATCCGATCGGAGGCGGTGGATCTTGTGCCTGACGCGGCCTCGGCCGACGGCAGGAGTCTGTCGGTCCGCACCCCGGACTCGACACAGAAGGGGAAATCGGTGGAGGTTCCCGAATCATCTCAGGCGGCATCTGGAGACAAAGTGGCGAAGATGATGGGGCGTCTCAACCTCACAACTCAAGAATCTAGCGCCTTCGTGCTGGAAGATGAGGATGATGATCTCCTTGGTTGCCCAGAATGGGCTCTCGTAGGGAAGGTACTGGCTCCGAACCCTTTGCATATTAATACTATCAAAGCAGTACTGCGACCGGCATGGGGGCAATCCCAAAGGAATGGAAATTCGGCCGCTTGGAACCATCCTGTTTATGGCAGAGTTTGCAATGAAGATGGACAAGGTGTCGGGGGAATACTTTGTGGGATAACCCGTGGCCCATATTGATAAGTGTGACCCACTTTACTCGCACGAACATACGCCTACATGAAAGTAAGCCCAATATCGCACCGGCACAAGGAGAAGAATCTAGAAGACATATCCGGGAAGACGTCAGGACTAATTAGTCTCCAAGTAGGTTCCAGCTGATATATTCCTTGTGGAGGAAGTTTCCTTTGTAACCTGGCGAGTCTCTGTATATATAAAGAGGACTCGCAGGACTTAGACAGGGTCAAACCCTCAAACCCTAGTTCATACGGCGAGTACCGAGATCGAATCGCCTCCATTGTAACACCTCATATATCATATCAATACCAATCTAGGGTAGGCAGGAAGTAGGTCTTTACCTCACATTGAGGGGCCGAACCTGGGTAAATCTGTGTTGACCTTTGTTCCTGCCATCCCAAGCTCAGAGACGATTAACTCGCGCAATCCCACACCTGCGAAGTCATCCATGACATCTGACGTGACAAACCCACGACAGTTGGCGCCCACCGTGGGGCCTGCGGTCAAAAGCGTCACGTTCCAGGCAGAATCGGAATCAGGGTTCAAGGACATCGACATCGGCCAAGTTGAAAACATCAATGGTATTCCCTTCATTGACGACTCAGAGTGGGGACCCGAGGCAGATCACGTCGAGTTCGGGTACATTATTCCCATTGGGTCTGTGAAAATCTTCGTCGGATCCGTCAGTCGCAGATCTATGGACACGACTCAAGGAGGCGAATCAGAGAGGAACTGCGGCCAGTCAGGGTCCGCGTGCTGGAAGAACTGCAGCAAGCACAGCAAAAGTATCCGTCCCCGTCCCGTCAAAACCAGTTTGGGAATCTCTGCCGAGCTGGGGGAAGATCCCAAAATTAAAGAAATCGAAGCTGTCAGGACGGAGCTTTGTGAAGAAGCACAAAGGCTCGCGGCCGAGCGCAAAAAACTCCTGGAAAAAGATCGGCGACTGCGGCGTTGGCAGCAAAAGCAGTTGGTGATTTGGACCAAGACAGACGAAGGGGGGCAGAGATGAAGCAGAAGTTCCACAACAATCCGGAGAGCAATGTGCACGCCGCGATCGGGATATTGTCAAGAATAGCACCGGTCGGAGACACGCGAGCTGATAAGGAAGCTCGCCATGCGATTGATCTACAACAAACTGCTGTCCTACAGCAGCAAACATGTATGGAATCACGCCTAACGAGCCGCAACACGAGGTATCGTGGGGCGGGGAAAGATGCGGTGTGGAAGAAGTAGTCAACCAGCTAGCAGGTCTGCAAATATCACCAGGCAAAGAAAATAAGGCAGATGATAAGCCACAGACACTCGGGCGACTCAACCAACCAGTTTGAAACTGAATCAGATGAAGATTCAGCACCAGTAAGCTCCTATTCGTTATTGAAAGGGCCAGCATGCTTTGGGGAGGAAATACGGCTCACTCGTTTCCCTCCGAACTTTGGTGAGTCGTAGCGAGTCACCACCTACCATAACGACCAAGACCCCGCCTTATGGATAGAGGATTATGAAATAAACATGACAGGAACTGATGTAACTCAGGAGGTACGCGCAAATATTTTCACTTGGTAATACAGGGAGAAGCCAGGGATTGGCTGCTAAGTTGCCGCCAAGGTCAATAAACACATGGGAAGACCTGAAGGATAAGTTCATCAAAAGATTCCAAACGGAAGACATGAAAAACCTCAGGCAATGCGTCCAGAAGGAGGACGAATCAAGCAGCGATTGGATAAAAAGAGTCGCAGAAATCCTTGGCTCCGCCAAAAATATAACAGTGCAATCTGCAGTACAAGTCATAAGGAAGAATTGTAGATTTGAGCCGCTGGTGCACAAATTAAGTCGCGCTGGACATAAGATCGATAGTTTCGACCAACTTTGGCAACAGCCAATAAGTATGCAAAGACAGATAAGATGGCAGGCGGCTTATCACAAATCCCAAAGGAAAGGGCGCAAGCAACACAAACTGAACACCGTAAGTGTCAACTGAGGGAGCAAAGAAGAGACAAGGAATCACTTCCCAATAGCGCCGAAGGGTCTTTGACAGTCCCTGCGACTTACACCGCAGAAGGGATGGGAGACCCGCGAGCCACACGAAGGCGCAGTGCCATTACTACAGGCGGTGGAAAGAAAGTGATTCATCAGTCGCGACTCACAGCGGATCAATGCAGCATAAGGACAAGGCGAGCTCCCACCAAAAGCCCGACACTTCATTTAGAAGAAATATAGGGCAATTTCATACCGTGGAGGTGCAAACAGCGGGAAAAAGGAGACAAGTGGACAGCAACCGGAGATGTGACCAAATCCCAACGCCGGAAAGATGCCGTCGCTGGACGGAGCGATCGGTCATTTGGAGCCGCGACGATCATCCCCCAGAAGTAAAAGATCCAGGACAGTTGGCCCTTGTAGTCGCACCACAAGTCGCGGGATACAGGTTGAACAAAGTCCTCATGGATGGAGGAGGAAGAGTAAACATCCTATACCAAGACACGCTCCGTCGAATGAACATACCCGAGTGGCGGCTACAGCCAACCAGGAAGGATATCCAAGGCATAATTCCAGGAGTACTTACACGACCTATAGGAAAAATAACCCTCGAAGTCAGCTTTGGGACTGAGCGAAACTTCCGCACAGAACTCCTAAACTTCGAGGTTGTAGCTGTCAAAAGCCCATACCATGCGCTCTTCGGGAGAGAAGCCTATGTCAAATTCACTGCCCGCCCCTGCTACGTCTACCTGCAGTTAAAAATACCAGGACCAAACGGCGTGATCACGGTGCATGGAGACAGACAAAGGCACTAGAATGCGAGGAAGCAGGCTCAATAATCGCAGAAGAAGCTTGCATCGCCAACTCCTCACACGGTCACAGGCCATGAGCCCTTCGCAGCCCAAAACGAGTCGCATTGGGGACGCCACATGGCGGACAGCGGGATGCACTCACCGATGGTGAATTCCAACCAAGCAGTCGCGAATCAGGAAGATAATGCTTCAGAAATCGCTTTGATACAAAAAGAAGACAAGAGATGGCGCATATGCATAGATCCAATCTCAATCAACAACCCCAGTCAAAGAGGTCCAGTTATTGTGAGACCCTACAGCACAGACGCGAACCAGCTAAGTCGCAACCCAGTGCGACTAATCTTCCAAAGGATTTGCTCCTTACTTTGACATGAAAAACACATCGGAGCTATCATGCTCGACCCGAGTCGCTCTTAGCGACTCAAACATGAACCAATCAGGTTCAACCCCACTCCGTCAGGAGTATCAATTCGCAACCAAGTGCGATGAGTATCAAGTATGCATGGCCTGCGAGGAACAGAAAACTCGCATTAAAGGGTCTGCATCGCCTTTGTCACACCCTGTAAGAAATTAAGTGATTATGAAATAAAGCCGGCGTCCTTGACATTCAAGGGTTCGTCGTTTCGCCTCAACTATCATTGAGTGCTGAGTCTTTTGAATTTCATACATCACTAACCCTTGAGGGCTTTTTACAAGCACAACTCGCTACCTCAACCTTTGCCAAACGAGTGGCACTTATCCTTAAGTTAGAAGCGTCTTGCATTATGCGGCCAAAGTACTGGGGTGTGGCGTCAATCGAGTCTGAATGTCTATCATGGCCTTTCTCGACCCTGAACACACATGTTCCTAGGAAATACTGAGCGCGCGAGCGTCTACTTAATGGAAATATCATAAAAGAACCTGCTTATAGGTCACAAAAGTACTGCTTATAGTACACAAATGTTTTACAAACTAACGGGCACGTCCCACATTACTATTTATTTCTGCTTCCGAGTCAGGAACAGAAGTCTGCGCGGCTTGTCTTGGGGTTGAAGCGGCAGGTGTCCTTATAACCAGGGCACCACCAGACGAAGTAGAAGGACCACCAGGTCCCGACGATGGATTAGAAGCCCGGGATGAATCAGCCCCAGTGGATTTTTCCTTCGCAACTTTGCTGCCATCAGGATTGAATCTCCCAAGATAAGAGCCCAAGTCTAAGTTCTTAACAAACAGTGTGGCGTACCCACGCATCCCCTTCCAGATGTCGAAATACTCACTCATTGGAAGATCAGTATCATCCGCGCGTTCGCCCGGTCATGACGAGCAACCTTGCCAATTTCTATTTCTGGATAATATGCCCGGAGTAATGTCAAAACATGAGCAGCTCCGGCGCGAGCAGAGGACCCCTTCCAATCAGAGACATAATGGGGAGCCTTGAACAGTGTTCAGCCAATGCTCACACGACACTGGAGCATCAGTCGTAGGGGAGATTTTTGTCATAACTTCCTTGGTAACCTTCAGGAGGCGCTGGCTAAAATCCGAAAGATATTCCAGCTGGTCCTTCAAATTGGAGCGGCATACTGGAGCACCAGGCCCTGCGTCAAAAAAGCAAGATAAGATCCAAATCAGCAACTCATGGTGGTCACCCAAATATGCATGATCAAGAGACAAAGGACTAAGGATGAACCGGCAAGTTGCAGGATGGCTGATTTAACAACAGATCCAAAACCCTCAAAAGCCTTGAGCAGCGAGTTATATTTTTCATCTCGCACGGCGAGTTCCCTCGCATGGTCTCCTTTCAGTCGATCAATCAATTCAGATTTAAGACTCAGCCCCTCTCGCAAGGATTTTATGACCTCATCCTTCTCCATGAGCCGCTGCCGGAATCTGCTTCGAGCTCTTTAAATTGCTCTTCACAGGAGTCAAGATGACCTTTGAGTACCTTTATTTCTTGTGCCTGGCTTCTAATGATCTCGTTATGTTGCTCCAAGGCAGATCGCATTATTTCAGGCTGACCTAAGGACGTGCCCTTGCCTTTCATCGAGCCAGAGGCATCAAGCGAGGAAAGCTCAAGCTGTAAACAAACGAGAAAAAACATAGCAATTCATAAAGGCGCTTGGGGGCTCAAAACTTGGAGAAGAAAAAGAATCAACACCCCGTTAACTGACACAAGGTCTTGATCCTTGGGGGCTACGGTATGCGTACCTGGCGACTTGAAGAAAATTGCTCAACCAGGTCGCGCAGTAAAGCGGCGTGCCTATCTCCAGCTGCAACTATGGCATCCGCAATTGATTTGGAACTATTAGCGCCTGGGTGATCAGCCGCTTCAGAAACCGGAGCTCTAACTTCAATTGGCACCCTTAAACATCAGGAGTCGCAGATGGCGCCGCGACTGGAACCATGGCAGGAGCCGCATCAGCAATACCCTCCTCCAAGGAAGGCTTCAGATGAGTCGCGCCATCGCTGGTCCCCATGTTTTCGTCAGCAACGTCATCTTCGCTCATGGTTGGTTGAGAGAGCAGCGAAAGAGGCGGACTTTGTATCCCCTTCAATCGTGGCCCTGCAAGATATTGACGGATTATAGGCTAAAGTAGCAGTGTCACAGCCATAAAAGGGAGGCAAACCATACCCAGAGGCAATACGGATGCTCTTCATCAGGCAACCAGAGGAAGGAGAAGATAAATCTTGCAGATCTGAGCCTACAGAACAGGAAAAAGTGGTGATTAACAATTCTTCACGGAGACACATGAGTACAAAAAAAGAGAATGTCGCAAGCAAATACCCGAACTTATCGAGAAGCAATTCTTCGCAACAGGCTCGGAGGAAAGGACAGCACTATCAGGCTCAGCAAGCTTCAAGGATTTGGCAGCTTTTATTTCTACAAGCAGCGCCAAGGCCTTGCGACGTTTCTCAGGTTGCGAGGGGTCTTCCGAGCTCTCGGATAAAAAGCGCTTGGAGGACCTGCGAGGTACTTCAGGAAGTTCCAGGAAAGATGTGCCTGGAGCTGTGGACAGAAGAGCATCGGCCATTTGTTGCTCCTCTTCAGATGCGCTACCCCCAGGCTCAGAAGCAGTGCCATGCATAATCGTTTCCTCCCAGGAGCAGCGACTTGTTCTGATGATTCGGCAGCAGCTTCTTGGCTTGAGTCGGCCTCCTCTGACGGGAGAGTCCAGAAATGGGGATCGATCTGAAAGAGAGCTAAGGTCAGAAATAATCAACTTTGAAGGTAGAATCTTAGAAGGAAAAAGTTACAAGAAGAATTACCACAAAAGGCTTGTGCTCAGCCCAGAAAGGAGCAAGACCGACGTTATCATACGAGTTAATATCCTCGTCAGTCACTCGGCGAATGAAGTTTATCCATTCCCCTTTGTCCCAATCTTCAGGGCAAGTACGATCAACATCATCCGCATGACAGGTGAAATCCACCATAAGTCGCAGACGGCGGCTCACGGGCTGAATTCGCCATTTGGTCCAGCAAGATATGAGATCCAATCCGGTAAGGCCATGGAGCGTCAGCGCCCTCACCTTGTCCAAGAGGATCTCGATGGATGACAACGAAGAAGGATCGGGCTTGGAAGACAAAGCAGGGGTAGCCTCGAAGGGAAGTGGCGACCAAGGGGGAAGGCGAATTTCGCCCTCGGGAGAAGTGTCTTTGCAGTAAAAGAATGTTCTCTGCCAACCCTTAATTTTATTAGCAAGGGCTAGCTTTGGGAAAATGCTACCCTTACGACGTTGGAAAGATATGGCGCCGCATTGGAGGAAAGGAGCATCTATCGCTTCTCTTTGACTATTACAGCCAAAGAGGGCAAGCCAGAAATCTATTGAAGGAGGGGCACCCAAATAATCTTCGCAAAGAACATGGAAGTTACTCACTTGCAACATTGAATTGGGACCGATGTCATGAAGGCGAAGACCCAGCCGCTGCATCAGGGAGCGGAAGAAGAGAGAGCCTGGGGGCTTGAACCCGCGCTCGACGTGTTCCACAAAAATCACTACCTCTCCCGGCTGCGGTTCAGGGATTACCTCCTCGCCAGGGGCACGCCATTCGCATTGATCTTTCGGTGGAAGAAGGCCGCGGGTGGCCAAAGACTCCACAAAACCTCGTCGATCCACGAGCCTTCCCAATTGCAACTACGGCGAGGCATTTTTTCCAATCGATGAAGATTTCCCCAGAAGATTGCGAGCGCAAGAAGCGGAAGCAAAGGCGGCGGAGAAGAGTATCAGAGGCATAACCCAAGTCTCGAAGCTGAGCGCCAGGAAGGCCGATGGGCCGAACTAAATAGCCCAGACACAGAGGACGTTCAGATCTGGAAACCAACAGGCATGACCAGATGAGTCGCGCCCTTGAGGCCAAAAGGGTTATAAGTCGCAAATGGCGATACAAAAACTGGAGTTCAGCTGGGACATTCATGTGCGCGGTTCAGTAGTCCATCAAGACAAGAAGCCTTCATCTGAAGTCCAAATTGAACTTGGGGGCTAATGTCGGGGGAATACTTTGTGGAATAACCCGCGGCCCATATTGATAAGTGCGACCCACTTTACTCGCATGAACATAAGCCTACATGAAAGCAAGCCCAATATCGCACCGCCACAAGGAGAAGAATCTAGAAGACATATCCTGGAAGACGTGAGGACTAATTAGTCTCCAAGTAGGTTCCAGTTGATATATTCCTTGTGGAGGAAGTTTCCTTTGTAACCTGGCGAGTGTCTGTGTATATAAAGAGGACTCGCAGGACTTAGACAGGGTCAAGCCCTCAAACCCTAGTTCATACGGCGAGTACCGAGATCGAATCGCCTCCATTGTAACACCTCATATATCATATCAATACCAATCTAGGGTAGGCAGGAAGTAGGTCTTTACCTCACATTGAGGGGCCGAACCTGGGTAAATCTGTGTTGATCTTTGTTCCTGCGATCCCAAGCTCAGAGACGATTGACTCACGCAATCCCACACCTGCGAAGTCATCCATGACATCTGACGTGACAAACCCATGACAGTTGGCGCCCACCGTGGGGCCTGCGGTCAAAAGCGTCACGTTCCAGGCAGGATCAGAATCAGGGTTCAAGGACATCGACATCGGCCAAGTTGAAAACATCAATGGTGTTCCCTTCATTGACGACTCAGAGTGGGGACCCAAGGCAGATCACGTCGAGTTCAGGTACATTATTCCCATTGGGTCTGTGAATCTTCGTCGGATCTGTCAGTCGCAGATCTATGGACACGACTCAAAGAGGCGAATCAAGAGAGGAACTGCGGCCAGTCAGGGTCCCCGTGCTGGAAGAACTGCAGCAAGCTATAGCAAAAGTATCCGTCCCCGTCCCGTCAGAACCAGTTTGGGAATCTCTATCGAGCTGGGGGGAAGATCCCAAAATTAAAGAAATCGAAGCTGTCAGGACGGAGCTTTGTGAAGAAGCACAAAGGCTCGCAGCCGAGCGCCAAAAACTCCAGGAAAAAGATCGGCGACTGCGGCGTTGGCAGCAAAAGCAGCTGGTGATCTGGACCAAGACGGACGAAGGGGGGCAAGAGATGAAGCAGAAGTTCCACAACAATCCGGAGAGCAATGTGCATGCCGCGATCGGGATATTGTCAAGAATAGCACCGGTCGGAGACACGCGAGCTGATAAGGAAGCTCACCATGCGATTGATCTACAACAAACCGCTATCCTACAGCAGTCAAACATGTATGGAATCACGCCTAACAAGCCGCAACACGAGGTATCGTGGGGCGGGGAAAGATGCGGTGTGGAAGAAGTAGTCAACCAGCTAGCAGGTCTGCAAATATCACCAGGCAAAGAGAATAAGGCAGATGATAAGCCACATACACTCGCGGCGACTCAACCAAACCAGCTTGAAACTGATTCAGATGAAGATTCAGCACCAGTAAGCTCCTATTCTTTATTGAAAGGGCCAGCATGCTTTGGGGAGGAAATACGGCTCACTCGTTTCCCTCCGAACTTTGGTGAGTCGCAGCGAGTCACCACCTACCATAACGACCAAGACCCCGCCTTATGGATAGAGGATTATGAAATAAACATGACAGGAACTGATGTAACTCAGGAGGTACGCGCAAAGTATTTTCACTTGGTAATACAGGGAGAAGCCAGGGATTGGCTGCTAAGGTTGCCGCCAAGATCAATAAACACATGGGAAGACCTGAAGGATAAGTTCATCAAAAGATTTCGGAAATTCGGCCGCTTGGAACCATCCTGTTTATGGCAGAGTTTGCTACGAAGATGGACAAGGTGTCGGGGGAATACTTTGTGGGATAACCCGCGGCCCATATTGATAAGTGCGACCCACTTTACTCGCACGAACATAAGCCTACACGAAAGCAAGCCCAATATCGCACCGGCACAAGGAGAAGAATCTAGAAGACATATCCTGGAAGACGTGAGGACTAATTAGTCTCCAAGTAGGTTCCAACTGATATACTCCTTGTGGAGGAAGTTTCCTTTGTAACCTGGCGAGTTTCTGTGTATATAAAGAGGACTCGCAGGACTTAGACAGGGTCAAGCCCTCAAACCCTAGTTCATACGGCGAGTACCGAGATCGGGTCGCCTCCATTGTAACACCTCATATATCATATCAATACCAATCTAGTGTAGGCAGGAAGTAGGTATTTACCTCACACTGACGGGCCAAACCTGGGTAAATCTGTGTTGATCTTTGTTCCTGCGATCCCAAGCTCGGAGACAATTGACTCGCGCAATCCCACACCTACGAAGTCATCCATGATATTTGACGTGACAAACCCACGACACAAGGTTCGGGTTATGGAAGGGGCACCGTGGAATATAAGTAAAAACGGCATTCTCCTTTGATCCGTCAGTTAAGCCTGGTGATATTGTTTTTGACAAGCTTTCCATCTGGGCTCGTATTCTGAACTTACCTTTTGGCCCGATGAATGATACACGTGGGAAAGGTTTAGCAGGCAACATTGGTTCAGTTGAGAAAGTGGAGGTAGATTCTAAAGGGCGTGCTTGGGGAGACTATCTGCGTGTCAGAGTGTCAATCAACACTCTTGAACCTGTGATGAGATGTGTGTCGGTTTATTCTCAGAAGAGACATACCACGGAGGTTTATCAAGTGATGTATGAAAGGATGCCGATCTATTGTTATTCTTGTGGTATCCTAGGGCATTCTTCTGGTGTTTGCCCTAAACCTGGTGTGCGTGATGAGGAGGGACTGCTGCCATACCATGGATCCCGTTTGTGTGTACCAGATGAAAGAAATAAACAGTCTGGCGATCGTTCGGGCAGAGTTCCTACTCAGGTAGCACTCATGGCCGGCCTAATGGACATGATGGTCCTAATGCCAATTTTGGTAAGAAACAAGCTGGAGTTGGTTCAGGAGAGTTTACTTCTCCCAAGAAACAAAGGAAACCGAGAACGGGTCGGACTCAGCCAAAACCAGATGATGCTTCGGTTGCAAAGGATAGGGCTGAGAAGGAATCAAAGGAGGCACCACGTGTAAGTGGCCAGAAGAGGAAAGTTTATAGGCCTAAGGCGGTGGCTACCTCTCAGGTGGGTGTGTCCGATCCGCAGCTAGCCCTTGTTCCTGCTGTGAGGGCTGCGGAGCATGTTTCCATCCCTGCTGCTACCGGGGGTGGAGGTGCAACTGGAGTAGCAGAGGCAGATTCAAATAAGAAATAGAAGACAGCTTCACCTTCTTCATCAAACCGATCTTCTCTGCTGGAACTGTCGTGGACTCGGGTCGGACGCGACAGTTGGTGAACTTCGCTGGTTAGTGAGGTTCTTTCGACCCACCTTCCTCTTTCTGCCAGAGACAAAGATGAAGGATTCTAGAGTTCAAAATTTTATGTGGTCCTTGGGCTACTCAGGCAGTTTTGCTGTCAGCAGTGTGGGTCTCAGTGGAGGCCTCGCTTTATTTTGGTAGCAGTCTTATTCGGTTTCACTATAGGGCTATAACTCTCATTATATCGATGTAGTCATTTCCAAGGATGATAGTGAACCATGGCGTTTAACCTTTGTGTATGGAGAGCCTCAGAGAGATCTCCGACATGAGTTTTGGGACCTGTTGCGCCGACTACAGGCGGCGTGGACAGGCCCATGGATATGTTGTGGTGATTTCAACGAAGTGCTTAGTAGTGATGAGCATCTTGGCTCATCAGACCGGTCTGACACCCAGATGGCGATGTTTAGAGATTGTCTTGAGACATGTGGTTTGGTGGATCTCGGTTTCTCGGGGCCCAAGTATACATGGACTAATCGGCAGCAGGGTGATGACCCGGTCTCTGTTCGGCTTGATCGTGCGGTTGCAAATTTTGCGTACATGGATTTGTTCAGTGGTTATAGTGTTGAGAATGTGATTACAACCTCGTCGGATCATATGGCGATTTCTGTTGTTCTTGCTGGCCTTGAAGAGTCACAAAAACATGCTCCTGTACAGCAACAATTCCGCTTCGAAGCGGCGTGGTTACGTGCACCTGATTATGTGGAAGTGATGGAAAAGGCATGGCAGGACGGAAAGTGCAGCACGCCTTCGCCACAGTCCACATGTGATAACCTTAATCGTGTGGCTAGCTCTCTGAAACGGTGGAGCAAGGAGTCATTTGGTGCAGTTCGAAAAAAGATTAGCAAGTTGGAGTCCAAACTGAAGGGTCTTCGTCTCAATAATGCTGCCAATTATGAGATCAAGGCTGTGGAGAAAGAGCTATGTGAACTTTTCGAAAGAGAAGAGATTATGGCCCGCCAACGCTCCAGAGTTGAGTGGCTTCGTGAAGGGGATCGAAATACGGCGTTCTTTCATGCAAGAGCATCCGCTAGGAAACGGGCTAACCGGATCACACGGTTGGCTAATGAGGATGGATCGGTGTGTACTGATGCTGATGGTATTAAAGGTATGGTCCAGCATTTTTATGACCATCTCTTCACTTCCGAAACATGTCCCTCTAGTAGTGTTGTTCTTGATGCTATTCCTCAAAAAGTTACTGATGAGATGAATGAAGATTTGTGTAAGGATTATACAGATGAGGAAATCAAAACAGCTTTGTTTCAGATGGGTTCCACAAAAGCACCCGGACCGGATAGTTTTTCGGCGCTGTTTTACCAAACCCACTGGAACTTTCTCAAAGATGAGATTTGCTGTGCGGTGCGGAGTTTTATTCTTGGTGATGCTATCCCTGAAGGGTTTTGTGATTTGGTTATTGTGCTTATTCCGAAAACCACAAGCCCACAACATCTAAAGAATTTCCGGCCGATCAGCTTGTGTAATGTTCCATACAAAATTGCCTCCAAAGTTCTGGCTAATAGATTGAAGCTTATCTTGCCTGATGTTGTGTCTGAGAATCAGAGTGCCTTTGTCCCCGGAAGATTAATCACGGACAATGCTTTAATAGCATTTGAGTGTCTACATACTATCAGACATCAACGAGCCAAGAGACCTTTCTTTGCCCTCAAGATTGACATGATGAAAGCATATGATCGGGTAGAGTGGAGCTACCTTCATGGTTGTCTTTCTAGATTGGGCTTTGCCACTTCTTGGATTAATGCGGTTATGAGATGTGTCACATCAACCAGATACGCAGTCCGAGTGAATGGTGAACTCACAGATCATGTGGTACCTTCGAGAGGTATTCGACAGGGCGACCCCATCAGCCCATATCTTTCCACTTATGCACTGAAGGTTTATCTTGTCTACTGCAAAAACAGGAGGTCCAAGGAGAGCTACAAGGTATCAAAAATGGCAGACTTGGTCCTTCTATATCACATCTACTGTTTGCAGATGACAGTATCTTCTTTGCGAGGAGTGAAAAGAAAAGTGTTGATGCTTTGCATGGTGTGTTGGAGACATTTTGCGAAGGCTCGGGTCAGAAGATCAATTTAGATAAGTCCACTATCTTTTTGGTCATGGCTGCCAAGAGGAGGTTAAAGAAGAGGTCAAACTGAAACTTGGGGTTCACAATGAATCCCTACAAGACTCTTATCTTGGTACGCCTACACAGATTGGCCGTTCTCCCATTATCACATTCCGTTACCTCTTTGATCGGATGTGGAGAAGGGTTAATGGTTTATCAGACAGACCTCTCTCTAGGTCTGGTAATGAAGTTATGCTAAAAGCTGTGATCCAAGCTATTCCGACCTATGTAATGAGCTGCTTTCAACTCCCCATTGGCACTTGCGAAGAAATGAGGAAGATCATCGCTAACCAATGGTAGGGTTTTAAAGATGGGAAAAGGAAAATGCATTGGAGATCTTGGGAGTGGCTCTCTTCACCAAAGAACATTGGTGGAATGGGTTTTAGGGATATGGAATTGTTCAATCAAGCGATGTTGGGGAGACAAGCCAGGCGCCTCCTCACTGAACCATAATCCCTTTGTGCCTGTGTTTTAAGAGAGAATTCCTTCCTTGACCCTTCCATAAAATTTTGTGCCCTATTTGGCCCTAAAAAATAAAGTCTTCCCAATTTGACACCTTAATTTCAGTTTCTTCCCAACATGGCCCTGCAGTTCATTCTGAACACCAACGGTGTTAAATTGGAATGTAAAAAGACTCGTTTGCCCCTGGTCAATTAAGTGACCAAATATTACTCTTTAATGTCTGTGACACATTTAAGCAAATAAGAAACGTACTGGAACTATTTTCTTTAGTTCTTATCCATGTAGCACTGAGCACATCGATTCCACACACATCAATCTACAAAAATCCACCCACGAAAGCAAGCTAGCACACTTTGATCCGTGTAGCACTGCTGCATCAGGACGAAGCGGAGGCCAGCAGCGCGCTCGACGGCGACGAGGGGGCCGTTCCTGATGGCAGGGCTCGCGGGAGGTGTTAGGGGAGACACGGGCGAGTGTCAGTGGCGCTGGAACGCAGCCGTGGTCGCGCCGCTGGCCGCAGCCTGGCCGCGCCGCCATGACGCCGCCCACAGCCGTGCCCGCGCGGCGCGCTGGGCGCAGCCATGGCCGCGCCGCCCACGACGCCGCCGGCCGCAGCCGTGGCCGCGGCGCCAATGAGGCCGCCCGGAGTCGTGGCCGCCGCCATCTCGCCGGCCGCACCCCGGCACCCGTGCCGCGCCGCCATGACGCCGCTCACAGCCGTGCCCGCGCAGCTGGGCGCAGCCATGGCTGCGCCGCCCACAACCCCGCCGGCCGCAGCCGTGCCCGCGACGCCAACGAGGCCGCTCGGAGCCATGGCCGCGACGCCAACGAGGCCGCCCAGAGCCGTGTCCGCCGCCATCTCGCCGCCCACGACGCCGGCCGCACCCCGGCACCCTTGCCCGCGCCGTCGGCCGCAGTTGTTCCCGCCGCCATCTCTTCCTCCCCTTATCTCACGCCGCTGCCGCCGCCCTCACTACGAGCCACCGCGCCGCCATCGCTAGGGTTCACTATGTCGGGTTGGAAAGGGGATGCGAAAGAAGAAGGCGATCGATCCAGGTTGACTTTGGTTCGGTCAAGTTAGGGAGGGGCATTTCGGTCCAACGAAAAATCAAATGACGGCAAAATAAAACGGAAGAGACGGTTGTGTCAAATTGGGAAGAAAACGAAATTAAGGTGGCAAATTGGGAAGATTTTATTTTTTAGGGCCAAATAGGGCACAAAATTTTAAGGAAGGACCAAGGAAGGAATTCTCTCGTGTTTTAAAGGGTCGCTATTTCCCTGAGGGTGACTGCTGGAGTGCTACGTGCCCTCACTCAGCGTCATACACTTGGCGTAGTATCCTCCATGGTAGAGAGTTGTTGCAGAAGGGAGTCCTATGGGGTATTGGTGATGGGTCCTCAACTCGAATTCTACATGATCGTTGGATACCCGGAGTTGCTCCTTTTCTGATTAAGCCTAGGGCTACGCTTACTGAAGGACAAACGGTTGATTCGCTCCTCGGTGGTGTGCAGTCTTGGAATGAGGCTCGTGTCCGACAGGTTTTTGATGAGGAAGTGGCGAGCAAGGTCCTTCATATACCGATCAACCGCTTCGGTGGTGATGACTTTGTCACCTGGCCTCACAACAAACTCGGGATTTATACAGTTCGATCTGCCTACCATTTGGCTAGAAGAGAAAAAGCTCCGAAATTTCGTAGCAAGAGTGGTCATGGCATGGCCTCTAATTCAGAGAAAGAGGAAGCCAGGTGGAAGGCTCTGTGGGCTATCCGGGCGCCGGGGAAGATGAAGATCACACTGTGGCGGTTCGCACATGATTGTCTGCCAAGTGGTGATCAACTTCAGCGTCGTAAGGTGCCTACCTCCTCAGCGCGTGTTCATTGTTCTGCTGAGGAACGAGTAGAGCATTCCATTCTGTTCTGTCCATTCGCCTGGGAGGTGTGGACTAAGATCAAGAAGTTTGTGAACATCCAGCTAGATCGCAGGAGTTTCCGCAATCCGAAGCAGTGGCTGTTCGACTTTCTCTCCAGGTGCAATGATCAAGAAGCTACTACCCTTGCTGTGACTGCTTGGCACCTGTGGGATGTCCGAAACAATATTCACGAGGAGGGAGGTGGTTGCCATCCTGTCTCGCTTGCAACGAAGATCAAAGTTTATGTTGACATGATCGTTGCTCATCTGTACAAGTCAATATCCAACCAGACGTGAGCCCCTTCCTGCAGTTCGTTGGGCTCCGCCGCCGGAAGGTATGTTGATGGTTAATGTTGATGCCGCTTTATTCTCCTCTTCTGGCTCTATGGGGGCTGGAGTGGTGATACGGAATCATTCAGGGGACTGGGTTGCTGCTTGTTCGTACAGTTTTCCCAATGTTCTGAACCCTGAGCTAGCTGAAGCGATGGCTCTTTGTGGAGCTATTTCCTTTGCGCAAGAGGAGGGTTTGGATCAGCTGATCTTTGCCACGGACTGCCTATCGCTTGTACAACGCATTCGAGCTACTCCCAGGGATCGATCAGTATGCGCTCCGGTGGTTGAAGACATCAAAAATTTGTTGCAAGTTTTTAATTCTGTTTCTGTTACTCATGTTAGGAGAGACCTCAATGTTGTTGCGCATTGTTTAGCGCATTCGTGTGAACTTAAGCCTAGACTTGTGTGGCGTGGTGTGTCCCCCGATTGCATCCGTGAGACAATCTGTATCGAATCTTTATTTGTTGATCAATAAAGCTCTGTGTTAAATTTTAAAAAAAAAACGTCGACGTCGCTGTAGCATGATAACCGCAGGTCCATAGCGCATGGAACAGCAGGTGCACCATCATGTAGCAGCAGCAGTGCGACTGCTTGCAGCGGCCAAACTGACCGCCCCAACCTGTAGCGACGAGCGAGGCAAGCAGTAGACGTGTGAACTACACAGGGCGCGCTGATGCGGCTTAGCAAGGCCATGCCATGCGTGCATGTTGCTAGAATGAATGCGTGATTTGCTCGAGCCATACTCGAGAGTCGAGACTGTTTTGCCTCGTCGTGGCTTGAAGAGGGCCCAGTGGGTTTTGTATAAGACTCCAAGGCCCGAATGGTTTGGATACCGGTCGGTTAGTGGTGTGGGCTTGATGTTCTGTGTAGGATGGGTTGTGGGTTAATATCGAACGCACTATATATCGTTTCTAGCGATCTCTAGTACGGTGGAACTTGCCAGTACTCTTTTCTGTAGAGGGCCGGCCCTTCTGACATGGTAGTTACCACACGCACGCACTGGCTTTTGCTGTGTTCTGTTTTTTGTTGTTTCGGGTGTAAAACATGGACACCTTCACCGTTTCCTTTTGTTTATTCTGTTTTGGGGACAATGCATATGTTTTCCTGGAATTTATGATTCGTTTCGAACCATCGGTTCCATACCTGTGAACATTATCTGACGTCTTGAATATTTTTTCAAAACAAGTGAGCTTTTTTTTTCTTCTGAAACCATGGATATTTTGTAAACATTGTGGACATTTTTTTACTAACCAATGAATTTTTTCAGACATGTCATTAAAAAAAAATACATGAACCTTTTTTCAAAATCCATGAACATTTTTGAAAATTGTTCATGTGGTTTAAAATAATATGTCCACAGTTAAAAAATGTTTAGAGGTGAAAAAATTCCCGCATTATTAAAATCGTTCACATATGTAAAAAGGTTCATGAATAAATTATTCAAAAAGGTCGAGAAAATTATTCACAAGGTTCAAAAAATATTCTTGTGGTTCAAAATAAATCTTTAAAAAAAATATGTTCACATGCAAAAAAATATGTTCCGGGTTAAAAAAGAGGCAATTCCTTATTTGACACTGGCTTAAAATTTGGTTCCTAAAGAAAAATTTATTTCCTATTTAACATCTACTCACTCTGTTTTAAAAATAATGACTTTCATTTATGTGCATGTGAATGTATCTATACATATAACATGTCTAGATACATCCACATATTGACAAATAGAAGTTATCCTTTTTAAAACGGAGGGAGTAATTTCAATTTGTTTCCTTATATGACATCACCGTTAGCTCCGTTAGATAGTTCTCTCAAAAACAATCTAGGCGGACATAAGTACCCTCATCGCTGTGCTCGACCATGCCTCCATTTCCTCTCCCACGAGCACCCTCCCTTCACGCCCTAATCTCCTCTAGTCCTCCTTGTGCGCCACCAGCCCCCGGAGCCCAGCCTCCTGTTGGGTTGCGCAACGGAAACTTTAAAATTTCGCTTACCATGCTACGCAACAACCCAAGATCTATACGATGAAGATATGTTGCACCTCATAATCCTAGATCCAGAAAACTTACTACAACCGTTGCGGAAGATCTTGTTACAGTCGAAGTAGACGTTGGTGAAGCCTGATGAAGAATCTCACGTACATGCCGGGAGGTGAGATTGTTGCTGATCCTTGTCATCGAGGGACTACTCGCGCAACCTCGCTCTAGCAGTATCCACATGTACACCGCGCCAATCCGTCAGGGTTTCACCCCCCAGAGCTACTTGCAACCGACGAAGAGAGACTGCCTTGCGGCGTAGTTTAGGTGATTGATCTAATCAAACTTGATTAGAGCAATATGAGACTAGAGAGATCTAATTCCCAACACATGAGATCTAATTACAGAGAGATTAGAACAATGTCTAATTAGAGCGCCGTCTAATTAGAACATCTTTTAATTGCACAATATCTCAAGAGAGAGGAACTTGCGCATAACTTGTGTGTATCAACCCATGGGGTTGTGGGTGTTTACATAGGTGGCCAAAGGGAGGGGTGCTTGGGGGAGGGGCAAGCCCCTCCCTTGGTGCGCCGGCCCTAGGAGGAGGAGGAGTCCTCCTCCAACTTGGTCTCCCCAAGGAGGGAAAGGGGGAGGAGTCCCTCCCCTTCTTCCCCAACTCGGATTGGGAGGTGGAGTAGGACTCCTCCTCCCAAACCGCCTCCACTTGTGGGCCCTATGGGCCCACTTGGCAGCCCCTTTGGTGGGCTCCAAATAAAATCTTTTATTTAATATTTTTCAGAATTATTTAATTAATAATTTTTTTAATTAATTCCCAATTGAATATTTCCTTTTACATAATATAAAACACTTTTACATGATCATATAAAACACTTTTACTTGATCCTGGACACCCAGTGTCCGCTAAACAAAATACTCTGGATAAATATCACTCACCATATAAACCCTCAGAATAAAACCGACAATAATAGAAACACTTCCTATTATCCCGAGAGATAGAATGTCTGCCTTCTCTTTCTCTATACCTTCACTGGAACAAGTTCCGGTGACATCGGAGCTACTCCGACACTATCTCATAACCACTAAAATTACATCTTTATTCTCTCAATAAAAGATTGACTCACAGCTTAAGTGTGTGACCCGAAAGGTTCGTTAACACATAGACATGTCCGGGAGCTTACCAGACAATAACCCGCATCGTGACCTAGATGTCTGTACTGGCTGACATAACCTCCTTATGTTTCTCATTACGCTAATCCCCTTACGTACACGATACCAATGATATCTCGAGTGTGAGACAATGTGCTCTAGTGTGATCAAAACCATTTGATCATAACACATATAAAACTCGTACCAATATCATCCTCTTTTCTCATTCCGTATTATCAATGTCCTATGATAAAGCACACTGTGTTTGGCCAGACGATTAGGATGACATGATCATACTTGATATGGCCTCGAGGATGTATCTCTCCATCGCCTAGAGGAGTAAGTCTTCTTGAACAATCTCCATTCCATTACTTATTCTAGTTCAAACCCAATAGCCACCGTTATGATCCCCAGTTACGGCTGGACGTTAGATGACAATTAAAGCGTGGGTGTTGAATAAGCGGTCACTAGATGTTTTCAAGGTATTACTTCTATAAATGTTCTTACACTACCCGGCTGCTCAACCCACCAAGCAAGGCAGCTTATCTCCACCGTTCACCCTGGGTAAACAGTAAAAAATCCATCCCGCTTTTTACCACAGCCGTTGGATGCGGTCGTTCCTTTTTTTACTTCTTGCCTGGGAAAATTCGTCGCTGACGAGTGGGTCCATGTGCGTGCGGGGCCACAAGGCTGAGACAATGAGTTGTTTCTTCCGCGTCACGAGCTAGCCAGAGGAGTCGTCGCGGGAGACAAAACCAGCGCCCGCGGTGAAACCCTAGGCCAATCCCACCTCGCGTTGGTGCTTCACCAATCCTCGCTCGCGCACTCTCTCGCGCCGCCGCCACGGCTCCTCCACTGTGTCCCCCTCTTACTCCCACCCGGCGGCTGTAGCAAGGCGAGCACGCGCACGGACGTGGTCGCCCGCCTCCTTTCCTCCTTCCCGATTCCTCCCCCATTCCGCCGCCGTTGCCCCGTGCGTGTCCTTGCCGGCAAGGACGAGCGCAGGCGGCGGAAGTCGGCGAGAAGGAGGCCGCCGCTTCGCTGCTCGTTGTGCTCGTGCTGGACCGCCGAGAAGGAGGCAGCAGCAGGTCGAGCATGGCTGAGGGCGAGCAGGCGATAGCAACAGGCGAGGAGGAGGGAGGACGGAGCAGCGCTAGGAGGCGGTGGTGGCAGTGGCACAAAGAGGAAGACGAGGCGGAGACGGAGGGGCTTCGGATCTTGGAGGAAGCCAGCGGTGGAGGGTGGAGACGGATGGGCAGGACCGGTGCGGTGGAGGTCGATGCCGACGAGGTCAGGGACCTGCCCGGCGCGGCAGCGGGAGGCGGCAGTGAGGGCGTGGGCGCGTGGCACCTCCGCCGGCTTTGCGGCTCGCGGGCGACGGCGCGGCCCTCGCGGAGGACGCAGAGGCAAGCGAGGTTTTGTCTCGTTCCCGTCTCTTGTTCATCCTTTGGTACTCTGCTGCTCTTTTGGATTTTTTATCTATTTTGGCTCCTTGGCTGTTTGTTTCTTTGATATTTTGGGTGTTTGTTCTTGACTCTGCAGTACTCGAAATTTGTAATGGAGACCAGAATCTGAGGGAAGACAACACGCTTGAAGATGACCAAGCAAGGAGAGGCTTCTCTCTGCCCATGTCTCACTTGTTAAGGTAGTTCTCCTTTCATTGCCTCGCTTCTGATCTGAACTCCTATCGTTTCATAAAGCATTAAGAGGTAGAAACAGATTTTACCGGTAGCTGGATAATTAGCCTTCCTGAACATTAAGAGCAGCAATAGATTTATGTAATTTGTGGTGAGGTACATAAAGGTAAAACAAATGGCTTGATTTTTTTGCACTATGCATTTGTTGCAGGAGAGTAAAGGAATAGCTGATGAACCTACCTGTAACAAAGTTGTGTGCATTACGACATTACTTTGACTGATTAAGCGGTGAAGTTTTATTAATAGGTATTCAGGACACTTCTGCCTCTACAATTTTATTAGGCTATTAAACATACTAGAAGATTGATTATATGTATTATTGGTACATGATTACTCTGCTTTTCTTGATTTGTATTGGCATCCAGAAAAAAGGTTGGCATTAAGCTATCAGCTAATTACTCTGCTTCTTTTGATTTGTGCCATGCATCTCATAACGATAATTGTAAGATTCAGTTTGGGGTGCTAAATGAGAGTCCTGTTTCCAATTTCTAAGATTCAGCTCTAGCTAGGTATTAATTTACTCCTCCAAGTTCCTGAAGAACAACACTATCGTGATCCCTGTTTGAAGCTGTAAGTTTTTGCAGTCAATTGGAAAACTGCAATAGGCCATGTCACCTCTTGTGTTGAAATTGATTATAAAAAAGTTGAATGCCCTTCCTCTAATAATATTTTCCATGAAATATGTTTGATTTCCATCTATATGGTTACTGTTAATATTTAGGATCTGTGATTGATTATATGAGCCTGATTTCTTCTCTCATGAAAGTCTGCAGGACCAAATCTTGGTTTCTGATTGCATTATAGAAACACTGGAGACGGAGGTATGAAAATGTACATAAAACGTGCTTGTTTTACTTTCTGTCATTGTAAATTGTACACCTGGCTTCTCTTTTATACTGTTAGTAAACATATTGGATGTTTTCCTTTTATGAAAGCAGAGTTTGGGTGCCCAGGAGATTTTACACCGCTGACGGCAGCGGCAAGTATTGTGTTTGTGGCGTCCTACGGCAGGTATTCATCCTTCCTAACCATCTTTTTTCCTACACCCCCTCATGATCTCCATGTCTCTTTCTTAGAAGAATATTCCACAAGTTATTTTTCTCGGAGTTGTATGCCTTTCATCACGCTGCAGTTGCCGCTTCTGAAGACATCACATGAGAGATATGCAGCCTAGGGGCAGCAAGGACAGTGCACGCGCAGACATACACCAGTTTGACATGGTATGTTCTGAGCTTGACTTTATATGTGTTTAATTGTTAGGAAACAATTGTTGGTAAATCATGCATTTTGAGGCTTCGACCTTCGTGACGCTATTTTATTGCAGGTTAGTAAGCAAAGCTACTAATGTATTTCTTTTAGGTAGTTATAATTTATGAAAGTTGTTTTCATCTTGCATTGTTTCTTTTGTCAATAGACTTTCAGCATAAAATGTGTAGATTACGAGCTTTTGCCAATAGGCTTTCAGCACAAAATGTGTAGATTAGGAGCTTTTGCCAATAGGCTTTCAGCACATTTTGCATCTTTATTTTGTTATGTGTTGCAATCTTCATGTTTTATACTGCACCATTTTAATGTTTTTGATATTTCAGAAATATGGGAGACATTTGGCACTTTATTATGATTCCTGTATTCCTGCCCCACTTCTATATTTTGTTCACTGGAATGTGATTTAGATAGCAGTCAACTATATGTATCATGATCGCATTGGAGCCTGGTATTAAATAACTTATAGTAGCTAACTAGCTAATGCTAACGCCTTGCAGGTCCCGAATGAAGTTTTTAATGCACCTGAAGGCATTCAAACCTCTTGGTATCTGTGTGGTTGTTATTACAAGTGTTATCAGTCAGCCATAAACCAAAGCAGTAGAGGAGCACGTTAGCCTGCTGCTGCTAGAAATAATGATGGGTGTTTCCAGGATCTGAGAAAATAACAAATTTTGCCCTATATTTTGAGGCAAGGAATATATATGAGATTGTAAGCTGGATGAGATAAGCAGCTGCGCTCATATATATATATATTGCTTGAGCGCTCAATTTTTGTAATGGTGTTTGGAGGCTAAATTGAATTTAAAACTGCTTTGATTCAGTTTATGTCGATGAAGCTCGCCACTCTGAACCCATGATGTTATACGAGCTTGGGCTGGACATTCGCAGCATTTACCACATGTAATTAGACAAGGCTTGGTAGTAATATTGAAGCAGCATAATCTGTAATGTTGTTTTGGGTATCACCAGTAGTGTCAAGATGTACAGTGCAGGTACTTTTTCCTCTTTTTATCTAATTGTGATTGTCGAATGTTGGTTTGGGCATCACCAGTAGTGCCTATAGAAGTTCTCCAAATTTTCTTTCTAATAGCTCAATACAATATATTTCATCCTTATTTTACTTCTTCTGGCATATGTCGTTGCATGTATATATAATCTATTCTGAAAACAATTTCATTGCTGCAACGAGCTGTCTTCTATTGCTGCCAAATCCCCATGGAGGCTTCAGGATTTAGGCTCATCAATGAGCATTTCGAATTATATTGCTCCATTACATACTTGTAGGCTTTTATTTTCATGTAGAGATGTATTTTAGCTAACATTAGGTTTGAAAAGGTATATTCTTCTATTAGGCATTAGGTTTGAGAAGAGCATATCGCTCGACATGTATGTTTATGTGTGATTGTGATAGAGTTTTGTATTAATTCGAAATGCTCATTGACCGTCTGAACATTGGATCAGGTTTTCCAGATTTTTACGCCATCTCGACAATTTCTTGGTACTCTCTGTAACCTGCAGATGATGTGTGGCGAATTCGGCAACCACAGGTCTATCGACCACTAGGTGATCCATTCTAACATTTCGTATATAACTCTTACTCCTTTCACATGTCATTAGTTTCCACCTGCAGAAGCAAATATATTATTTTGGGTGTATAGGACCGTGCAACTGAAAGTAACTTTGTTATATCTGTTTCATGAAGAATAGGAAAAAGACAGAGAAGAATTCTTGAAGCTCTGCAAGAGAGTGGAGTACACCATCGAGCTTGGTATCATCTCCAGTTTGATGATATGATGGTGAGAACTCAACATACCTCTATGACAAATTACTATGTGACATGTTCATGCATTTGTTGGGTGAAACTGATGTGTACAACCATCTTTAAGAGCTGCTCATTTCTGGCAGTGCTTGAGTTTGAAGCAGATTTGATGTATTTCTTTTTTACAGGGACTGTTTGCTCTCTTCGACCCTGTGCACGGTGCCAAAAACTGCAGCATCAGAACTTTTTATCAGAGGAATCGATACGCTCGAGCAGAACTTCCTGACCTATTTCTTTCAGGTAAGGAACTTATTTGGGAGAAGGGATCACTCATATTTTACTTCTCCAAGTGAGGGTGTTTTCTTTTGACAGAAGAGGTTGTTTTTTTCTTAATATTAAAAGGCAACCCATATGTAGTTCTTATAGTCAGATAAGTAACAAAATGTAAAATTTTACATTTTGATGAAGTCTCTTCCCTTATAGCTCCTATGTAGCGTTGCAGATTTAACTTCTTTGAGAGAAATGATTTTGTCTACCAATGATTTGTGAGAATTGCAGTGACACAACTATTCATGTTTAATTTGTTGTGTGGACTAAACTGAGGGAGAAACCCGATAGACAAGCATATTGTTTATGAGGATAATTTGGCTGCGTAGTTCAACTTGCTTAGTAGTTACTGGAAGTTTCAGCATAGTGCAATTGTTGAGTTGTGTGTTTTACTAAACTGAGCAGAGATTTCTTATTTAGTACTAAGGATATGTTTCCTATCATTTCTTGAAATGATGAGACTCAAATGGTTACTTGTTCTTTGACTTGATTATCCACCTGTTAATTTGGCCTAAATAATTGTTCCCTGTCTCTATTACTCGAGTTTGTGTGATATCATTTTTGAAAAATGATCATATTGTCCTGTTGTCCTATATTTTTTGGCATTTCACTTCTTAATATATGTACATACAGTCTAAAATTGTCATGAACAGTCTTCTACCAAGAGAATTATCTATTTGCCTGGTCTTACAGATCAATTGCCTCTAAAGTGGTCTTTCTCATTATAGGGTTCGTACTTATAAGTTATTGCTCGGGTGTTTGTTATCTGTTATAAATATACTGCAAAGGATGTTGCAAATAAGGTTTCAGGGCATGCAGTTAAGTTTTGTGTGCCTCCGAAAGGATCAATCAACGTTTTATGTAATGGTGTGTGTAGAAGTTCTCTTTTTCAGTATCGTACTGTAACTGCTCTTTAATATGATATCGTTTATGTGGGCATATGTATCCATAAGAAATAATCTTGATGTATTAGTAAATTTCATGTGTTCCAAAAATAATAAATCAAGGTAACTCATCTACTTGTTTTGCGGTGGCTTTGTTGTCCGTTGTTTGGTCAGTGCCTGTTAGATCATGTCTGGACAAAAATGATTCTAACATTCCTCTCTTTCTAAAGCTGTAGAGATATCTTGAAGAAATCTTTCCAGTAAGTTAGTGTTGTGTAGCATATTTGTACTGGATTCTCCAGTTTATTTTCATGGTTATAGATTTTTTTTCTCGCATGAGAATCTCCTTTTTTTTTGGTGTAGTTCTGTATATTCCTTGCTTTTCTTCGCTGAAGTCATCCATCTAAAATTTGCGCTTGCTCTATTAGATCAATATAATTACCACAATGGGGACTCTTTGCTTTGTGAATGTGAAATAGGATATTTATTGAATTGTAGTACTCATTCCTACCTTCCATAATTATTTTGAGCATTTGCTGGTAGTGGGACATTTTTTCGGCATATCACTGATCTCCCAAGGTAATCTGCAGCCTGCCCATTGTGGTCTCTTCCTGCTGCTTGATAGGTCTTTGTACAGATTACAAGCATTTCTAATTGCTCCCATGAGATTCATAGATAACACCATCTGTCATTTTGTTTGTAGTTGATATCTGATTGTTTCCTTTTCTTTTAATCATTGTCTAAAAAACCGTTACCGCTCAATGATATACACATGCAATTAGATGTTGACCAGTCATCTGTTAATTTAATTATGCTTCTGACTGTCACTATGAGGCTGCTCTGTTAGTTCGGCCATATGACTTCGTATATGATTGGCAACCTGTAGCATCTACTTGTTGTATATCTAAACTAAGTAGCCTGTAGTTTTAGTCATTTAGGTTTCCTTATGATTTATTATTTGCACAAACTAAACTTGCATTACCTCTACAGCCAAACGATCTTCCACTGCGACCCCCATTTAAATTGCTTTGCGAATCACCACCATCACTATGAATGCGCATGGAATTATTTTATACTAAATGTACTGATAGTTTTAAATAACCGACTCCCACTTATTGTCAATCATATATTCTTTTACTCATGAATTGCAAGTACTCATGTTTTTCACTTGCCTGGCAAGCAGTTCGACAAAATTCAAAAAATATCATTCAAATGTAGTAAAGCAGGGTATTCATCATTCGTGCATTTCTAACTTTGTGCAACCTGAAATCACCTTTCTGTGTGGTGTCTAGATCTGCATGTGGCACAAACTGTTGAGAGTCATATGTGCAACATGGAACAGTTTTCCATTGGAGGCCACAACTCCTGCTATGGTTTCTGGAAACTACACTATTTTCTGTAAGCCGGTTAATGGGAATACAATTGAGATGGGACAAGAAACTTAGGTCTCCATATATATGGCGATGTACATTATGATGTTCAATATGATGCATTCTTGGGTTGTCAATTTTGTATTATTTTAGCATATACACAGTATTTGCTATTATCGTTGCCATCTAACCAATCAGTGTTCTGTTTGTACACATTTTTTGTTGGTCAAATTCCTTGTGTGCAGTGTGATTCTCAAACTTGCTGAAATATGCGGAGGCTATGCTTAGAGAAAACCTTAAGGCAAGTAATTTATTTTTGTTTAATGGTAGCCACAGGAATTTAAAACTTGGAAAACAATAGATTTAAAATATATATAACTTAAGGCTACCTTACAGTTTTGCCTTCGTCACCTGCGCCGGGGGCGCAACCGGTCATCTAGTAGAAACTAACTAATGAAAACTATATATGATTAATTGCTATTCCTCATCTTGACGATTTGTCTCATAGCAATATCATAGGGTGGGTCGGTTCAGTACTATTATCATTCCGATAATAAACTCCTATATTTATATGACTTATACAAAGTCCATGATCAGATCATCAGATAACAAGATAGGCTAGTCTTAGAGACAAGAGTAGGAACACTTTTTCTTGTTCATATCTTTACACGTGCATCGGAGGTTTTCCTATTGAATACTTTGTATTCGCTATTCAAGTGCCCAATGCAGTTGTAGCATAAAGATATAAACTATTAATAATAAACTTAGAGATAAAATAATACTAAATATTATTGTCTCTAAGGCATATTTCCAACACCTCCTTCCTCACCTCCGCCCTTGTCTCTCTTGCCGCGCGTGCCATGCTCAGCGCTCCAGCCGCCGGCTGCAGCCATGGTGCCTCCAGACTCCAGCAAGAAGCCCTTCGCCGCCCGTCCGTCGCGCATTCTATCTATCTCCTCCAGCTGTGACTCGAGCAAGCTCAACTGCCACCATCCTCAACATCCAGGCCTGCACGCGCATGTGCGTTGCGCCTCCTTCTCCTTGCCCAAGCTTCTCTCAGTGTCTCATGACCGTGCCACTTCTCCCGTTCTCAACATCCAGGCCTGCACGCACATGTGCATTGCGCCTCCTTCTCCTTGCCCAAGCTTCTCTCAGAGTCTCATGACCCTGCCACTTCTCCCGTTCTCACATAAGTGAGTTGTACTCTTTTTATGTTTAGTGAGTTTTTATGAAGTTTCTCACATAAGGTTTTTAACAAGGCAATCCGTGTAACATAGAAAAAGTATACCATGTACTTTTCTCCATATTTTTTTCACTGGATTTTTCCGAGTTTTGACACGTGGCTATACGGATAAAATCCAAGGGGGTGTTGGGAAACTTGGGCCTCACGTGTGCGTGCGGGAGCCTAGTTTGGTGGCCTCCTAAACCCACGTTAGGCTAAATCTATCCCCACGTTTATCGTTTAGTGGGTATTATGCTTCTATCACTTCCCCCTTATATAAGCAAGACAATCATTGTATGTACTGTTGATAGATATTAATAAAGAGTTCATTGCCTACACCTTGTGTCAATCTACTTTCTCTACGTGTGTGTTCTTGACGATTTCATCTTCTTCAACTACCGCCAGCCGGCATGGGTTGTACAACACTGTTAACACTGAATGGGTAGCGTAGTGATAGATCAGTCGGTTGACTTCCACCGCCATGCCCTTGCCTGGATGGTGATGAGATGAAGGTCAACCTACAGCAGCGGCCAACACGTGCTGTTTGACTGAGCCCATTGTGTTTGACAAGATCTATATCTGGCAGCCGCATTTTACAGGCCACAGAACTGAAGACTTCACTTTCAGTTTCAGGTCTCAGCTGGGCGTCCCAATCTAGCTAGCAGCAAACAAATCCAAGAAAGTCAAAAACAAACTAACGCCGCGCCGCAACCGAACCCCAATTCCCGCGCTGCACCGAAACAGATGCTGCCGGCGGTTTCCTGCCCACCTCTACCCGAGTCAACGCCCCCGATCGCCTACTCCATCTTCCCCCTCCCGTGCCTTGCGTTCCCACGTTTCATGGGCGCAGATGCCTCGGCTCCCTCCTCCCGCCGCGCCGCGGTCTCTCCTCGCGCGTGCGAGCCTGCTCCTCCTCATCTTCCTCTCCGCGCCGGCGGCCGACGCGGGGCCGCTGAAGAAAGAGCTCCTGCAGCCGAACTTCACCGCCTCCAACTACGACCACATCGACAACAACGGCGGCGCGTTCCTGGAGTCCACCAACGGCGCGTTCTTGGCGGCGCTCCACAACCCCGGGAAGCAGCAGGCAAGCTTCTACCTCGCCGTGCTCCACGCGCCGACCGGCACGCCGGTCTGGTCCGCCAACCGTGACGCGCCCACGGGTTCGTCAGGCCGGGTCCAGCTCACCGCGCGCGGGCTCGCCGTGACGGACGCGGATGGAGCCACGGTGCTGTGGTCGGCGACGACGCGTACGCCTGTTGCCGCGCTCCGCCTACGGGACGACGGTAACCTGCAGCTGTTGGACGCCCGGAACGCCACGCTGTGGCAGTCCTTCGATGCCGCAACCGACACGCTGCTCCCGGGTCAACCGCTGCGCGCCGGCGCGTACCTGACGTCGGCGAGGAGCCCCAGTGATTTCGGCCAGGGGGAATACCGGCTCGCCGTGTCCGCGCCGGACGTGGCGCTGACGTGGCAGGGTTCCACGTACTGGCGGCTCTCGAACGACGGCCGGTCGTTCAAGGACCGCAACGTCGCCGCGGCGTCCATGTCGTTCAACGCGTCGGGGCTGTTCATGCTCGCCGCCGACGGCACGCTGGTGTTCCGCGTGGTCCTCGCGCCGGCGGAGTTCCGCGTGCTCAAGCTGGGGAACGATGGGCGGCTGAGCATCAGGAGCTACGCGCTGCTGAACTCCTCGGCGCCCGTCGGCGGTGATTTCGTGGCGCCCGACAGCGGCTGCGACCTCCCGCTGGCGTGCCCCTCCCTCGGGCTCTGTGCCCAGGCTGGAAACAGCTCAGGCTGCACGTGCCCGCCGCTCTTCGCTGCCTCGGACTCCGGCACGTGCACGCCGGGGGACGGCTCCTTGCTCGCCTCGCCTGCCTCGTGCGGGAGCAACGGCAGCGCGTCGAACTCCGTTTCGTACCTCCCGCTCATGGCGAAGATCGCCTACATCGGCACCAGCTTCGACGCCCCTACGACGACCGGCGTCAACAACACCGCGTGTCGCGCCCGCTGCACCGCCAACTGCACGTGCCTCGGCTACTTCCACGATAACTCCTTCATGAGTTGCTACGTGCTCGGAGGAAGGCAGCTCGGTTCGCTCCATTGGAGCACTCGGGATACATCGTCGTTGGGATATATCAAGGCGTTCAATTCGAGGACCAGAGCTTCACAAAACAAAAACAACTCGCCGTCGCTGAAACGCCTTTTGCCTATCATACTGCCGTCCGTTGCCGCGTTCCTTCTCATCGCCGTGGTGGCATGGTACTTGTTGCGGCAGAAGTGGAAGGCGAGCAAGAACGGAAAGAAAGTGAAGTCGAAGAACTCCCCTCGGAATCAATTGAATTATCTGGCTCATCGGAATCAGCGATCGAGGGACACCAGCCACAACGAAGATCCCGACGACGACGACATTGTCATACCGGGCATGCCGGCGCGGTTCAGCTTCGCGGAGATCACGTCGATGACCGCAAACTTCGGGACAAAGATCGGCTCCGGCGGGTTTGGCTCCGTGTACAAAGGGGAACTCCCAGGCGGCGAGGAGCTCGTCGCGGTGAAGAAGCTGGAGGCCGTGGGCGTGCAGGCGAAGCTGGAATTCTGCACGGAGATTGCCGTCATCGGCAACATCCGACACGTCAACCTCGTCCGGCTCCGCGGCTTCTGCGCGGAGGGCTCGCGCCGGCTGCTCGTGTACGAGTACATGGACCGCGGCTCGCTCGACCGGTCGCTGATCGGCGGGATCGGGCCGGCGTTGGAGTGGGGGGAGCGCATGGAGGTGGCGCTCGGAGCGGCGCGCGGGCTCGCGTACCTGCACACCGGGTGCGACCAGAAGATCGTGCACTGCGACGTGAAGCCGGAGAACATCCTGCTGGCACACGGCGGGCAGGTGAAGGTCTCCGACTTCGGCCTCGCCAAGCTGATGTCGTCGGAGCACTCGGCCATCTTCACCACCATGCGCGGAACCCGCGGGTACCTCGCGCCCGAGTGGCTCAGCAACGCCGCCATCTCGGACCGCGCAGACGTGTACAGCTTCGGCATGGTGCTGCTCGAGCTGGTGCGCGGGAGGAAGAACCGTGGCGAGCCGGAGCAAGGCGGCGCCGTTGTCGGCGATGGCAGCGGCGAGCACTCGGCCTTCCCGTCCCCGTCCGGTTATAGCAGCGCGATGACGTCCTCGACGGCGAGCGTCGGCGGGGCCGGCGCTGGAGGCGACGAGTACTTCCCGATGGTGGCGCTGGAGCTCCACGAGCAGGGGAGATACCTGGACCTCGTCGACCCGAGGGTGGAGGGCGTGTGAGCGAGGCCGACGTGGCGCGCGCCGTGCGCCTCGCGCTCTGCTGCTTGCACCAGGACCCCGCGCAGCGGCCCAGCATGGACGCGGTGGTGCGCGTGCTGGAAGGCAGCGCGCCGCCGCCGCAGCCTAGCGTCGGCTCGCTCGGCTTCCTGCGGCTCTACGGGAGGGGCCACGCCATGCCGGCCCAGGCCACGTCAGGCTCCGCTGGATGGTCCGCGCGTCGACTACCGCCGGCTCGCAGCTCAACGATTAACTGAAGAACACGTCATTGCCAAGATAGCACAGGGAGACATGACACGACCTGATTCAGCTCTCATGGCGTGGCATCGACAGAGACGCTGCATCATGGCACTGGCAGCCTCAAAATGCAAAAGACCACTATAATTGAGGAAATGTCCACATAGACCAACCAAAATACATCAAAAGTGTTGGTTTTTTCTATCGAAACATTGATATCATTTTCTTAATTATCGTGGGTTTTGGCAATTTGCTCTTGACGATGCGACGTAGCAGTCTGGTCAAGGTTTCATGGGACATAACAGGTGGAGTAGTAGGTAGCAAAGAACAGAAGAATACTAGTCGCCTCAGACGATAAGCAAATTGCATTTGGTTTTAGTTATGGTGAGCTGTGCAGCTGCACCTCATATTGTAACACTTGATCGATAAAATACTAACTCTATATATAATGGCGTGAAGAAACAGCGTGCTATAGTAGAACAGTACTGCAGCGCGACCGTCCGTCGCCGACCGGACGGCCCGCGGAACGCGCCCGTGTCGGCTTTACAAAATAGCCCTTCCGGAAAGCAGAAATTGAACCCGCAGTCCAGAAAATCATGAACAAAATGACAACGGAGGACCTCTTTACAATTTCCTAAAACTGCAGGATGTTTCGCGAAAAAACGCCAGAAACCCCCCACCTCCCCTCTCCTCTCCCGCGCGGTGCCGCGGACGCCGCCGCCGCCGACGCGGTACTCCGCCACGCCGCACCTCCTCCCTCACGTCGAACACCACCGAGGGACGCGCCGCCATTCCCTCTCCCTCTCTGTCGCGTCTCACGTGCCGGGGTGCCGCGGCGTCGCCGGAATCGACGCCAGCGTACCCGCAGGTCGCCGCCGCGTTTGCGCACCGCCGGCGGCGCTCCGGCGACCCAATAGCGGCGACGCCGCCAGCTAAGCGCATCCCGCCGCCGCGCGCGTCGGAGGCGACCGCACTCGCGACCCAGAACGCCGTCGTTCGGCTCCGGCGAGCCGTCGCCGCCGCGGACGAATCCGTCGCCTTAGCCTGACGTCGCCGCTGACGTCAAATGTGTACTGGGCTGCAAACTGTGATGGGCCTGGGCTGAAAAATTGGGCCGCATCTCATTTTTTTTTACTTTCCATTTTTATTTGCACCTTCTGAAATAAACCTCCATACAAATTCAAACAAATTTGAAAATATTTCTAAAAAATCACACATATCATTACAAAAATTCAAACACTTTTTCTCAAAACATTTCAAAAAAGCAAATTGTATAAATTCACAATATTGGAAAAAAATGCTTATTTTCCACATTATTTCAATTTCGAAAATAGTATTCCAAAATTAAAAAAAATTATCCCATTTGCAATTAAAAAATAAACAAAGTACTACTTAATTTAAATAGTCCGAAAAAATGCAAAATAGCTATTCCAAACTTATTTTCCCATATAACATAAATCTACAAAAAAAAATACATGCAACACGTTTGAAAAATTTAAACGTTTTTAAAACGAGAACTTTTCCCAATTCCAATGATTTCGAAATTTAAACAACTTTATAACATCGCCAATTTCAAGTTTAAATTCAAAAACACACACGCGGCATTTGTAGCTACCCAACCTACTTATGTTTTAAAAAATGAAATATTCAAATTCTCTTACCGTTTCGAATAAATTCAAATCTTAAATATTGCCGTCGAAATATAAACATGTTCGAACATTTCAAACAACTAAATATTTGAATACCCTACACAATATATCAACAAAAACTCTCAACAAAAATACAGCACTCAAATTTGGCCAACATTTTTCCGGACATACATACTCTAAAATATATCAGAATTTTCCCCTTTTCAGAAATACTTTTTAAAAATATCAAAAATCCGACACGTATTCCTACCCTATTTAACCGAATTATAAAAAATGTAATTGCAAACTTCATTTACCGACTTTCAAAAATATTCACATACGAACTACTTTTAAATGTGCACACTTACAAATTTGAAATTTCTTCACGAACTATTCACAAATATGACAAATATGTCAACACTAACACTTAATCTCATTTCTTAAATTTGAATAGGCTATACAAAACATCTAAACAGCCTACAAAAAATATCATAAATGCGAATATTAAAAAATAGCTGTTCCAAAACTTATTTTCAAACAAAAAATAATTAAAACGAAACCAAACTTCCAAAAAAAAATACAAACTTTAAATCATTCAAACCACTTAATATATATTGTGTATGGAGTTATCAAACTCCTAAATTTAAATTATTAATTTTAGCAAAAATTATTATAATAACAAACATACTTTAAATAACTAAAACACTTCACAAATAAGATTTTGGATCCACAAAAAATATCCAACAGTTAAATAGGTAAAACCAAACCATCAAAATAAAGAGATTTTGGGTCCAAAAAAAAAAATCCAACAGTTAAATAGTTAAAATCAAACCATCAGAATAAAACATTTTATGAGATAAATATTTCTTCAAACTGCAGGATGTTTCGCGAAAAAACGCCAGAAACCCCCACCTCCCCTCTCCTCTCCCGCGCGGTGCCGCGGACGCCGCCGCCGCCGACGCGGCGCTCCGCCACGCCGCACCTCCTCCCTCACGTCGAACACCACCGAGGGACGCGCCGCCATTCCCTCTCCCTCTCTGTCGCGTCTCACGTGCCGGGGTGCCGCGGCGTCGCCGGAATCGACGCCGGCGTACCCGCAGGTCGCCGCCGCGTTTGCGCACCGCCGGCGGCGCTCCGGCGACCCAATAGCGGCGACGCCGCCAGCTAAGCGCATCCCGCCGCCGCGCGCGTCGGAGGCGACCGCACTCGCGACCCAGAACGCCGTCGTTCGGCTCCGGCGAGCCGTCGCCGCCGTGGACGAATCCGTCGCCTTAGCCTGACGTCGCCGCTGACGTCAAATGTGTACTGGGCTGCAAACTGTGATGGGCCTGGGCTGAAAAATTGGGCCGCATCTCATTTTTTTTTTACTTTCCATTTTATTTGCACCTTCTGAAATAAACCTCCATACAAATTCAAACAAATTTGAAAATATTTCTAAAAAATCACACATATCATTACAAAAATTCAAACACTTTTTCTCAAAACATTTCAAAAAAGCAAATTGTATAAATTCACAATATTGGAAAAAAATGCGTATTTTCCACATTATTTCAATTTCGAAAATAGTATTCCAAAATTAAAAAAAATTATCCCATTTGCAATTAAAAAAATAAACAAAGTACTACTTAATTTAAATAGTCCGAAAAAATGCAAAATAGCTATTCCAAACTTATTTTCCCATATAACATAAATCTACAAAAAAAAATACATGCAACACATTTGAAAAATTTAAACGTTTTTAAAACGAGAACTTTTCCCAATTCCAATGATTTCGAAATTTAAACAACTTTATAACATCGCCAATTTCAATTTCGAAAATAGTATTCCAAAATTAAAAAAAATTATCCCATTTGCAATTAAAAAAAATAAACAAACTACTTAATTTAAATAGTCCGAAAAAAATGCAAAATAGCTATTCCAAACTTATTTTCCCATATAACATAAATCTACAAAAAAAAAATACATGCAACACATTTGAAAAATTTAAACGTTTTTAAAACGAGAACTTTTCCCAATTCCAATGATTTCGAAATTTAAACAACTTTATAACATCGCCAATTTCAAGTTTAAATTCAAAAACACACACGCGGCATTTGTAGCTACCCAACCTACTTATGTTTAAAAAAAAATGAAATATTCAAATTCTCTTACCGTTTCGAATAAATTCAAATCTTAAATATTGCCGTCGAAATATAAACATGTTCGAACATTTCAAACAACTAAATATTTGAATACCCTACACAATATATCAACAAAAACTCTCAACAAAAATACAGCACTCAAATTTGGCCAACATTTTTCCGGACATACATACTCTAAAATATATCAGAATTTTCCCCTTTTCAGAAATACTTTTTAAAAATATCAAAAAATCCGACACGTATTCCTACCCTATTTAACCGAATTATAAAAAATGTAATTGCAAACTTCATTTACCGACTTTCAAAAATATTCACATACGAACTACTTTTAAATGTGCACACTTACAAATTTGAAATTTCTTCACGAACTATTCACAAATATGACAAATCTGTCAACACTGACACTTAATCTCATTTCTTAAATTTGAATAGGCTATACAAAACATCTAAACAGCCTACAAAAAATATCATAAATGCGAATATTAAAAAATAGCTGTTCCAAAACTTATTTTCAAACAAAAAATAATTAAAACGAAACCAAACTTCCAAAAAAAATACAAACTTTAAATCATTCAAACCACTTAATATATATTGTGTATGGAGTTATCAAACTCCTAAATTTAAATTATTAATTTTAGCAAAAAATATTATAATAACAAACATACTTTAAATAACTAAAACACTTCACAAATAAGATTTTGGATCCACAAAAAATATCCAACAGTTAAATAGGTAAAACCAAACCATCAAAATAAAGAGATTTTGGGTCCAAAAAAAAAATCCAACAGTTAAATAGTTAAAATCAAACCATCAGAATAAAACATTTTATGAGATAAATATTTCTTCAAACTGCAGGATGTTTCGCGAAAAAAGCCAGAAACCCCCACCTCCCCTCTCCTCTCCCGCGCGGTGCCGCGGACGCCGCCGCCGCCGACGCGGCGCTCCGCCACGCCGCACCTCCTCCGAGACCTAGCCCAAGTTAGTCGACTAGGTCGTGAGGTTCATACCTATCTTGTAAGTGCCATCAGCACCGTTCACCCAAGACCTAGCCTACCATATAAAGGCTAGGAGGGTCCCTCGTTCTAGGGTACGCTCATAGCCGCCACCACAAACCCTAGCGAGATCGCCATCTCACCATTGTAGCCACAATTCGCCATCAATAACCAGACAAGCAGGAAGTAGGGTGTTATCCTCCGGGAGCCTGAACCTGGGTAAAACGCCTCGCTTGTCAGCCGTCGTGATCACCAGCGCTCAACTCTCTCCCCCTCAATCAACCCGGGGTGTATAACCCAGGGATTTGCCGAGTCCACACCTCGTCAATTGGCGCTGTCGTGGTGGGATCACGGCAGATGCCATGGGTATGGCTTAGTTGGCGCCGAATGGTCGTTGGGGGAATCCGGGGAGGGTTTATGCACTCAAGATGTGCACAAGCAAGAACATGCAAGAAACCACAATAACATGAACAAGAAGCCAAGAAAGCCAAGAACACAAAAGACACCACGATGTACCCAGGTTCGGGGCCTTCATGAGGAAGTAAAACCCCTACTCCTGCCTTTCCTCTCTCAATATATCAGTGTAGTTCTCGGGTACAAGGTGCTCCTCGAGCTGTATGATGCTGCTCAAGTGAGAGCTCTAGATGGAAGATGAAACTATGAAGGGGGAAATGAGCTAGGGTTTCGCCGTCCTCCTCCCTGGAGGTAGAGATGCGCATATATACACAGGCCGAAGTACATTTTTACCCCTGCCTACAACTGACAATGGCATGGCCAAAAGGTAGAAGACAAGCCTCGCCTCCTGCCAGCTCAACGGCCGAACTGTCAGGCCAGCCAGGCCTAGCTTTCCTCTTCCGGTCATACTTCAGTAGCCTGCCGAGGTCTAGCCTGTAGACCTTTCCCGAAATAGCCGAGTCAGCTCCTAGGCCCCCGAGCTTCCGGGAAACCCGTGGACGGACCTCGCCGTCCTCTGACGTTTGGGGCTACGGGCTCTGCGGCGCCCGTGACTCCTCTGACATGCCTCGATACTTGCTGCTAACCTCGGCTGGCCGGTCACTTATACGTCGGGCCACGCTTCATCTTGGCTCGGGATACTCCGGATCCTATACCTCGGTAGATAACACCTTGTCCTTGTGGTAACTAGTTGACTGCCCCAAGGTTCATACCTCGGAGGCTATACCTCGGATGATTCCTCCGACGTTCACCTTACGTCGGATGACGCCTCCTGCGTCTTTGCTTAATTGCTACCTCGGACGGCTTACAGCCTTAACCTTACATGTCTTTACCTCATCTTTAGCCTACCCGGGGGTAACCCCCCGACAGTAGTCCCCAAGCTGATGTGGTCTTGCAGCCTCGGATGAAAGGCCGCACCAGGTTCAACCCGAAACCACATGTGCTACGATGTTTAGCAGGTTACCGAACCAATACTCCGAGAAATCCATCGGTCTGTTCCTCGGCCATACTGCTTTTCCGAAGTATCCGCCGAGATCTCGGACGTCAACCCCTCGATTTCTGCATCCTTACTGACTTCGGTCAGAGAACACTGTTCACGTGTCCCATCCGTCACTTCCTGGTCCTCGATAGTCAAAGCACTCGAGTGCTTTCCACCACGCGGCCCACGTCAGCGGAGGTTTCCCGCTTGCGCCGCTTCACGCTCCAGTAACCGCGCCGCACGACGGTTTGCCTCCTGCAACCGTTCCTGTGGCCTGCTTGTCCACCGCTATCTTCGTGCCACGTGGGCATTTGTGCACAAACGATCCCACTCGCCGCTCCGATAACCGCGCGGTAGTGCGCAGTTACCGCCCGCGGTTATAAATACGGGCCCAGGGCAGTGCTTCCCTCTTCTTCCTCATTCACTCGCCGTCTCGCCTCCATCGCAACCAGCGCCGCCGCTTCCCGTTGAGAAGAAACGCGTTCCCGCCGCCGCCGACGAGCAGTTCCTTCCTCGCCGCTGCGACCGCGTCACCGGCGCCGCTCCTCAGCACCTCGTTTTCACGGTATGTACTCCCTTTCTTGATACCCTAGGCATTGCTCTAGGTTTCTTCCTCTTCGCGCTTTGGTTCTTCATATGTTCTTGAATAAAACTCTATTTACCCCCTCCGGCAGATCTTACTCGCATACTCTTTTGGGTAGAAACTGGTTTCATGCCTCGGATAGATGTTCGCCTAGCATAGATATGCCTCTATGCACATAAGATAGCCACCAAACTCCTCCTGAGTTAGCCAAATATTGTACTAGATTCCAGATTCCCTTTTTCCTTTGCTAAACTTCTGCGCATTCTCTGCAGATTGACTCTGCCGAGATGTCTCCTCCTGAGACTTCGGAACAAACCGAGGTTCCAGACCTCGAACTGGAGGTCGGAGAACGAGCCGGCTGGGAAGGTTCGGATGTAACTCCGGACGAAATCCAGTGGCTCAGGGCGACTCGGCGGATTCCCGCCGGGGTAGAGTGTCGCCTGCCAGAGGGCGAACTCGAGCCTCAAGTCAGCAAGGGGAACGGGTGGTCTTCGTCGCGCACTTTCAGCGCGGCTTCGGACTGCCCGTTAGTATTTCTTCCGGAGCTTCTCGACAAGTTCGGACTCCAGGTTCATCACCTCCCCGCCAACGCCATCACCACCCTCTCTTGCATTGTTTCCTTCTCTGAGGGATACCTCGGCCTCGAAGCCACGGTAGACCTCTTTTCTCGCTACTTCCAACTCAAGCGGCAAGTGATCCCGGATCCAAAGAACAAGGATCTGCCCAAGCAATTAACCGCCTGCGGAGCTGCCACCATAGCTCCTCGCCGAAACTCCATCTTCCCACGTATCACTACTCCGGACACCGTTCGCAAGTGGCTCCGGACGTGGTTTTACGTGAAGAACTCCGGCGAAGAGGACCTCCTCAACCTGCCGGTGTTTAACCTCAGCCCTCCTACAGAACAGCTCAACTGGGACTACACTCCCCCTCACACCGGCGAACTCAAGGCCATCCATGGGTATATTGCAAAATGGCAGGACCCGGAGGACCCCGGGAACGACGGGAAAGTCCTGACGGCCGACGACCTGGCCTGCACATTCGTGAAGCGCAGGGTCTCCCCTCTTCAGGCGCGGTCTCACAAGATCTGCCACATGAGCGGTCTTTATGACCCCACCCGTCATACGCACGTTGCACTGGACAACGCCGCGGTAGCTCGGCGAGTCCGAGCTATCACCAAGTCCAAGATCTCCGACGCTTGGACATGGGGAAGGGAACCCCACTACCGGACCAATCCAGCGAAACAGGTACGCTATTCCGACGTTTTCTTCGATACTTCTTTACCACCGAGATCTTGCTACCGACGTTCACCTTGACAATTTTTCTTCCTAACTCCTTTTCATATGTCTGCCATACAGCTGTTCGCCCGCCAGACCGCCGAGGATGGAGTCCATCCTGCGGACCACTTCGGCAAGGATCTCCCTGTCGAGGACCCACCATCCAACGTGGACCCTGACGACGAGGATTATATGCCCATTGCCTCGGCCCGCATCACCACCGCGGGTAAGCCTCAAGCACAAGCTTCAGTTCAAGAGATTTCGGATGACGAGGAGGGGTTCCTCGTCATGGAACCAATAAACGCGGTACCTCTCTCCCGCCTTCCTCACCTTCCGAACTTTACTCCAGCAACCAGCCGGAAACGCGCTGGTGCCGCAACTTCGGCCGCCGAACCATCCGCCACTGGAGCCTCCGGACCCACTGAGGCTCCGGTCAAGAGACGCCGGCTGAAGAAGTCCGGACTTCCTCCTCATGCCCGGGGGGGCAAGAGGTTTCCTACCTCGGATGGGTAATGCTTTGCTTCTATAGCCAACAATGTTTGTTGTTTAAACATATTATCTCGGTATTAACACTTGACCTTCCTCTTTTCGTTGCAGTGCCCCCATAGACGTGGATCAGGAGGTATCCTCCATGACTGCACCCGTTGGTGCCTCTGAAGCCACGACCACCCCGACGAACTCTCGCCCAGGATCTCCACCGAGGTCTGGCCCGGCCTTGGGGAAATCTGCCCCCACCCGGGGTCAGACTTCTCCGCGTCCTCAAACGGATGCCAATCGCGCCAGAACTCCGGCTACCGCCTTGCCGGAGCCTCGACTCTCCCCCGCAGCCAGACTGCCCGCAACCAACAGCAGCAACAGCAGAAGCATCAGCAGAAGCAACAGCCCAAGCAGCAGCCCCAAAAACCAGTTCGCCAGACTACCTTGCCGTTGGAGAAGGGCAAGGAGAAAGAAAAAGAGACGGTGAAGTCTAAGGTCACCCCCAAACCAACATCTGGGTCTGGCACCCTGACTATTTCTTCTCCCTCAAGGATGCAACCGAGGTCTCCTCCCCCGGCGACACGCCGAATTCCTCCATTCGCCGCACCCATTGATGAGACTGCCCCTCCGGCCGAAGAATATGCTCGGAGGGCATCTCTTATATTGGATAACCGGCCTGCTTCAAGCTCCGAGGCTACTTTGGCCTTGGAGGCCTCGGTTAGGGGCATCGAGCAGGGCGGACCGTGGGGATTTCCTCCTCTGCGCACTGATAGTGACCAGAGCCTCGGCTCCTTGGAACACTACAATGCAGACTGGAATTCTGCAGACATGGACGAGGTCTCTTCTGCCTCCTTGACCGCCCAAGGGGACGAGCATCCTGCGGGAGCAGCGCCTGCGCCCGACGCATGCTTGAAATGCAAACTTCTGCTTTGCTTGCTACTCGAGCTGTCAACGTAAGTTCCACTTTCTTTACTTTCATGCAGTATCTCCTCTAATATCCACCATCTCCAGTCCCCGAGATTCGAGGTAAACTATTGACGCTCCGCCGGAGTTAAAATTGTTTGGCTTGAATCTTAACTCTCCATTTTCATCCGACGTATCCAATCCATTTTTATCTCACCTTAGCATGCACCTCGGGTACGAGTCCCCGAGACTCCTGTCGAGGCATAGCCTTTCTAACCGAGCTATATTTTTCTTCCTTGCAGAATGCTATGAACGTTCGCACGGATATCTTCCATACCCTCCTGTTTGACCACAAGAAACTCCACGATGAGCACAAGGCTGTCCTTGCAGCGAAGAAAACTTCGGATGACCAGCTAGCGCAAGAGAAAGCCGAGGTAGCTCGTCTGGTAAAGGAACTGAAGCGCATCACTGAGCTGCGGACGTCTGAAAAAGAACAGCTGCAGGCGGAAAAGGCCAGTGTTGTTGAAACAGAGAAGAAACTTCGGGAGGATGCCGCCAAGGAACATGAGAATGCGCTCCAGTTAGCCGAGGCCCGCGCCACCTCGGCCACCGAGGCTTATGAAGCCCTTCAAGCTTCGGTTAACCAGCTCCTCCCGACGCTGGAACGCATCAACCAAGAAATGGACAGTAAGCTTCTTGCCCCCCTTATCCTTGCTTTGTCCTCAACGTACTGGCTCTTTGCCGAACTGTTTCTTTCATTATTAACAGGCTATCCTTCTGCAGAGCACTTCACCTACACCCAAATCTCGGCCCGCAATATCACTGCTCAGCACAGGAAGAGGCGTAACGAGACGAACCCCGACTGGACCGTTGAGGACCACATCGTGGCCATCAAAGCTCGGATCCATCCCTTGAAACCATTGGGTCCGAACTCCTCGACGCAGGTCTGTCTGCTTTCCGAGCCTTATGGCCTCTTGCCGATGCTCCCAATACTACACCCGAGCTCGCCGCCAAGCTTCGTGAAGCCGAACAAAGACTCCGAGAGTGGCGTTCATCTTCAGCTCGCGCTGGAGCTGATGCCGCTCTCAAATTCATCATGACTTGGTGCGAGAAGATCGACCTCGAAAAGATGGACACTCTTCGCCGAGGCTCGCCCTGGTCCTCGGACCCAATTCTCATCAAGCGCCGCGAAAAGATGGCTGCCTTCTTCGCTGGATATGCCAACACGAACTTGAGCGAAGGAGACACCTACTCCGACGCCGAGGATTACGAGCCAGAAGACGAGGAATACGAAACAGAATCCGACGTCGAGGCCGAGCAAGGTGACGACGGTGAAACCCGCGAAGCAGAAACCGAGGCTTCTCCACAACCTGACGCCGAGGTTACTGCCGACGTTGCCAGCACTTCCCAGGCTACCTCGGCTCCGGACGAAATCCCTGCTGCCGGCTGTTGCCGACGTAATTCCTGATGCCTCGACCTGAACTTATGCTTGGCCAAAAAACTTCATTAAATCCCCGGTATGCCGGGACGCAGATGTAATCAAACTTAAGTAGTTCCTTTGCTACCTCTATTACTATTATGCTCATCCGAACCATGCTTTTCTAAGCTTTATGTCGAATCCTTTTGAATGATTGCTCGAGTTTACTTTCGTGTTTACTATATTTGGCATTCTTTGCTCTTGTCTGCCATTCTGGCGTTCGACAGTCGAGTCACAAGATTGTTGTTCATAGCATACAGTACTTGGTAAATTCCGAGGTATGTTTCAAAGTCATCCGACATAAAAAAGAAGTAAAAACAGGGGTTAGTAAACGACATATGCCGAACTGTCTTTTTGGACCGAGTCCCCGAGTTCATTTTCATGTTTCCCATGTTCTTTCGTCTTTGCTCTTGACTGCCATGCTGGCGTTCGTCAGTCGAGTCACAAGATTAGTTACATAGCATACAGTACTTGAAGTTTGAGACGAGGTTCAAAATAGTCGGCATACGAACGAAGAAAGAGTACAAAAAAGAAACATGCAATCATAAGAGCGAGGCAGTCCCCGAGCTCACTCTCGAGGTGCCGAAGTTTTTATTTAAAGATCAGCCGAGGTACATACATTACTTCCTTCAACAGTAGAAGGGTCGGAGTAGAGCTACATTCCATGGACGCTGAAGCTCCAATCGGGTCTGTCCAGCCCATCTCCCCTTGGTCCTGTGCATCTATAAGATAGTATGAATCATTGTGCAGAGCTCGGCTCACAATGTATGGTCCCTCCCATGGAGGTGACAACTTGTGCCGACCTTTGCTGCGCTGACAAGCCTCAGCACTAGGTCTCCTTCATTAAACTTTCGGGGTTTTACATGCCGGCTTTGATAGCGTCGGAGACCCTGCTGATATATTGCTGACCGAGATAAGGCCAATTCTCTTGCTTCCTCAAGCAAATCTACAGCATCTTCCCGAGCTTCTTTAGCCTCGGCTTCTGTGTACATTGCCACTCTGGGCGCATCATATTCAATGTCGGTTGGCAGCATTGCCTCGGCCCCATAGACCATGAAAAATGGCGTATAGCCAGTTGATCTGTTCGGTGTGGTCCTTAGACCCCACAGAACTGCTGGTATCTCATCGATCCAACACCCCGGTGTTTTCAACAGTGGTTCTATTAGCCGAGCTTTGATTCCGGCCAATACCAATGCATTTGACCTTTCTACTTGCCCATTAGCCTGTGGATGAGCCACCGAGGCTACATCAAGTCGAATTCCCTTACTCATGCAGAACCGAGCAAACTCTCCGACAGCAAAGTTCGTGCCGTTGTCTGTAATGATACTATGAGGATATCCATATCTCAGGATTATTTCCTTCAAAAAGGTCACTGCCGTATGACCATCCACTTTCGGATTGGCTTCACCTCGATCCACTTAGTGAATTTGTCCACCATCACCAGTATGTGAGTCATATTGCCTCGGGCTGGCTTGAATTCTCCCACCATGTCCAGACACCAAACTGCAAAGGGCCACGTGATAGGAATGGTCTTGAGCGCCGAAGCTGGCATGTGCTGCTGCTTGGCGAACCTTTGGCACCCTTCACATTTCCGAACTATATCTTCTGCATCGGCATTGGCGGTGGGCCAATAGAACCCGTGCCGGAACACCTTGGCCACCAGAGCTCTTGTGCTGCAATGATGTCCACATTCTCCTTGGTGGATCTCTAAAAGCATCTCCTTGCCTTCAGCTGGTTCGACACACCTGCAACACCTCGGTCACACTTCTCTTGTATAGCTCCTTGTTGATGATGGTGTATCCCTTAGCTCTCCTCTGGATTCTCCTTGCCTCGGTTGTATCACTTGGCAAACTTCCATCGGCTATGAAGTTCATGATCTGCTCCGCCCATTCCGGCACTGGATGCAGAGGAAAAAGCCTCTCATCTATCTCCATTGGTTCGGTCGCCATGATCTCCTTCATGATTTCCTCCACCATTGCTCGGCCAGTCCCCGAGTGTTGGTGCGAAGTCCCCGGGTCAGACCCGAAGTTCCCACTCTATCTCCATAGGAAAAGCTCCATCAGTCCTCGGATACTGCGAAGCAGTCCCCGAGTCCGGCCAAACGCATCCGACGTCTACCTCCATAGGAATGGCTCAGACTCCGAACTTGGCGGTAAGAAAATTGACTCGAGTCAGGCGAGGGCTTGATTGAAGGAGTTCTCAAATGGTTCAGCTATCCCCGGTGGCACCGGTTCTTTGGATGAACCGAGCTTGACAATACGTCGGCGGCTTCATTCTCCCCGAGGTATGTGCTTGTACTCACATCCTTCGAAGAACCCAGACACCTTTTGCACATGAAACCGATACAACTCCATGTTCGCATCCAATGCATCCCAAGTGCCGTGGATTGATGCACCACCAAAGCTGAATCGCCGAAGCATTCTATACGCCGGACACCTATCTCCTTTGCCACCTTGAGCCCATGGATCAGGGCCTCATACTCCGCCACGTTGTTCGACGCCGAGAAATGGATTTGCAGCACATACTTCAACTGGTCTTGCTTCGGCGAGGTTAGGACTATGCCGGCACCTAATCCGACCTTGGTCTTGGACCCATCAAAGTGCATCTTCCAATAATTATAGTCCGGCAAGGGCGGCTCATATTGCATCTCGGCCCAATCGCATAAAAAGTCCGTAGCGCCTGCGACTTGATTGCATCTCGCCTTTCATAATGCGGAGTATATGGAGATACCTCGATCGCCCATTTGGCAACTCGCCCAGTTGCGTCCTTGCATCCGATGATCTCCGAGATTGGAGCATCACATACCACCGTCATGGGATGCTCTTGGAAGTAATGCTTCAGTTTCTTAACCGCCAGGTATACTCCGTACGTCATCTTCTGGTAGTGGGGGTAGTTTTGCTTCGACGTGGATATCACCTCGCTCAGGTAGTAGATTGGTCTCTGCACCGATTTGCCTCCTTCGTCTCGCTCCACCACCACTGCAACACTTACGACCCGGTTTGTAGCCGCAATGTATATCAACATCGGTTCATTCTGCAAAGGGGACGCCAACACCGGAGCAGTGGACAACATCTTCTTCAGCTCATTGAACGCCGCGTCCGCCTGCGGGGTCCAAGTGAAACTGGTACTTTTCTTCATAAGTTGATACAATGGTAAGGCTTTTTCTCCTAGCCGACTTACAAACCGACTTAAAGATGCAAGGCATCCCGTGAACTTCTGCACATCTTTTAAACAGTTCGGCAACTTCATTCTTTCGATAGCTCGGATCTTAGCCGGGTTAACTCTATACCTCTCGGCTACGAGGAAACCGAGCAATTTTCCAGCCGGGACACCAAAGGTGCACTTGTCCGGGTTAAGTTTCAACCGATACTTTCTTAAATTTGCAAATGTCTCTTCGAGGTCTTCGATGAGAGTATGCTTCTTTTTAGTTTTGATAACAATGTCATCGACATACACTTGCACATTCTTGCCCATTTGAGAGTGTAAGCACTTCTGCATACACCTTTGATAAGTTGCCCCGGCATTTCTCAAACCGAAACACATGACACGATAGCAATACGCCCCGTACGGGGTAATAAAGGCAGTCTTTATTTGATCATCAGTGTTCAGTGGGATCTGGTGAAAACCAGAATATGCATCAATAAAAGACAACAGCTCACATCCAGCCGTAGAATCGATCACTTGATCAATCCGAGGTAAAGGAAAGGGATCCTTCGGGCACGCCTTGTTCAGGTTGGTGAAGTCAATGCACATGCGCCACACCTTGACTATCGCCGGTTCGTCCTTCTTTTTCTCCACGAGGACTGGATTAGATATCCAGTCCGGATGCAGCACTTCCATGATGAAGCCTGCAGCCAGTAACTTCGCCAGTTCTTCGAGTACCACCTTTCTTCGGTCATCTGAGAGCCGCCGCGTCGGTTGACGCACTGGTTTCACCTCTGGCCGAACAAACAAAGAGTGCTCTGCCAACTCCCTCGGAACACCTGGCAGGTCTTTAGCCGACCATGCAAAAATGTCCCGATTCTCACGGAGGAAGTGACAGAGCGCGCTTTCCTATTTCTCGTCCATGCCAGCACCAATGATGGCGAAACGCTCCGGGTTCTCCGAGTCCAGCGGGATTTTCTTGGTCTCCTTGGGCACCTCGAATGAAGCGCTCATGTCCGGAGTAATTAGTCCGGACATGCCGAGCTGAGTAGACTGCGCCATTGCCACCACCTTCTGAAGTTGCTTCTTCTCCGCCGCGATCACCAAGGACTCGGCTAAACTATCCCGCCGAGGCACATTGCATAGCCTTCTTGTAGTCACCTGAAATGGTTATTATTCCCTTGGGCCCCGGCATTTTCATCTTTAGGTAGGCCACATGAGTGGAGATCATGAACTTGGCCAAGGCTGGCCTTCCCAGCAAGGCATGGTAAGGGCTCTGCAAGTCCACAACCTCGAACTCAAGACTTTCAACTCGGCTTTATCTCGGGTACCAAAACCCACGTCGACCCAAACCTTTCCCATAGGTGCACAAGAGACCCCGGGCACAATACCGTGAAACGTACAGCTGCTAGGCTGCAACTGGTTCGGTGAGTATCCCAGCTTGACCATGTGTCTCGGTACATGATATTTATGGCACTCCCATTGTCCACCAAGACTCGGGTGAATCTCACATTGTTGGTCGGCCCACAGAACGTCGGATCCACCACCAGTGCATAGTTTCCAGG
>CAMZMU010000079.1:19607866-19950421 GCA_947311845.1 Poa pratensis
CCGCCAAGCCGACACTCTCGCTGGAAGTTTCCTTCTGGAGGAGCACCTCCGCAAGTCCCTGATCAAAGAAATCCACACCCGTAAGACGTCAAAGGTCGAAAAAAAGGCAAAGTAGGCACTGAGCCGAAATACTTACTTCCAACAACATCTGCGAGTGCGAGCAAGCGTCGACCTGGGTTTCTCTAGATCATCCCGAGCTTGTTCACGCTCTTGGGCTTCACCCAGCGACTTCTCCGGCTCCGCGACCCGCGTCTTCATGCTCTCTTTCTCGCCTACAGACCAATGGAGCAAAGTTAGCAATAAAGGCAGTCGATGCGCCCCTCGAGCACAAGGGTTCACACTCACTATTCGTCTGCTCCAGAGTAGCGCGGAGTCGATCCCTCTCCTGCTCCATGCGAACGAAGGCTGCGGCTACCTCCACCTGCTGGCGATAAAATGGCTGCGGGAAACACAAGACATCAATCTGCGCCCGACTATTCTAGTCACGCACATCTTCGGGGGCTACTCCCATCGGGAGCGCTGTTCGCGCACCCGATACAGACTTTGCAGAACGAGTCAAAGGACACTTACATGCTCAAGCAGCCCAGCGTCAGCCGGAGTCGCATCAGCGGTTTCCTCCGGCACGGAGGAGGTCGAAGTCCTCAAGGCCAAAGCGTCACCCGCCTGAGCCTCTTCTCCGGTCGTCTTCATAGTTTGCTCAATCATGGGAGCAGAAGTGTACTCCATCTCACGAGGGGAAGCAACAGCGCCAGTACGGTCGCTGTGACAAGAAAACTCAATTCAAGGACCCGCAAGCGAAGAAGCACACTCGACAACAACAAAGCAGTGGTTATGCGACTAACCTGACGACATCAACATCATCTTCACTTCCCAGGGAGACGGAGGCCATCCTCGCGAACTCGGTTGGCGGTGCAGAGCCGAGTGGAGGCACGACCAAAGGATCAGCAAGGTCACTCGGATGCCTAGCGCCCGAAGAGGACTCGCTCGTCTCTTCCTCGTTCACACCCGCCTCCTTCACAGGCGACGAGGCAGAACCAGAGTCGCCACTCTTTCGCCTCTGCCGCTTCCGCAGTGGCTCCTCATCTTCATCATCCTCCTCCAACTCTTCACTCGGAGAGGTGGCGGAGGGAACTTCATCGTCATCAACCTCGTCTTCAGGGAACTCGGCCTCTTCATGAGGTCCATTCTCCATCAACGAGGAAGACTGACATAGCCCGAACGACCCTGTCAGCGAATGAAGCATTTGAGTCAAGCAAAAAGATTCGACAAAAAAAGATGCAAGACAAACAAAGCAAACGAAGCTCACCTCAGGCACAGGATTATTAGGCCCATATGGCTCGACTGGGCACTTGACATTGCACGGTCAGCGGCTCGGAGACTAGTGATGCTCCTCACCTTCGACTCGACTGCGTCATCATCAAGCTCATTGCCAGCATCCTCACGCGCCCACATCGGGTGGACGCGACTGCGCAACGGCTGCACCCGAAGCCTGAAGAAGGTGGCGATGAGGTGAATTCCACCCGTCTCGCGCCCGAGACTCTTCAGAAGGCCACGAAGTAGCGTCAGCAAGGGCTGAGTCACCTCCCTGTCCTCCTTCGACAGCGGGTGCGCCCACGCGTTTGTTTTCCGCAACTCGCGATCAACCGTGAATTCAGGAAGCCCTCTTGGTCGCACCTGATGTAGAACCACTTCTTCCGCCAGCCCTGCACGGAGTCGGACTTCTTCATCTAGAAGTAGGAGGTGTTGCCACGCACCTGGATGCCGAAGCCGCCGACTGGGTACACCTGCTTGCTCTTCCCCACGTTCCTCCTCACGAGGAATAGCGACTTCCACAGCAGCCAGTTGGGTGCGATTCCCAGGAAACACTCGCAGAGCACGAAATAGCTCGCGATGCTCAAGACGCTGTTGGGAGTCAGATCGTGGATCTGAATCCCATAAGCATACAAGAGACCACGGACGAAATCGTGGAGGGGGAACCCGAAACCCCGCGGAAGGAAATCCACGAAGCAAACGCGTTCCCCCTCGCGAGGGAGGGGAATACCTCTTTCCCAGGAGCGCGCACGGTCGCTTGGTCTACCGGCGGCAGCAGCCCCTGCGCGCGGAGGGCCTCGAGGTCGGCCTTCTTCACCAACGATTTGACCCAGTCGCCGTCGGGCTTCTTCATCACGCTCGCCTCGGCGGTGGCGACGGCGCCAGAACCAGGCTTCCCCCTCTTCATCACGACCTTGCTCATGGTAGGGGGAGAAGGAGCAGAGAGCACGCAGCGCAACAAAGGCGGAACAGAAGCAGTGGAGACGATGACAGAATGGGGATGGATGAACTGTTCACCGCCGCGGTGAAAATTATATACCGCGCGGTCAGTCAATCTGGCCGTCCCTGCTGCAACCACTCTCCGCAACAGCGTCTGACCGTCCACGTGTCGCGCGGAGAGGGCAACCGTCGCCGGCCACGCCACCCACTACGCACGGGAATTAAGGCGCCATCATCACACCGCGAAATTTTCGCGCCCAACGGTCAGAAAAAAGCGGCAACCGCTCTCCAGTCAATACTGATAGTGGGACCGCACTGTCACATCCCATCGGACACAGAGTGCGTCAAAAACGTCAGCACTGACGTCAACCACGAAGGCGTAGGAAGTAAGCCAACGGCTGATGGAGAACTCGAACAATTCATTCGAGTGCAAGAAGATTCAGTAAGCTCTCAGAGCTGAATAAGTTCGTACAGTAAGCCAACGAGCTGAACAGACTCGAACATTTCATTCGAGTGCAAGAGCATCCAGTAAGCTCCAAGTGCTGAACAAACTCGTACAGTAAGCCAAACCGGCCGAATACACAGTAAGTCACACAAAGCCAGTCGCGACTCCAAGTCGAGTCCCCTCTTTACTCCCATTGGGAGCAGGCTTTTCGACTGAAGAAAAATTGAGTTTAACCTCAATTGCAAGCAATTCAACTTAATCTCGGGGGCTACTCCCATCGGGAGCGCTGTTCGCACTCCCGAGTGACTCAGAACAATAGCAGTCGAAAAATCACCGACTAAGGCCATACTCACAGTATTTAACCCTGCAGTCGACAGTTCGACTAAGGAGTCCTCCATAAGCCCTGAACGGCCGGAGTCGACTAATTTTACTTGTCCCTTTCAGGAACTCGAAGGCGTGCCCAGGTGAAAGGAGTCCTTTGCCCGACTCTACGATTCGACCAAGCACTCGGGTGCTCCTGTCGTGGGGCTACCCTTCGGCTACCCACGGTGAAGGTACCTGGGTCACGCCAAGACTATAAAAGCCCAAGGAAAGACCAACAAGGACACGTACGACCCAAGTTAGTCGACTAGGTCGTGAGGTTCATACCTATCTTGTAAGTGCCATCAGCACCGTTCACACCGGAGACCTAGCCTACCATATAAAGGCTAGGAGGGTCCCTCGTTCTAGGGTACGCTCATAGCCGCCACCACAAACCCTAGCGAGATCGCCATCTCACCATTGTAGCCACAATTCGCCATCAATAACCAGACAAGCAGGAAGTAGGGTGTTATCCTCCGGGAGCCTGAACCTGGGTAAAACGCCTCGCTTGTCAGCCGTCGTGATCACCAGCGCTCAACTCTCTCCCCCTCAATCAACCCGGGGTGTATAACCCAGGGATTTGCCGAGTCCACACCTCGTCAGTGGTATCATAGGTAGATACCGTAACATAACGCATATCGAGTTAAAATGAGTCTATAACTTAATAAATGCAATATGTCATGATACCACGTATATGTTACTACCCTATAGAGATCGTAATATAGACTAGTATCATATGCATGATACTAGTATATGTTACTTTCCACTATGAGTAGTCTAAAGGTGCTAACAAGGGTTGAAATGTTCACGCAGAGGAAGAAGATGAGGTTGGAAGGTTGCGCACGCAAGCTGCCCTGTTTTGTTGACAATATCATCCCCGCCGAGGACCTGCTAGCTTATGCTAGCGGGTGACTGACCAACTTTCACCTAAGGACATCGTGCAGCTGGTAATCAGAGGACACATTTATGATCACATAGCTACGAACTGATGTTTGGCATCCTCACAAGTACACGCATGATATCCGAGACTTTGATACTCTCGTGGTCTAACAAGTCTTGCAAATGTGAACTTATAAGTATCTTTAGTACGGTGGAGTAGGATGACCCTCCAAGCCCGTGGCGAAGCAGGAATCAAGTGAGGACGCTGGCAGCAAGAGGCGGAGCCGACGTAGTAGAAATAGTGATGGCGATGGAGCCAGTGCTACCGCTGGTCACACTTAGTTGCGCTAGAGATCTTGACGAGGTGCTCGATGGACCAAGTTTCGAGGTTGGCGATGAGGAGCTCGATCGGAAGTGGGTAGAAGCAACTTTCACCATTGGCTCCTTCAACGTGGACGTCGAAGAACCCGGGCAGTGGCGATGCTATAGACCAGGCAACTTCCTAGGCTTCAGCGGTGATGCTCTTGGGAAGCTACCGACGAAGGGAATAATTACTCAGCTTGGAATTTACATGGACAAGAACCGACCACAATAGAGTTGGACTAGGCTGTAACCAGCTAGCTCCGCCACTGGGGCGAGCATCGAGCAGAATAAATTTGACAACCGGCGAACAATGGGCATGTGCTTGGCCCTGATCGTCAGACCGCCGGTCACTTGGATGACCTTGTCCAGCGCACGCTCACCAAAAGTTGGAGGGGGGCAGCGGAGGTGTAAGGTTGGCGTCAATATTAGTGGGTTAGTCCGAACCACCATGGCCAATTTTTATATCATATGATGTCATATAGGACCGTTCCTATTAATTTTTGAAACCTGGGCAAGTTAAATAAGTATAATTACACCAAACTTTATAACATCTTAACTTTTTTAAACCATATTATGGTTTAAACAAATATACGTTGTAAACTTTTAGGCATTCTTAACTATACAATATATTTTTAGTATTTTCCATTATATAGTTGTAATGTGTATCATTGAATATAAGTCTGAGTTATGTAATTTTTTTTCTTTGTAAAATATTGTTCTAAACAAGATACAAAATTTATTTAAATATGAAAAAAAGGAAAAAGCGCCGCTTTTGATGTTTTTACAATTGACGAATTACATGACGTATATGAATATTATTGTGTGGATGTTCTTCTCTATTTTTAGTATTATTAAAAAATTTGGTAGATATTTTAATGCATACAACCTAGCAAATATCTTAACACAAGTGTGTATTGTATGGTTATGTAAGAAAATAAATAGACATTTCTAGAATATAAATTGAACAGTTGACATGGACTTTTTTTACTTGGCCAAATGTGTCTTACAATTATGGTGGATTTAGTAAGTAAATAATATGTTAATGAGTTATACTTGTTGTTGAAATAGCATTGCTTATAGTAATCACCGACAAACATAAATATTATGGGTTCTACTAGTGCACATACCAAATTCAGTTATAATATATGCTCACTGCAATGTGTTTTCTTATATCAAGCAAAATATTTAATAACATGTATAAGGTACACACATGAGAGACTAGCAGCCAAGTTAAACTTACTAGCTGATTTAATTGGTTTGTTCTTGTGTGCTAATTGTGTTAAGGTAAAGTAAGGTCGACTTTGTACTATTTATAAAATGTTAAAAAATTCTTGTACGTGACAGATGGATAATAATATGATATTTACAGACTTACTTTAGTACTATTTGAGACCCTTCTCCTCTCGGGCCCGAGGCGGTCGACTTGTTTGCCCGGCCTATGGACTGACCTTGCATGAGATGAGTTGTCGTCGGAGTGGGCGTGGTAGACATTACCATCCTCCGTCCTCCGGAGGAAGATCAAGACAGTGAATGACGGAAACCGTGGCAATGGTACCAAGTCGGGAATAAGCATGGATGGCGAGGGAGTACGACACGTCTTGGACAATGTGAGCCTTCACTGTTTTACCTCGGAGTTTACTTTCAACGCACACAACATCATGAACATACCGAAATTGGCGCCAAGAAGTTGTAGTGTTTACCTGGTAGTTTATGTGGTCTAGGTGGCGTGTGTTGCATAGACTTCGTAGTGTGTGGTGCAATGTTTTATGTGGCCCGTAAATTTTGTTGAGTTGTCTAGGTTTGCATGTGCGTAATAGGACACGCATTAGTTTTGGCCAAACTCAAACTTTATAAACTTGACCAATTATATAGAAAAGTATATCAACATGCACAATATCAAAGTTTCAAAAAAAATGCACAATATCAAATCAACATTGATAAAATCACCATCACCATTGTCATATTATATAAACCCGGTGTAGTAAATATTGATATGTTTCTCTATACAATTGGTTAAACATTTTAAATTTTGACTTTGACTAAAAATAATAAGCATACTATTATTGGAAGGATGGAGTATATTGGCTAAATGGACCAGTCGATGCAGCAAGGAGCAATGAAAGCTTCCATTCTCTTAAAAAAAACCTTGTTTTGCTTCCTTCTTGTAATATAATGAGTATTGCCGATCATTTAAAAAAACACCAATACAGGAATACATCACGAGAAAATGACCACACAAAAGAACATGAACTAGGTACAAATTTGGAATGGTTCCACTGAGTGTGATATACTAATTTTCTTCTTCTTTTGGTCAAGTAACTTACACCTTCTGCAGGTCTATTATTTGGAAGAGGAGAACCTTAATGCACCAACCTAATGAAAAATTTCACCAACGGTGAAGGGTGTCAGGCGGCGCCTGAACCCGGCCCGCATAAGCTTAAAATAGGCAAACATTTGTTGTAACTCTTCTACTCAGATTTGATCGTTTTGAACTAAAAACATGCTAAACGGGCCAATGCGGGACCGCTGCTTGAAACCTGGGTTGTCGACAGACTAAGGAAAAAATTGTTACAATCACCAATCTACTATGGATTATACGATATCAACAACAGAAAGATATTTTCCTCTCGAAGTTCCAGAAGATTAAGCAGAAGCTTGCACTTCTGTCAGTTCTTCCCTTGGCACAGCAGCGGGAGCTCCACCAGTTGTTGGGCTGCAAAATCACCCACGGTTTCAGAATTCTCCCGAAAAAAGACGCCATTAGAAAATCACAAACTTTATAAAAATAAATGTACTCACAATCCAGCCATGACTTTGAATGCATCGTAGATCACCCACTGAGTACCAGTCAGGGTGCCGATCATGAGAATGCGAAGCGGAAGACCACGCGTGAAGAGGCCCATGACGCCAAGGTTCTTGACAGCCTGATAGAAATCAGCAGAAAAACACACGGTGAGTCGATGATTACACACATTTTCGCATAAAATCGAGCAGCGACGTTAAGTTTGAACATAGTACAGCAGATGCAGCGGTGCTTACGTCTGCAACGGTGGCGCCCTTGGCGTTGTTGAGAAACGAGACCAGGTTGTCGGCGGGGTGCGAGATGGCGGCGCAGAAGACTCCGGCGACGTAGCCGCTCCCCGAAGCTGACGCCGAGCTGAACAGGCTTGCTGGTCTGGTCCTTTGGGGTGGGGATGAGGTGCTTGTACGCCATCTCCACGATGTTCTCGTATGTTGCGAACTTCATCATGGTGTCTGCAGCAGATGTTGGGAAAATTCAGTTAGGGAAGTTCACTTGTAATAGTAGAATGCGTTTGTCTCCAATGATGCAGGGCTCCACGCATTTCTGAAAATTCAGGCTGTAACAGATGAAGGCGTACTTACATGGAATCTGTCGCCCCCAAAGAGGAACCATTCCTCTGTATAGCCTGCAATTCGCAAGCAAAACACCAGTTTACTTAACACCTTATTATAGACCATTAAAAAAACATGTTCATTATAGAGACAGGCTGAGCTGACAGTCACATTGCACGTACCCTGCATAGCCTTCGGCCCTGACGATCTTGGGGAACCCGTCGCGCAGCCCCTTGGCGTACCCTGGCTGCGTCTGCACCCTGACCTTGACGGCCTCCATGGGGCAGAGCGCGACGTCGGCGATGACCTCGGCGGTGGCGGAGCCGGCAAGGTAGACGAGAGTCTTGTACTTGACGGCGTACTCCGGTCCGACCAGGTCGCTGTACTCCTTCTTGAACACCTCGTAGAGGCCGTACTTGAAGGCGCCCTGCGCGCTGTACCCTAGGAAGGTGGGCGCCCAGCCCCGGTAGAAGCCGCGGACGCCCTGCTCCTTGAGCACGATGCCGAAGGAGGACGAGATGCTCTTGTACTTGGCCGGGTCGATCTGCGATCATGTTCCGTTGCAGAAAATTAATAAAAGGTAAATAGTTTGGTCAAGCTTTGCTACACTGAAATTTTTGCCAGGCGTAGTTTTGAACTGTCAACCCGTCCGATGAGTTCGTTGTTTTTTTTTTCTCTCGTTAGTGTGGAGACGTCACGGGTGATGTGCCCAGTCGACAGGTCCGACTCAAGTTCCAACTTTCGGGGCAGCTAGCCAGCTTTGTTCGACAACGAAAGCCCCCAATAATTTAGGTCCAAAAGAAAAGTCCTCCCATGGTCGAACCAAGAATCAACGGGGGAGTTTGCAACAAGCAATTCGACTCGTAAAAGTTCATGTGAAAAAATCTACCGGCACCCGAGCACGTACGAGCAGAGCACCTCTGTTTTGTTAGGAGATTCAGTTTCAAAGAGAAGAGAAACACTTCATCGTGGAATCAGGACAGGGGTAGCTTGGGTAACTTACCTGGATGTTGCACTTGATGACATCGAGCGGCGTGACGGCGGCGTGCGTGAGCCCGCACGCGGCGGCGCCTCCGAAGCCGCAGGCCGCGTAGTACGCCGGCGAGAACATCTCGATCTTCCCGAACGGCGGCTCGCTCGGCGACCCCGCGACGACGCCGCCGCCCCTCCGCGCGTCCGGCATGCCGGCGCCGCTGGACGGCGAGTAGAGGAAGCTCGGGAGCAGCGACTGGCGCGGCGACATCGGTCGATCGGCTCCCCTCCCTCGCCGGCGGGTGTTGGAACTGAAATGTCACGATCAGCCCGTGAATTGCTTATTGGTATCTCGCTCGCTTGCTAGCTCTGTGGTTTTCCTGGATGCTTGGACGGAGCATCAGAGCTAGCTGCCCGCGCGCGGCCTCCATCTTTTATACGGAAGAATCGCCAGCCAGTGGTGCCGACTGCCGACGTGCGCATGCGGGTTTGACTGTTCGACGGCTTGGGAAGCAAGATCGTGGAACTGGAAGGAGTCTGGAACGGGAGAGGCGTGCGGAACTGCGTCTCGATAGTTGGGTTCTTTCGAGGAACGGGAGTCGATTCTCGATAGCCATGATGCCGTCCGTTGGACCGGAGGGAGATCGGTGTCTTGCTTCGCTGAATTGTTTCCATTGGTAAAACTCTCTAGAAATGTGGAATCTGCCACGTTCAATCGTACAATACGTGCTTTGACCATGCGCTTATGCTTTTATATCGTTGCAAACTTTTCTCCTGTTGGGCAAACCAACCTGTGATTGGATGGCTAGCAGAGTGGTGGTACCCTCAGCCCATCAGAGTTCAAACCCCAGGTTTGACATATGTGTTACATTTAGACGGAATATTCTTCAGTGGGAGGCGACATTCCCATCGACAGCGAGACGCCCGTGATGACTTCGTCAATCTCAAGACTAGATCCGCCGGCTCAGTATTTCGAAGGTGCTCATAGGGGTAGGGTGTGCGTGCGTTCATAGGGGTGATTGTATTCACGTATATGTGAGCGTCTGCGTTTGTATTGTGTTTCAAAAAAAAATTCTCCTGTTAGTGAACAAATGAAACTCCTCCAACTAGGGTTGGGCGTATACCAAAACCGTCCAAACCAGACGAAACCGGCTGATACGTGCTAGTTTATTTTCCTTCACAACCCAATCATTATTTTCAGTTTAGTAAAAAAAATGAACTAACCCTAACCGGCTAAACCGTGACACCGATTTGCCCACCCTGCGCCCTTATCTCTAACAACGGGTAAACAAGTAAACAACAAGTCGGCGTACTTAGCCTACTACTCCCTCCGATTGCTAAATGTAAGATGTTTTAACTTTTTCTTTCACATATTCGTATACATCTAGACGCATTTTAGTATGTATATTCACTCATTTTACTCCATATACAATCCACATTGCAAAGCTAAAACATCAAACATTTAGAAACAGAAGGACTTTTTTTCTAGAAAAAACTATTCTCCGCTGCCTACGGCGGAGAATGCCCAATAACAGCTACCGGTCGTTGGTGTCACGATAGGTGTCATACCAATATCAACTAGAACCTCAATGGAGAAGTTTATTAGAGCATGAGCTTTAAAGATCTTCACGAAGACGTTATAATACACACATCCACCCGATCACCCATATAAGCATATACGTTTGGCTTTTTAAAAATATTTTTTGTTACTCATTCTAATGGTTTCGGTTTGAGAAAATGAAATTTTAAGGGGTGAGAACTGGAAAGGAAAAGACAACGCATCATTTTCTACAGATAGGATTTAAATTTACCATTCGTGTATATTTAAACACAAATATTAGTACTACACAACCAAGACAACGGTATCTTGAAATTTAGCTTTACCTAATTACTTTTATGTGGTTAGCAATTGAAAGGATCGTATGGCCACCTAGAGGGGGTGAATAGGTGCTACTCCAAATTTTAATTCTTTTTCGATTAAGTCTTGACACAAAGGTAAATTCTCTAGATATGCAACTACGGTGAATTTACCTATATGACAAGTTAACCCTAAACAAGATAAGAAACAATTAATAACTAAAGAGTAAGGAGTAACCGAATGGAAAGCACACGGAGACAAGGATGTATTCCCGAGTTCCTCCTTTTTAGGAGAGTACGTCTCGTTGGACGGGTGTGAGTTTCAAACTCAAGCCTCACAAATGGCCTCACCCTATTCTCTGATGAACCTCGCCCAAAAGCTCGGTTCACCTTCCACTATCGGAATCCTTCAAGGCGGAATCCGGAGTCCTTACAACAATTTGAGGCTCAACCCACAAAAAGATTGGGGCTCCCAAGCACCACGAATCTGCTACACAAAAGTAGCAAGCAAGTAAGTACAACAAGATACCTAGGTTTTCCTAGTGGAAACCCTAGGCTCAAATCTCTCAAGTGAATGAGGGGGAAATGAAGAACGCTTCGGTGAAGTTGTAGATCGGGGCCTTCTCCTTCAATCCTCTGAAGATCAACAAGTTTGGTTGGAGGGATTGAGAGATCTAGGTTGGTGAAGCTTTCATTAATGGAGAGAGAGTCTGGGAAGCTTGGTCTTCTTTGGGGAAGAAGACCCCTTTAAATAGTCTCCTCTTAAATGTGGCCGTTGGCAGCCGCAGCAGCCCACAGCGGTAGTACCGGGCTGTGTTGACTTGATGCTCTTCGCAGCGTCTAGCTTCAACTTCCACCTCGGTACTACCGGTTGGCCTGGCCCGGTAGTACTGAGTGATCGGTACTACTGCTGTACTACCACGCCACTACCGGGAAGAAACTTCTCGAGTCTAGTAGCCCCTGGTGAGATGCGGAACTGGTCCGGTACTAGCCGCGGTAGTACCGGACGAAAATCTTCTTGCGGTAGTACCGGACAGGAGGGTCCGGTACTACTCATCGATCTGTAGTACCGGACCACTGCCGGGCTACTACCGGGAAAAACTGCGCGGACAACAGGAGGTGCTTTGGAGATACGGTAGTGACTCGTTACTGGGAGCGGTAGTGCTGAGCTGCGAGAGCTCGGTACTACCGCAACCACCCCGGTACTACCGCCTGAAGCAGAAACACCAGCTGTGAAGATAAACTTTGCGCCTTATATTTTTCCAACAAGTGTACATAGCTTTTAACCATCTGCAAATCTATTAGAACACAGGTTAGACCACTCATTGTGTTGTTAACAAACATCAAAATCATCTAGGGATGGAAATGCACTTTCAATCTCCCCCTTTTTGGTGTTTGATGACAACACAATTTAGAGTGACAAAAGATTTGCAAAAGATAGATGGGCTCTCCAAAGATGTGTGTATTATTTGATAGTTTGCTTTTGAATGCAAAATACACAATATTCAAATGGGCGGAGTTCCCCCTATATTTTACAAACCATGCAAGATAACATAGATCAACAACACAATATAACTTGCACAAAGCATAAGACAAGTAACAAGAGATACAATAGATAGGTCTATCACAAATATGACATAGTCTTAAACATAAAAGTTCTTGCATGTCTTACACCACGCATAGGAGAGTCTGTAAAGCAAATATCCAAATAAAAAGGAGACACAAGCACAAAAAAGATCAAAGCAAAGAGCAAGCTTGTGTTCCTCCCATGCAAATCCCACGCTCACAACCTAAATAGAACACATTCTCCCTCTTTGTCATCGTAATGCCAAAAAGGGAGAAGCGCGATGCTACGGCGTCCCTTGGAGAATCAAACTCCACTTGAGCCTTGAGTGGTGGAGGAGGAGGGAGCCATGAAACGAGCACCATCCGGAGGCGCATCTTCATCGCTCCAATAGCCTTGCTTGGACACCCATTCATGCTTGGGAGTGATTGCCTCTTCGGAACCATCAGAGACGGGAAGCTTCATGTGCCTCATCATTGCCTTTTGACGTTGAGCGGCCTTCTTGTGGAAAACATGAGCCTCATACATATGGTTTTCTAAGTCAAATCTGAGTCATAAGGCCCTCTTGGTCTTGATATGTAGCTTCTTGAGCCATGAGGGCTCCTGAGATGGTGCTCTTGCAGCTGGAGCAGCAATTGATGTTCCTTCCGTTCCCTTGGGAGGGTCATGAGATTTGATGCAGGGTTGCTTCACTGGATGACCCACAATAGGGCTGCCATCTTTCAAAATGTCTTCTCCATTCTTCTTTAGGAACCATTTGTTACGAATGAGCTTCATAAGATAAGGGCCAAAGATGGGTGCCCTCCTATCAATAATGGCGACCAAAGCTCATTGTGAATGAAGTCCATGACATCCAACTGGACGCCGGTTCCTTGATGTTCCTTGGAGTTCTTGAGGAGGTCAAACACATAGCCATCGACTTGGTCCCAATTCCCAACACGGGGGGCAATTGTCACACGATAGATGCGATGAAGGATGTCAAACGGGCGGACTAGGTGAGCGGTTTGACCACAGGTACCACCCTCCATGGTGATTGGCTCAAGAACATCCTTAGAGCTTGAGAAGGTATTCTCATGACTCCTCCAACCACTAGCCACAGATTCTCCCTTGTCATCATAGCCTAAGAGATCTCCAAACTCCTTCAAAGTAGCTTCTAGCATAGTATCCTTGGTCATCCACCTCATAGTTCTTGCTTCATCATTGTCCAAGTGAACGGTTGCAAAGAATTGCACAATGTAATATGCAATGAATGGTTGATTGACCCTCATGATATCGAACAAACCAAACTCCTCACACATTGCAAGTGTCTCATCAAAGTAGCCCTTATGCACTGGGCTCCTCATATTCTCAATGTCAATGGTGTGTTGGGTGACAACCTTGTACTTCTTGTGGATGTAGATTTCCTTGTAAATCCTCTCTTGATCATTTGTATAGAAGTGAGGGTTAGTGACATGCGGGTCTCTCTCCATACCATATGGGTTTTCTTCACGGAGCTTTGTATAATCATCATTCTTCCAAAGGTGAAGAGGCTTGTGAGTCTGCTTCTTGGGAGGAATAGCAACATGCTTGGCCTTGCTACGGGAACGGTTGGTTGACTTGGTTGGCAAAACCTCTTCTTCTTCCTCAATCTCATCTTCCATGATCCTCTTTTGCTTCTTACCACCATGCCTACCTGTGAATAGCAAAGGGATAGGGAGGGGAACAAGATGAGTGCACAAGTTCATGGAATGGAAGGACAAGCTAGTCAGCAAGTGTGAAAAGGAGTTGATAAGTTCGGATTTGTTCATGCAGTAGTACCGCACCATCTGCTTCCGGTAGTACCGGCTGAGCCAAGTCAACACGGAAATGGCAACAAATCGACGAAAAATCACGAAAATCCACACATGGTGACTAGAGGATAGCAGTACCAAGCCTAAAGGATCATCCTACCGAGATTTAACAGAGTAAATCAGAGCTACCGGTGATATTGCTCAAGAACACCTAGGTTTCAAAGATTAGAAACAAAGAAGGCGAAATCAAGGGCAATACCGGAGGCCATCGGAGGAGATCGAGGAGGAGAACGCAACCACGGAGCAAATCTGGCTGGGGACGGCGGAGTTCGGCGGCCGGAGGCGGCGACCGAGCAAAGCTTGAGGCGGCGGCGGTTTTTTAGTTTGTGCGGGTTGGGGAGAAGTGGGGAATCACCCCTAGCCCCAACCCACACGAAGACTTGAAGAAACCCGCCCGCAACGGTTGTACCGGGGCGCGTGGCCCGGTAGTACCGGGGCCTGAACATGTGACAGGTTTTAACACCCACGCAAGTTCAGATCCCTGTAGTAACGGAGCAAGATGCCCGGTAGTACCGGGGCCTGAATGTTTCACAGATTTGCACCTGTGTCGATTCAGAGCCCGGTAGTACCGGCCTGTACCCGGCAGTACTACTGAGACCACCTCAAAACTTCCAGATTTTTGTGTAAAGAAACTTGTGCAAGAGAGAGAGAGTGTTTTGTAGGTAAGAAAGGGCTTAGGATTTGAGAGAATCAAACTGGAGATGGTACTTCATACTCAATTTGCAAAAAGCAAACACACAAAAAACAAACAAATTGAGCATGTTTTCCATATGAACACTAGAGACAAAAACCAAATAAGCTCCAAAAACAACAACTCTTCACAAAGAAGAGGGCGGTGGCCTAGGCCACCATGTATGAGTATATGTGGCGTGACACCGCGAACATATATCTTGGGTTCACTACCACTACTCGGCATTTAAGTTCACAATTCATAGAACGAATATAGAGAAGCAAATGAGTTCTTAATGTCGGCATAATGAGGGGAGGGATAGTCCAATATATTAGGACCGCACTCCCCCTATGTCCATGCCTACACCTAAACCAAATAGATAGTCAAAATATAGGTGTGTATGCAAGATAGTCAAGTCAAGCTCCTTGAATCCACGATATTTAGCTCATTCCTCAAGAAAGTGAATCTTGCTTCATTAAGAGGCTTCGTGAATATATCGGCAAGGTTGAATCTTGTGGGAACATAGCCTAGCTCAATATCTCGTCGGGCAACATGATCTCGAATAAAATGATGACGAATCTCAATATGCTTCGTTCTAGAATGTTGCACCGGGTTGTGGGCAATTTTGATTGTACTTTCATTGTCACACAAAAGAGGCACTTTGTACAATTGACACCGTATTCCTTTAAAGTTTGCCTCATCCATAGCAATTGAGTGCAATCCGAGTCCGTGTACCCACAAAGTGAGAAAGTTGAGCCCTTTGGATACCACAAACCAAACCTTGGGGTATAAACCAAATATCGAAGGATTCTCTTGACCGCCACCAAGTGGCTTTCTTTAGGAGCGGCTTGATACCTTGCACACACCCCTACACTCAACACAATATCGGGTCTAGATGCACAAAGATAAAGCAAAGAACCAATCATGGAGCGGTATTCCTTTTGATCGACATCTATACCCTTTGGGTTAAGTTGTAGATGACATTTGGTGTCCATAGGAAAGCGTTTCTCCTTAGCATCTTGCATCTTGAATTTCTTGAGCATGTCTTGGGTATATTTGGTTTGAGAGATGAAAGTCCCTTCATTCAATTGCTTGATCTCAAAACCAAGAAAGAACTTCAACTCCCCCATCATAGACATCTCAAACCTATCGGTCATAAGCTTTGAAAATTCAATTAAAAGCTTGGTTAGATGAGCCAAAGATAATATCATCCACATATAGTTGGCATATGAAAAGCTCCCTTTAACCCTTTTTGTGAAAAGGGTGGGATCGATTTGCCCCACTTCAAATCCACGGTCTAGCAATAGCTCTCTTAGGTGCTCATACCATGCACGAGGTGCTTGTTTGAGACCATAGAGCGCCTTATCAAGCTTGTAGACATGGTTAGGGAAGTTTGGGTCCTCAAACCCCGGTGGTTGCTTAACATATACCAACTCCTTTAAAGGACCATTAAGAAAGGCACTTTTCACATCCATTTGTTGCAATTTAAAGTTATGATGTGATGCATATGCAAGAAGGATACGGATGGACTCAAGGCGAGCCACGGGAGCAAAAGTCTCTCCAAAATCAATGCCTTCAACTTGAGAGTATCCTTGTGCCACCAATCTTGCCTTGTTCCTCACAACCATTCCATGTTCATCTTGCTTGTTCTTGAATATCCACTTTGTGCCTATAACATTGCGGCACTCTTTGGGCTTCTCAACTAACTTCCACACCTTGTTGCGCTCGAAGTTGTTGAGTTCTTCATGCATGGCTTCCAACCAATCCGGATCTTCAAGAGCTTCAAAGACTTTCTTTGGTTCCACCATGGAGATATGTGCTTGATGCTCACTAAAGCTTGCCAATTGACGCCTTGTGGTAACCTTGTTGTTCAAGTCACCAAGAATTGCTTCTAGCTTATGACTCTTTATTTCTAAGTTCCTCAAAACTCTTGCTTTACGACGGGCTTCGATATCCTCATTGGAGCGAGGAGGTATCACTTGATCATTTGAGTCCCCGTCTTGACCGTCTTGATGACCTTGATCTTCATTATGCACTTCTTCATTGGATGAAGTAGAGGGTTGATCTTGGTCTTGATTAGAGCATTGCACTTGAGTGGAAGGTTCATTGGCAATGTTCTCATCAACTTGTTGAGGGTCTTGTTCTTGTTCTTGGTTAGGTTCCTCATTTGCTCCCGGGGATGGCGCATGAAGGTCTTGTGATGAAGGAGGTTCCACATGAGTAGAGCTTGTTTCTCCTTGACTTGCATCTTGATGAAGCTCAATAGGGCGAAAGAATCCAACGCCCATCTTCTTTATGGAGTCTTGTGGTCTTCATTATCTACATCACAAACATGAAATTGCGCCACTTGGGAGCCATCATTTTCTTCAAACTCCACACTACAAGACTCAACGATAACCCGTGAGAGTACATCGAAGATTCTATAAGTGTGGGATTTGAGACCGTAACCAACAAATATACCCTCTAATGCTTTAGATTGAAACTTGGTTAAACGAACTCCCTTTCTCAAATAGAAACACTTACAACCAAACACCCGGAAATAGCCAACATTGGGTTTGTTGCCGGTGAGGATTTCATAAGGAGTCTTGTTCAACCTTGTGCGGAAGTAGAGCCGGTTAGATGAATGACACGCGTGGAGATGGCTTCGGCCCAAAAGAGAGTGGAGATTTAAACTCCGCCAACATGGACCTAGCCATATCCATAAGAGTCCGGTTCTTCCTTTCGGCTACACCATTTTGTTGAGGGGTATATGCAGCGGAATATTGATGACGAATTCCCTCTTCACTAAGAAACTCATCCAAGGTGTAGTTCTTGAACTCGGAGCCATTGTCACTTCTAATGGCCAATATGGGAAGGTTGTGTTGACGTTGAACTTCATTGGTGAAGTCGATGACGGTTTGTTGGGTTTCACTCTTGAACTTGAAGAAATAAACCCATGTGTATCTTGAGTAGTCATCAACAATCACCAAACAATACTTCTTCCCCAAGGCTAGCTTCGGGAACGGCACCAAAGAGATCCACATGAAGGAGTTCCAATATCCTCTTTGATGAGATAAAAGCCTTGATTGGGTGGGAAGAATCATGCATCTTTCCTTCAACACAAGCCCTACAAACACGATCTTTGGCAAAGGAAACATTGTCTTTTAGTCCAAGAATGTGACCACCCTTGTGAAGACTTTGCAAAGTTCTCATATTGACATGGGACAAGCGGCGATGCCACAACCACCCCACGTCGGCCCTTCCGAATAAGCACATCGCTTGAGTGGTGGTAGACCCCGAAAAGTCCACCACGAACAACTCTTGTTCGACATACCCAACGAAAGCAACCTTTAGAGTCTTGCTCCACAAGAGTATCACCATATCAATAGTAAAATGTACATCAAAGTTCATCTTATTAAGAGCACGAACGGACATTAAATTATAACCAAGGGACTCAACAAGCATGACATTCACAAGGGTGATATCCGGTGCGACTACCACCTTGCCGAGTCCCGATACCTTAGCTTTTGACTTGTCTCCATATGTGACGGTTCCATGATTTAAACTTGTTCTCAACTCCGTCATAATCTCCTTGCTTCCGGTCATATGACTTGTGCATCCACTATCAATCACCCATTTTGACCCACCGGAAGCATAGTCCTACAAGAAATCATTGCTTGGTTTTAGGTACCCATTTCGCAATGGGTCCTCTTTTGTTAGCAACAAGGGTCTTAGGAACCCAAATAGAATAAGCAATGAAACCATCATAGGGACCAACATATTTTGCATAAACATCCCCATAATAATCAACATAAAGAATATAGTTGGGGTTAGCATGTCCCGCAAAGTCACTACGAGGAGTGTTGCCCCTTGTGGCATCACCACTCGCAATGGTAATCTTCTTTGCTTGTGCGGGCTTTGCCTTCTTCTTGTTCTTCTTCTTCTTCTTGGCAACATAACCAAGACCCTCTTTCCCTATGTGTGGCTTTTGCGTTTGCAAAAGCTCATAAAGAGGTTTCTCACCTTGAGGGCTAGAGGCCTTGGCAAGTTCATTCTTCAACCTAGCATTTTCCTCAATGACATTTGCATGATCACAAGAAGGAGTAGAGGAACTAGGTACATCAATTTTAGTAAGTTGAATTTGAAGTTGTTCAAAAGACTTGGTGAGGGTAGAGTGATCACTCTCCAAGGCCTTGTGAGCCTTGGTGAGCTTCTCTAGCTCCTCGGTTAGTCTATTATGACCAACACCAAATTGACCTTTTCTTTCTTGAAAACTTTGTATTTAGCAATAGCATGGTCACGTTCTTTAATGATTTTAGAAAGATTTCATTTTGTGACTCATCAAAATTCTCAAGCCTCTCTTCAAGAGAAACTCGAAGCTCATGCTCTTCCTCAAGAGCAACGGTGAGAGAAGCAATCTCATTAGCATTTTCTCTTTCAAGTCTCCCCTTTTCCTCAAGGAGATCTTGTGCCATGCCATATTGACTCATAAGAATCTCAAATCGAATCTTGCATTCACCTTGCAAGTTAGTCAACAAGAAATCCAAAGCAACATTTTCTTCCTTTACTCTAAGACTCATAAGATCATGTATTTCATTCATAGTCTTAGAAGGAGGGAAAGATGATACCTCGGGGCCCTTGGCCATGAGACATGTAGCGGATTGGATGGGACATTCTCATTGGGGATTCAAAGAGAGAAAGATGTCGATGAAGTAATGGCTAAGGCGGCCACTCCACTTGTGGTTGTTTCTTCTTCACTCTCATCCCCGGATGTATATTCTTCTCTTGTCACCAACACAATCTTTGAAGGTGGCTTCTTGTTGGAGATGGGCTTCTTGAAGTAAGGCTTCTTGCTAGAAGACCTTGGAGCCTCCTTGAGAATAAGTCTTCCACCATGTTCTTCACGGTTCTCATAAGGACACTCGGCAACGTAGTGATATCTATCTTGACAATTGAAGCAAGTCTTCATTTTGGGTTGCCCTCCTTGTAACCACTTGATTTGAACTTTTGCTCCACTTGAGCTTTAGCTTTGGATGGGTTCTTCCAAAAGGTCCTTGCCGCAAGAGCCACATAGTCTCTATGGGCAATCTTGAGTTCTTCGGGATCCAAGTAGCTTCCCTCTCATGCTCTTGGTCTTCATCTTGTTCCACCACCTTGGCCTTCAAAGCAAGTGAGGAACCTTGGTGCATTCCAATAGCCCGGGCACGAGAGTCTTGAGCAATTTGGGCTTGAACTTTGTAAGATTGCATCTCTTGCATGACTTCATTTGAGGTCAAATCGGCGTAGTTGTGTCTTCCTTGGAGACTCTTCAAGTCGGCCGCTTCAAAAGGCATGAGGGCATTCACATACTTCCTCTTGATATAAGCATCATTCACATGTATAGCACCAAGGTCTCTATATGCGTTAGCAAGAGCCTTGAGCCTTTGATACATATCCTCATGAGTTTCTCCATCTTGCATGAAGAAACCTTCGATTTGGTTGCTCATAGCTTCATATTTATTTCTCCTCATGCTATCATTTCCAACGAACACCTCCGTAAGGCAATCCCAAGCTTCTTTGGCGGTGGTGCAATGTTGAATGTGGTGCATATCCTTGTCTCCCACGGCAACACGATCAAATCAAGAGGTGGCATTTAGTTGACAATCAACTTGTTCTCGCCTTGACAAGTTGGATTCATCCACGGCCTTGTATCCACTTACAATGATCTTCCAAAGCTCAATGCTGGCACTGTTCACATGAGATCTCATAGAAGCTTGCCAATTAGTAAACGAGGATGCATTTAGACTAGGTGGAACTCCTCTTAGGTGCATAGGAGGATGAGGGATAGGTAGGTCGGGAGAGTACGGAAAAGGAACCCTACCATATTCTCCCGACCCATTAGTTGGTTTAATTGGGGAGTCAATTTTATCTTTGTCAACCCCCGTCTTCCCATCAACCTCTTCCCCCAAGGGTTTCTTAGGAAGCTCCGAAGTAAGAGGAGTGGGAGGAGATGAGATATCCTTTGCCTCCATGAGTTGCATAATCATCTCTTGCAACTTTTCCATTTTAGTTTCCATAGAGGTCTTCATGGAATTGAAGTCCTCTATGGAAACCGAAGTGGAAGCGATGGGGGCTCGGGAATCTCATTTCCATTCTCGTCAAGGGCCATACTTCTCTTAGGCGGTTAAGCCCGAATAAAGAGCGAGGCTCTGATACCAATTGAAAGGATCGTATGGCCACCTAGAGGGGGGGGGGGTGAATAGGTGCTACTCCAAATTTTAATTCTTTTTCGATTAAGGCTTGACACAAAGGTAAATTCTCTAGATATGCAACTACGGTGAATTTACCTATATGACAAGTTAACCCTAAACAAGATAAGATACAAGTAATAACTAAAGAGTAAGGAGTAACCGAATGGGAAGCACGCGGAGACAAGGATGTATTCCCGAGTTCCTCCTTTTTAGGGAGTACGTCTCGTTGGAGGGGTGTGAGTTTCAAACTCAAGCGCCACAAATGGCCTCACCCTATTCTCCGATGAACCTCGCCCAAAAGCTCGGTTCACCTTCCACTATCGGAATCCTTCAAGGCGGAATCGGAGCCCTTACAACAACTTGAGGCTCAACCCACAAAATGATTGGGGCTCCCAAGCACCACGAATCTGCTACACAAAATTAGCAAGCAAGTAAGTACAACAAGATGCCTAGGTTTTCCTAGTGGAAACCCTAGGCTCAAATCCCTCAAGTGAATGAGGGGGAAATGAAGAACGCTTCGGTGAAGTTGTAGATTGGGGCCTTCTCCTTCAATCCTCTGAAGATCAACAAGTTTGGTTGGAGGGATTGGGAGATCTAGGTTGGTGAAGTTTTCATTAATGGTGGACAGAGAGTCTTGGAAGCTTGGTCTCTTTGGGGAAGAAGACCCCTTTAAATAGTCTCCTCTTAAATGTGGCCGTTGGCAGCCGCAGCAGCCCGCAGCGGTAGTACCGGGCCAGCCCCGGTAGTACCGGGTTGTGTTGACTTGATGGTCTTCGCAGCGTCCAGCTTCAACTTCCACCTCGGTACTACCGGCTGGCCTGGCCCGGTAGTACTGTGCGATCGGTACTACCGCTGTACTACTGCGCCACTACTGGGAAGAAACTTCCCGAGTCCAGTAGCCCCTGGCGAGATGCGGAACTGGTCCGGTACTAGCCACGGTAGTACCGGACGAAAGGCTTCTTGCGGTAGTACCGGACAGGAGGGTCCGGTACTACTCTCCGATCGGCAGTACCGGACCACTGCCGGGCTACTACCGGGAAAAACTGCGCGGACAACAGGAGGTGCTTTGGAGATACGGTAGTGACCCGGTACTGGGAGCGGTAGTGCTGAGCTACGAGAGCTCGGCACTACCGCAACCACCCCGGTACTACCGCCTGAAGCAGAAACACCAGCTGTGAAGATAAACTTTGCGCCTTATCTTTTTCCAACAAGTGTACATAGCTTTTTACCATTTGCAAATCTATTAGAACACAGGTTAGACCACTCATTGTGTTGTTAACAAACATCAAAATCATCTAGGGATGGAAATGCACAATGTTAAACGGCAAAAAATATTGTAGTAAAGTACCATATGTTAATAAATGAATTATAAAAAGTATAGAAATTTAATACAAATAAAGTTTGCTTTAAATGGCAACCAGAACATGGATCAACCCTAATACTAGAGCTCGTGGTCGTGTAAAAACTCATTGTATAAAAACAGATCGCGTAGTGAAGCGGGTCAACTACTCTCATCGCCAATTCTCCCACCTTTTTTGTCACCAGGGGCGGAGACATGCTACAGGCTATCTGGGTCGTGGCTTGGGGCGTGAGCACGGAACATATGATTGATTGTAGATACAGTCGTGAAGATGGTCTAGGGCGTGGTGACGCTGGCTCCTCCTTGTAATCTCCCGCCACCATTGACCACGCCTCTGTCTATCACGCCTACTTGAGACCACTTCGTCGATGTTGATAAAGTGTTCCCTTGGGCTCCTCCTAATGACAACATTTCAACCAAAGAAGAAATTTGAACTTCTTCCCAAATCGAGATCCGTGTGGAGATGGTATGTGATGATTTGTTTTAGTAATGTTTTGTAACAAAGGGATATTTTAGAACTATTTGATCCGTGTGGGAATGGCCTAGGATAATCCGTGTGGGGATGGCATGTGATGGCTCGGGTTGTTGTTGATCTTGATGGTAGTGAAGGTCATTTTAAAATATGTGAATGAAGCCTTGCACATGACTTTTTTCTGAAATTTTTATTTTCTTTTTTTAGAGAACTTCAGTCTTTTATTGATTACTTAACATCATTACAAAGTACTTCCCGGGTACAAACCGGAGCAACATCAACAGAAATATTACACACAGGATGTAATATCTGAAACAAGATACAATTTGATGTTTACATATTTAGGTCTTGGTGCAGTTTCATGTTTATAGATCTTCTTACTATAGTGACTAAGTCACTGGTTGGAAATTAATTTTAGATGCAATCACTGAATTTATGTTTTTTGTCAGACCTTACAAATCTATTTCTATCGTGTTTTTAGTAAATTTTGTTTAGACATTTGTGGTACTAAAATATTCCATGACTAGTTGCCCCCACCCTAGCGTAATTCTAGATCCACCCCTGGTGCCGGGTTGTAACTAAGGAAGTAAGGAATCGATGCTCGAGCGTTACCTCGTTCTACATACAGGAGCGCCCCACAAAAAGATGTGAGGCCGGTAGTCACCAGCGTCCTACTTTGAAGGTCCCCCGCTCGCGCGCGATGTACAGCCTCGATCAACTGCTGCTTTCTTGTATTCCAAAGATCGGTTCCAACTCAGGTTTGGTTAAGCTACGACAGATCAATCCATGGATACGGCCCGCCGGAGACACGCTCGTGCCGACGCTTGGCCGAGCCCCGCCTTTATGTGTACCGCCCTTGTCATCTTCGCCTTCTCCTCCGCGGCCTCTGCAGCGTCGCCGGTGTCGGCGGTAGCGCCTGCGCCGACGGTAGCTTCTCGTAAGTGCATGCACTGCTGGCTAGCAGCGTCAGTACGCACGGATTGTGTTTCCACCATGAAACTGTTTATTGCTCTTCTGGGATTTCGGTGGCAGTTTAAGATCATGCTAAATTACTAATGTGTTCGTAAACAGAAGTTAGATATGGAATTTTTTTCCCAGAAGACATTTCAATTTGCATGATGGATATCAAGCACTTCCAATTTCCCTCTGACTTGGTTTTCTTCTTAGAGGGAGAGATTCGAAATCGATTACCAACTCGTAAGTTTATTTTGGTGTTACAGACTCTCTATTCGGCTACGAAGAGAAAACCGGGACCGGGCCGGACGAATGGGCCGCTCTAAATAAGGACTGGGCCATATGCCGCGACGGCAAAGAACAGTCCCCGATCGACATCTGCAAGGTGGAAGCTGAGAAGGACATGGAACCCCTGGAACATACCTATACTGCAGGCGCCTGCACGATGCAAAACCGAGGCCATGACTTCGTAGTAATACCTTATTCCGACAACCAAAGATTTATCACCAGTTTCAAACTTGTGATCTTCTACTTGACGTATATTTGATGTTATGGTGGTGGTGTCGTCGTCGATCGTGTAGCTGAAATGGAAGGATGGGAATGGCAAGTTGACGGTGGAGAAGAAGGATTACACGCTCCAGCAGGTGCACTGGCACGTCCCCTCCGAGCACACCATCAATGGCACCAGGTTCGCATCCCTGCCATAAGGTTAGAGCTGAACGATAACCTAAGCTAACAAGGAACCCCCGGCCCTCTCTCCTAGTGCATGATTAAAGTCCAAATGGAAATTCAGATATGAAAGATACAAGATGATGCAAAGAACAAATAAACAAGTACCTTTAGACCAGGAAGTAAATCCTAGGTCATACCTAGCTAGCACTGCACCGCTCCTCCGTCTTACTAGCCAGTGGTATCATGACAGGTTCGACATGGAGATGCACATGGTCCACGAGGACTCCAGCAAGGCACGCGCCGTCATCTCGGTGCTCTTCTCCACCAAGCAAGCCGGCCACCCCAGCAAAACATTGACTAGTGTACGTACGTCGTCTCCCCAGCAAAATAACTCCAGCAAGGCGCACAACATTGTCATAGCGCTGATCGATGTTTCATTCATGGATTCGTGCTGCACAAACTCGCGGATAAAAAGTTCATAAAGAAATGAGGCGCCCTTTATCGAAAACAAAACTAAGGTGATTTTTTGCTGGTATGAATGTGTGCAGCTGGGGCCATACTTCAAGAGGCTTGCCGGTAAGGATAACGAGGATGAAGAAGTGAAGGATCACATCGATCCATCCCCCTGGGTAGACAAGGCTTCAGGCTACTACAGATATGAGGGCTCCCTCACAACGCCGCCTTGCACCGAAGGCGTTCTTTGGACCATCATGAGCAAGGTATGTATAAGTAGATGCAATCATTATTGTTTGTTTATTAGACTGTGCAATAAGGGGTTTAAAATTGAATATGAGAGTATTTTACTGACTGTATCTACCAGGTAAAACACGTAACGCCGGAGCAGATCAAACTGCTGGAGGCAGTCTCCGAGGTACGTAGGTTGGCAAAGTGAGCATGCACCTGAACGAAACCATATGCTGGTAGTTACAAAAAATGCTGGTTCACTTGACTTGATCACACAGTGTCGGAATATGATCATTTGCATTTGAGAATATTTGATGGCTTATGCTTATTCTCTAACGCAGAAACCGGAAGAAAATGATCGCCCTGCTCAGAAGATCAATGATCGAGTTGTTCGCTACTACGAAGGCGAACCTAAAGATGGATCGACGAGTGGGAAGGAGAAAAAAACATAGTAGGGGTAATGCTCTCTAGGACTGTGGAGCCGTGGCTCTGCCCGCCCCTCCCCCTAATTCAGCTCGGAGATCTGAGCCGAGACAACTATAAACACATACTGAATAGTTGATGATCTGCGCAAAAGAAAAACTCAGGATACCTTGTGAAAGCTAATGATATGCCTATAGGCCAGTTTTGTCATCTGCTTCATAGCTAATGCTGGCCTGTAGTTTTACCGGCAGACACAATAAAGGACATCATGAATTTCCTTCATCTGTTGCTGCTATGTTGATAAGGAGATGGAAAATTTTGAGATGTAATCATTAATGTGTTCCATATTACTGTTTTTTTTTCATATTACTGTGAAGAGAGGAAATTTGGATCTTGCACCATTTATGATTTTCTGGCGATGTAAACAGTTTTATGACCTGGAAATTTTCAGGGCAATTTCATCACCATTTCAGATAGTATTCAGTATCTAGGCAATACTCAGTAGATAGTGCAGTCGAATGATGAAAAAGATAATTTGATTGTTAGCAATGGGTTTTCAGAAATTTCATATGCTCAACAAAGATACTAATAAAATTTAAGTTAGAGTCTGGGTGGTTACCACCAAAGTTGACAGAAATTCACCGAGCATAGAACTGTTATCTTTCCTATATTGGTTTTGTAAAAAAATCGGTGTTGGCTTTGTAGTCCTTGGGTAAAGCATACAGATTGCTCTTTTGGTACTTTTTTTTTTAGAAATACACGGAGGCCATCCCCGGTTCCATTGATAAAGCTCAACGAAACCCCGAGCACGGTGTTACAAGGCGCAGGAATCTGAAGCAAAAGGCACTCAGGCCACCAAAAGGCACACATAGCAGAGCGCTAGTTTGTGCAGGATTACTACAGGCATAAAGAAACTACTCGAGGAGTTCGAAACAACTGAAGAAAACTACAAAGAACAGCAAGCTCTTTTGGTACTTGAAACAGATCGCTACCAAAGGGCATAAACATAGGGGATTGGGGAGAAACTATTCAAGTTACCTAGTACTACAAGCCGGCAGGTCACTTTTTCCTTCTGCTTCATAGCTAATCTGCAACTTATCGTTGTACCAGCAGACCCAACAGAGGACACATGGATTCGTTTCATCTGTCGTTGCTACTATGTTGCAAAGGGATGGCAGAAAATTGAGAAATATCTTTTTCTTAATCTGGATCATAAATAAACAAGAGCAAAAGTTTGGATCTTGCATCATGGATGATTTCTTGGGAGATGTAAAAGAGTTATGACCAAAAAACAGTGATGAAGAGTTATGTGAGCACTTCCCTGTTTGATGGAGTCGAAAGGCTCACCAGGTCATTGACAAAAGTAGGGGCAGTGAGTGGTGAAAAGACAATTTCGATGGCTATGGATGGTTTTCACTAATTTTAATATGCTTAACAGAGATTTGAAAACAGAGTTGGAATATGGGTGGTTCCACAGAGATTTTGGTAAGAAATGCACCCACAAGCCGGCAGGTCAGTTTTTTCATCTGCTTCATACTCCCTCTGTTTTTTAATATAAGATGTTTTAGCATTTGTCCACATTCACATGTGTACAAATGTATGTAGACATGTTTTAATATGTATGTCCAGTTACTTTAGTATGTATCTAGACAACATGTGCAACCCCTAAAACATCTTATATTAAAAAACGGAGGAAGTAGCTAACGCTACAATTTGTCATTGTACAAGCAGACCCACCACAGGACATTATGAATTCTTTTCATCAATGGTTGCTGCTATGTAACAAAGGAGTTGGCGAAAATTCGAGAAGTATTTTTTCTTAATATGGACCATCTGTAAGCGAAGAGCGAAAATTTGGTCTTGCACCTTGTATGATTTCTTTGGAGATGTAAAACAATTTTGACAAGATTTTTTTTGGGGGAAATTGCATCATCAACTATGTGGTCATTTCCCTTCTGGATGGAGTGGAAAGGCTTACATGGTATTTAGATAATAGTAGAGGTAGTAGAATGATGAAAAGGATAAATTGATGGCCATAGATGGTTTTCAGAAAATTTAATATGCTTAACAGGGATTTTCAAAATACAGTTCAACTATGGGTGGTTCAACATTCAATGCCTGATTGGTGTAATCCAGTTGTGGCATTCAAAATAAAAATTGAATTCACGTCTTTTTTGGCGGTAAAATCCTTTTGGCGGTATCCAAGCGGTTACCGCCAATAATAAGTGACAAAACAAATATCCAAATTGAGCTCAGAACTATTAGCTTTCCTAAATTGGCTTTGTAACCCCTAGGTAGAATATACATCTTACTATTTTCGTACTCCAGAGAGATAGCTACCGAAGCACTTACTCATAGGGGATTAGAGAGAAACTATTCTGAAATAAACAATATTACTAAATTGACAAATAATTAAGTTTGGTCCATATTAGACAGCCATAGAAAGTATAGGACATCTCACTAGTCCAACTTATTGATCCTAAATCAGTAAATCAACAAATAGTGAAACTGAACGAATCAAGCCAACACATCGTCACAGCACATTAATGTTCAGGTATAAAAATGTTCAAAAACAAATTCTTTACTAAGGCAGCTTATAGAAGTTTAAGGAGCTCCCAAGCACATTATTGAGCAAATTAGTCCGAGCAACAAGCTCTGGTCAACAATTAAGTAAGCAACATAACATAGTAAATTACGCAAGTCCGCTAAACAGGCATATATCATCAACAATGGTGACGCAAATCAGGGTTTACGATATAAAAATATAGTTCTCCATTATTCAATCAAAATTGTTTCAACAACAAGCTCTAGTCATCAAATCGACTAGATGAATATTAAGTAAACAACATAACTTCATAAGTTACTCATGAGGATAAAAAGGCAATCCCCCAATGATGACAATCACTAATCAGGGAATATGGTAAAAAAAATGAAGTCCTCAATCAAATTTAATTGAAGAATAAATCACACGGCCTCCGAGTTTATTCAATCCGCACTTTCTTGTAGTTTGTGTACTTGAACTTACATATCTCCTCAAAGAACTCGTCAGCAGCATCATGGCAATTCTTCATCTGTGAGATTCTGATGACCATTGACTGCAGCTTGACACTGTAATTCACAAGCGATTCAAGAGTATTCAGCTTCTGTTCAGCATTGAGAGGTGAGCGCACGGTGATCAGAAGTTCTTCCAAGAAAGGGATGGAGAATCTTGAATCCAACTGTAATGGAAAAGTACAGGAGTTAGCCATGGTCATACATGTCACACAAATCTTGGGTACGGTGATGCAATAGCACAATATAGACAGGACAGGGCACTCACGTTTTTCAGGCTGTTTTTCTGGCAAAGAGCGGCGAACATAGCCCCATGGATCTCAAACTTTCTGAGGTTGGGGTGGCTGTTGAAGAACTCGACCAAATCGACCTCCGGGAAAGGCTGGAGCACGTCAAACTCTCCGCAGAACTCAATTTTCATCACGAGGTGCTTCACCTGGCTAGCACACTGCAACACCGAGCTGACTGCAGCCCAGCTCCACTGGACGCCGCGCAGCGAGAGGTAATCCAGATCTGGGAGCTTCCCGGTGTCCACCTTATACACCCTCCCTGCATCACAATTGACAACACAAAGTAAATTTCGGAGCTATGGCAATCTGGTTAATGAAAATCAAGGCATGATGTGCACACCTGTGCTCTTGGCGATCGAGAGGCGGCGAAGGCTGTGACCACCCCGCAGAATAATCCAGGTAAAGCCCTGGGCCTCAAGTGAGTCGAGGCGGGGCGCGGAGAGCTGGAGGCAGCAGGTTCCCCCTCCGAGGAAGTCGAGGCGGCACCGCTGGAGCATGGCGAGGTGGAAGGACACCTCGCCGGAGCAGTCGCAGCCAAGCAGTGACAGGTCGGTGAGGTTGGGGCAGGCGGCGACGGCCTGCGTCACCGCGGTATCCCGCAGCGGCGCGCCAACGATCTCCAGGACGCGGAGGCGCTGCAGCGGGCCCCACGCGGGCGCGTTGGTGAGCAGCACCCCCCAGAGCCTGAGCTCCTCGAGGCCCGTGGCGAGGGCGATGCAGTCCAGGTAGCCGACGTCCGCCGCCTCCTTGTCGGCGGCGGCGTCCATCCGCAGCTCGAGCACCCGGAGCGAGGCGCTGCGCATGGCGAGCCAGGCGGGGAGGCGGGCCAGGGAGAAGGGGCAGTAGATGACGAGCTCCCTGAGGCGCGCGACGGCGGCCACCATCCGGCCGATGGCCTCGTCGGCGGCGCCCCCGCCGAGGGCGGCCGCGTCGAAGGCGTTCCGCGGGAAGAAGAGCGCCGGGAGGTAGGGGACGCAGTCGCGCCAGCGGCGGCAGACGCCGGCGCAGGCCGCCACGTCGCGGACGTTGCTGAGCATGGACAGGATGTGCTGCACGACGCCCTCCGGGACGGCGTTCATGCCGCCGCCGCCGCCCCAGTCGTCGCAGTCCATCGCGAGACGGACGGCGATGGGTGGGCGGTGGATCGGACAGGCGGCCAGATCAGGAGGCGAGTGTGGGGGGAGCGGAGGGGTGGGTTTGAAATTTAAAACGAGGCGGAAGTGGGTGCGTGAGGAATGAGGAGCCCGCCCGGCCGCTCGTTTTCGAAAAAATTCGTCCACCGTTCGCTCGGATTCGGGAGGTTTCGCAGGGTTTGAATCGGGACAAGGGTTTCAGCCAGGGTCTCTCTTTCGAGATGGCGGCGGCGAGGCGTGCAGAAATTTCTAGGTTTTAGCGGTGTAGGATTTTTAGCTCGGGGCCATGCCGCGTCGTGATTCTTGAGGCTGGGCCATGGGCCTGGACCGGCTGTATCCTCCTTTTTTTTTTCTGAAAAACTAGCTACCGAAGGATTTTTGAACTAAAAAAATGCTTACCTCGTCAATTTATCTCTCGAGAAAAGTTCTTGCCCTGTGAAATTTTCGCTGTTGTAGGTCTATGTCCGATGAGCGAATGAGGGAGGATCTGAGGGGAGAAGGAAGAAGAAGGAGAGTGTGGATGACCGGCTAACCTCGGCGGTGACCCAACAACCGGATGTTCAACACCGACGCACTGCTAGGTTAGGAGAAGAGGCCTGACTAGTGAGATTAGTAGACCTGATGCCGCCAATTGTGATAGGTCTACGACAAGTGGAAGTGGGAAGTGATGTGGGAAGAGGAGGGGTCGAGAAATAAGGAGGGAGGGCGACAATGTGAGGAAGATGAAAAAAAAATGGAATAGCTCAAAGGTGGCCAAGGGATAAAGCGGAGTTGGACTCATTGTGGCGTGAAAGAACACAAACTTATATCTTTTCCGCTCTATATTGGTATTTTGAATTTACGATTTCATGTACAAATTGGTATTCTATCTATTATGCATTGGATATTATGATGTCTTAACAAATTGCTACGTTAGGCATGTGTCTGCGACTATTATTTTAGGGAAGTATTCACACCGAGTTATGCCCTACTGATTGTCACCTCCACACTATCTGCAAAACATGGAAAGCAAGTTTTATTAAAAACATTGTACATTTTCAAAAATTATGTAAAGTAGTTACGAGAAAAATGCATGACCAGGGAGATTAGTTGAACTGATGCCGCCACAGTGACAGGTCTACAACAAGCAGAAGTGGGAGGTGAGGCGAGAAGACGAGGGGATGAGAAATAAGGGGAGGACGGACATGTGAGGAAGATGGAAAAGCACAAAGGTGACCAATCGATGAAACAGAGTTAGGCCAATGGTGGCGTGAAAGAAGACAAATTTATGATGTTCTTAACAAGTGTTACATTATGCATGTGTCTACGATTAGTTATTTTAGGAAAATATTCACACCTAGTTGTACCCTACCTATTGTTACATGCACGCTATCTCAAAAACATGGACAACAAGTTTTATGTAAAGTAGTTAGGCATGAACGTAAAGGGAAAAAGAAAAAATACATATATGAAAAAGTAGTTGGACAATAAGATATTCTGTCAGGGTGAGCCCGAATAGGGTTCGTGAAGCATTATGGTCATGTGTGCGCCTCCATGCTGAAAATGTGATAATCTTATGTAGCTATAACCATAAGACGTAGATCTTATCGAACTTTGTATCTTACTTGTATGCCAACTAAGGATGCATAAAACCACATTATTACAAACCTGATAAACTCGACACAAAAATAGATGCCATAACAGGTCCAACCACAATACATGCCAATTATGAGTCTCTTGTCACCCACTCACCCATATATCTCGGGAGATTGCCCACACACAACAACAGTTACACAGCAATGAGGTGGAGTCGTGGAGAGAAATCTAGTCATCACTGAGACACCTGCATCGAGGAATGTGACTCTCTCATCGTCGCCAATTCTGTCTCTTGTTGTCTCTTGTCACCCACTCACCCATATATCTGGGGAGATCGTCCACACACAACAACAGTTACACAACAATGAGGTGGAGTCGTGGAGAGAAATCTAGTCATCACTGGGACACCTGCATCGAGGAATATGACTCTCATCACAGATCTGACCAATGAGGCCCCCAGTTGTGTTGCATTTGTTGACGTGTTACACAAACTTTGCAAATGCCACTGTACACTATGAATGATTTTTTTTCGAAATGGGGAAATGCCCCAGCCTCTGCATCGAGTGATGCACACAGTTTTTTATTATGAAGTTCAGGAGTATCAAAGGTATCAAAGTTGTTTACAATTCAGCGCATACAAAGGTTGAGACAGGATCAACCATCATAATAAAACAACATAAAGCAACTACTGAAATCGACTAATATGTTTCCATGTAGCCCGACAGAAGATATCATGTGCAAGCATCATGATTCGGGTACAGCATGTAGCCATAATATCTCGCTAGTCGCGGGGGGGGGGGGGGGGGGGGGGGGAGGCATGTCCATAACTAGATCCAATGTTGATAACATGTAAGACATGAAAGTTTTTCTGTCCTGTTAAAAACAAGTTTGTTCCGACAATTCCATATAGACCAAAAAAGAGCTAAAACTCCAATACGAATTCTAGCATTGGTCTTTTTCTCTACCCCATTCAACCAGTTCCCAAACAAATTAGTAACATTGGTTGGTGAAGGAATATTATAAAAATAATAAAGGACATGCCATATCAATCTAGCAAATGAGCAAGAAATAACAAATGTTCTACTGTCTCCTCGCAGCACCAAAAAGAACATTTAGTACATCCCTGCCCATTCTTTTAGCTAGGTTATCCTTTGTGGGCAAAGTATCCCAAATACATCGATAGAAGCATATACTTTTGGCTTTTATAAATATATTTTCTTTCTCATTTAAGGGATTCGGTTGGAGTAAATAAAATTTTAAGGGGTGAGAACTAGAAAAGGAAATGACAACGTAACATTCTCTACAAATGGGATTTAAATTCATCATAGGTGTATATTTAATCATAAATATTAGTACTATATAACCAACAAACCATATCTTGAAAATTAGCTTTACTTTTATGTGGTTAGCAATGTTAAGCAAAAAAAAAATATACTGGATAAGGACCATATGTTAATAAATGAATTATAAGAAGTATAAAATTTTAATATAAATAAATTTTGATTTAAATCGCCCCATGTAACTTGGACCAGCCCTAATCGTGGAGCTCGTGCTACCATAAAAAACTCAATGTATCAAAAAGCGACCGTGTAGCGATGCGAGGAGGCATGTCAACTATTCTCATAGCGCTGATCACACCCTCCACGTCGCCACAGCCGAACACCTGTCACACGCTATCCCGGCCGTGGCCCGGGCGAAGCAACATAGGATTGACTAGCGATAGTCACATACTATAGATATAGTGTAGTGAAGAGGCATGGGGCGTGGTGACTCCCTGGCTACGCTACTACATGTCGCCCTGCCTCGACAGTGCCTCTCCCTGTGATCTCCACAATGCTGTTGACCACGGTCATCCCTATCATGCCTACCTGAGACCATTTCGTCGAGGCTAATAACATTTTTCCTTGGGCTCCCTGACCGACGACATTTCAGTCAGAAAAGAAATTTGAGCTTCTTTGCCAATCTAGATCTGTGTGATGATTTGTTTTAGTAAAGTTTTTTAACAACGTGATGTTTTTGGAAATATTTTCTATATTCTCCGGTTGTTGTTGATTTTGATGGTAATGAAGGTCCTTATAAAATATGTGAATGAAGCCCTGCAAGTAACTTTTTCTGAAATTTTTATTTTGTTATTGTTGTTAGAATGTAATGTCTAAAACAAGATACAATTTGATGTTTAAAGATTTAGGTCTTGATGTAGTTTCACGTTTATGGATCTTCTTACTATAGTGATTACATCCATGGTTGGAAATTAATTTTAGATGTAATCATCGAATTTATGTTGCTTGTGAGACCTTATGAATCTATTTATTTGTGTTTTTGTAAATGTTGTGAATGTACATTAACATGTTAGACATTTTTGGTACTAAAATATTCTATACTAGTTGCCCCCACCCTAGCGTAAAATCCTAGATCCACCCCTGGTACCGGGTCATAACTAAGGAAGTCAGAACATCTCTAGCGGACCCCTTATGTCACGCGGAACGGCAAAATAACCTCCAGTTTACCGTTTTGCACAAAAAAGTGACCCAAACAGACAACACATCCGACTCCGGACTTCAAAAAAAATTCGAGGGCTGTGGAAAAAACACCCCCCCCCCCCCCCCGATACGCGAAACTAAGGATTCCGCGACCGACCTATCAGTGTCATTTATCACAGAAAACGGTTGGCGGGAGGGAAGTTTCAGCTACAGTTCCTCCCACCGCCTCCCGAGCTAGGCGGCCGGAGCAACGCAGGCGTGGATGAGGCACAAGCAGAGCGGACGAGCAGGCGTGACCGAAGTATCATGGGCGGGAGGTCAGCGAACAGTTTGATTGGATCGATACTCAAAAAATCAGTCCCGCGCGCCAAGGCAGGCGGTGCGGTGCGTGCAGTCGGGTGTGGGAAGTGAAATACTGGGGGGGGGTTGGTGTCGGCGGCCTGGCGGCGCAGGCTTGCGGTGCGGGCCTATTGAGAGGGACGGAGGAGGAAGAAGGGGAACGGGAGGAAAAAAATTGTGGGTCAAAGTGATTTCTCGTATTGAATCTGTGATTTCACATAGAATTGGTATTCAATATGTTATGCATTGGACATTAATTATGATGTCTTAACGAATTTCTACGTTATGCACGTGTCTGTGACTAGTTATTTTAGGGAAGTATTTACACCTACTTGTGCCCTACCGATTGTTACATGCACACTATCTTGAAAACATGGACAACAAGTTTTATGGAAAACTGTGTGCATTTTCTAAAATTATGTAAAGTAGTTAGGAGAAAAGGCCTTACCAGGGAAATTAGTTGACCTGATGCTGCCACAGTGATAGATCTACAACAAGCAGAAGTGTGAGGTGGGGCGAGAAGACGAGGGGATGAGAAATAAGGAGGATGACAACTATGTGAGGAAAATGGAAAAGCACAAAGGTGACCAAGCGATGAAACATAGTTGGGCCAATGGTGGCGTGGAAGAACATAAATTTCTATCCTTACTGCTATATGTTGGTATTGTGATATTGTGATTTCACGTACAAAATGGTATTTAATATATTTTGCGTTGGATATTATGATGTCTTAACAAGTTGCTGCGTTATGCATGTGTCTACAGTTAGTTATTTGAGGAAAAATTTCACACCTAGTTGTGCCCTATGGATTGTTACATGCACAGTATCTCGAAAACATGGAAAACAAGTTTTATGGAAAACTCTGTGTATTTTCCAAAATTATGTAAAGTATTTAGCCACGAACGTAAAGTAAAAAGGAAAAAAATACATATATGAAAAAGTAGCTGGATAAGAAGATACTCGGTCAGGGTGGGCCCGAATAGGGTTCATGAAGCATTATGGTCATGTGTGCGCCTCCATGTTGAAATTTTGATAATCTTATGTAACTATAACCATAAAACGTAGATCTTCTTGAACTTTTATCTTATTTTTATGCCAACTAAGGATGCATAAAACCACAGTATTACAAACTTGTTAACCTCGACAAAAATACATGCTATAACAGGTTGCTAACCACAATACATGCCAAATCCGAGTCTCTAGTCACCTATATATCAGGGGCGATCATCCACACATAAGAACAGTTACAAAACAATGAGGTGTATAGAAGGTCAGTCGTCAATGGGACACCTACATCGAGGAATATGACTCCCATCATCCTCGCTAGATTTGACCAATGTGGCCATTTGTGTTACCTTTATTGAAGCGTTACAAAAACTTTGCAAGTGCCACTACACACTATGAATGATAACTATACACATGAGTAGACCTTCGGTTTCCATTTTCACTGTCCTATATCCTGCTCCCTTTGCACTTCTAGTTGTCACCTTTGGACGTGGATCAGTTTTGAATCGAACGATGACAATATGAGAGTTGGCCTATAGTTATCTTTGAAGTAGTTTGATAGTAAAACCAACATGAAAAAACACTACTCATCTGTGTTGCTCACTTTTTTCATCGTGTATTTTCATATGCCATTTCCCAAGTTCTAGGAGTTTTTAGTGAATTCACTCAATTCTTTGTACCCAATGCCATGCAAAATAGGTTCTGATGAAAATTGTGATGACAATGTCATCTCACAGAGTTTCATCAGTATGTTATTGTGAGTTCCGTAAATGTAGGCCTATGATTTTTCTGTTCTGTTCAATGATATTTGACCCACATTTGTGATTTTTTTGCCACCCTTTGGAAGTTTCAGAAAACTTTTTGTTATATCATTTTTTTGTTCTTGTTCATTTTTTTTTAGTTGTCGTATCTTTAATTTTTTGTGGCTCGCACTTATTGGTGCAATTGCACTTTCACCTCTTTTTGCTACTTTGCTTTGTTTCTGTTTGTTGCCATTGGCTTTTGTTTTTGTGATGTTACACTTTTTATGAACACTTATTTTGTAATTTTACTTATTATAAGGATTAAAATCAGGAATTGATTAGTAGATTCCTATCATCTGCAATACAAGTATGAGCATCGAAAGGCGAAGATTATACAAGCATAAAATGCAAGTCAAATCATGACGTCAAGAATGATCTAAATAGCACGAGGCCCATCAGAAGAAAAAATCCCATCAATCATATGGAGACCAAATCATCATACACCAAAATTGTTGCATCCCATGTATTAAGTCCACGGACAAAAAAGACCCAAACACCCTTGTGCCTTGCTTTATCTTTCCCTTAAAGGGTAAGATGGAGCTTTTATAGGTTATACTGGAATGCCCTTTCTTTTCACTCCCTCGTTAATTGTTATGTTGGTCTTTTGTATAAGGCTATGAGCCTATAAAAGACACCACATGTGTCATTTTTTTAACATAGAATATTTCATTGATCTAGCAACAAAGTACAAATACAACAGTGCATTGCAGCACCGAAGATTGCGTCATTATATCCGATTGAATCATATATCATTGCCTGAAGCCAAGCACCGAAAACTACATGTTCTATTATGAAACTTTAGTGCAAGTTTTGCCTTATGATGGGCTCGTAAATTGTATTTTCTTGGGAATATGATAGATCTTGCCATATAAGCTAGTTGTGGCTTGACGGTCCAGTGTCTTGGTGCAAGAATCAGGCTTTGAGCCGTTGCAGCCTTTGCCAATGTCGTCAAGAAGGTGGCTTGGTGAAGTTGAAGCAAACCTGCAAGCATCAAACTGAAAGTTTCAACAAAAATTGTTGAATTCACTAGCGGGGAGACAACCAAGATACAAAGCCGAGAGCAACGTCGTTTGTTCGCCATCCGAATGATTATTCCAAGCCTGCATGTGTCGGCTGGCCATCATAACTAATAGTCCATGCGGAATCCGAAAAGATAACAACCCTGAAAAGCTTGCGATATTCATGACGATGCTTCCTGGAGATGGCGTCATCTGCTAGGGAACATGGTCCTGCAGTCATATACTATTTTGTGCATACAATTGAGGATCGTTTGATCCAGTTTTACTGCAAACCTGGGAAGAGGCTGGAAAGTTAAGTTTAGTTCCTTGCATAATTTCCATCGCCGCTACACCAACCTAGGAAGGATTGTAAGCTTTCCTGCATAAAATTGTGTCGTTTAGAGCTTTCCAAGTACATCACATAAAAGTGTATAGTGAGTTTATGCTCATGTGTGGGCGATGAGAATCAGGTAGGCCCTACATCATGTGAGGAATTGATCTATTGTGTTGGGCAAACTTTGCAGTTTTGATAAGCCATCACCACTAATATAAAAAGGCACAGAGCGTGGGGATCCAAACAATCTTGGCCGTCTAACGCTAGATCCAACGGACCCAGTCACCGCTAAAACACATTGTCAGCCTTCATTCTTTTGGAAAGTCTAACGCTAGATCCAACGAGCACTTACTTTCTTGCCAAATCAACAACCGAGTTAATAGGGGAGTAATTCAGAGAATTAATTAGGGGCACTGATTTTGAGAGGAATTAAAACGTCCAGCTTTGCATACCCGTGTTGTTATTTTGGAAACTGACAGTAATTTGCCATAATAGCGGCAATCAATTTGAATATTATTGGAGGGTAGGAGAGTGTGAAAACTAATGCAGCGATTTTACAGAAGAAATATCATGGCGATGATATGTGATGTTTTAACCTTGGATTAAAAAAAATACAGTCATAAATTAGACATTACCACAAACCAGTTTTAGGAGGGCATAAAACTTAGACGCGCATTGCGCGTGCAAAGTTACTAGCGGAAAGTAATACCGGACTGCCTTTGGAAAAGGACAAAGAAAAAAGATAGGCATTTCATCCTCAAGCTTACCACATCTAGAGCATGTTTTACTAATATGCGTAGAGTGCTTACCTGCCCTTTTACCTATGGGGAGTGCATTATGAAGAAGTCCTTAAGCAAAAGTTTAGGTGGCGTCATTTGTTTCTCTTTCCACACCTGATTGAGTAAAGCTACAATATGTGGAGGAACCATCTTCAATCTCTCTAAATGTGTCATTTGTAAGCATATCACTTCGATGAATGGATAGTCCACCTCAAGTGTGGTGTTGTGATCTCTTCCTGTCAATTGAAGTCTCTAGCACTTCCCTTATCGAGAAAATTCATAGGTTATCCATGGAGGACGCGTCTAGAGTTAGCTGTCAATGAAATACTTATTCACGCTTCTTGACAGTTTTGGCAAAATGATACATCCAAAACCGTATCCATGTATTTTGTTTATTATGTCATTATCCAACATATATAACATTTTATCCATTGGTTTAATGAATTGTGGGATGTTACACGAGATCTCACTGTTAGGTATCTAATTATGAAAAGTATGAAATCCCTATTTTATTACATAATCATCGGCGCACATGTGAAGAAGTGGCGGCAAGGGCAGTGAGGCGGAGGAGGCGCGCGAATGACACTAGCCAGTGGCGAACGATGGCGGTACTGGTCTCAGTGAGCTGTCTCTCGCCCTCACAATGGGTGTGACACCAACCTTTTCATAATTAATTAGGGAAATAAGAGGGGCCCAATAGTATTTGTATAATTAATTAGAGAAATAAGAGGGAATTAAAAACAAGATTCTAATCAATTATTCCTAGCAACCATCATATTAATTAAAATTACTCTATAATTAGCATTGGCCAGATAAATACTCTTACATACCAACCAATTGCGCGTCATTCGTTGGATTAAAAGAGCGGGTCCACCCATTCACAGCCACACGTGCAGCTCTCCAGACCACACACAAAAATCTCCTCCCGTGATCCGCACGCATAAGCACCAACAACACACCGCCTAGAGCTTGTATCGCCGCCCTTGCAACGGGTGTGACGCTCACACATCAACGGGTGCAGGCGGTGGCATAGAGGAGTTACACGTGGTGGTCTCTCTGATCTCGGAGAAACGCGGAGAAGAAGATGTGAAACGGAACAAAAAACATATGGGGAGGATAAGGACTGAGTCAGTGGGACCCACTCCTTATTCATGGATGTCGAGACGTCTGGGCGCGTGCCGTCGCGTTGCACCTTACACTTTTCCTACCTTTTATAAACTGCTTGCAACATACTCCGTGTCCTAAATAGAACTATTGTTTACCAAGCATATCATACAGTGACAGGCCACATCACAAACACACGTGTAATAAAACAAAACAAGAAGTGGGGATTTTCTCGTGCCCTCTTCCTCAGTTCCTCCCATCGCACTCAAACTAAACTGATTGGGCCAGCCAAAGCCAATCTATCTAGGCCACCTACTGAAACCCAACATCATCAGCCGGTAAAGAAAAGAAAAAGCACAACTAGGTGCTCACAAGTGTATTGTGCTGCCCCAGTTGGCGAGTGACATGTGAATGATGAAGATTGATTTTAAAAACACACACAGTTCGGAAAAAGAAATTGCAAGTGAGCTAGGGCGCCACATGTCCTCACATGCGCGGCTGGTTGGTCGGGAAAGGCGAGGTGGGATTTGGCCTCGCAGCGTCACTGACGGCGATGCCCAAACGGAATTATACTCCGACGAGCAGCAGTAACACGAATAATATCTTGGCAAAAATGGCACATGGTCTGTGAGCACTGAGCGGAAAAAAGAGAGTACTTGGCACAAAACAAGGGGATAAATCCAAGAAGGGGAACGAGGTGGAAGCGCGAGAGAGCGAGAAGGAAAAAAGAAAACCCTACTTAACCGACAGTCTCGCCGGCGGGCGGGAGGTAGCATCCAGCGCGTCCACCGGCCGTACGGCGCGTCCAGGCGACGCCGGCGACCGCGGCGGGTGGGTGAGCGAGCTGGGGATCGCGGGGGCCAAGTCAGATGCGCTCGGAATGGGGAAGCCCCTCGATGTCGAGCAGGGCGGCGGAGCGATCGCCGGCGGAGGAGGAGGAGGCGGGGGAGGGGAGGGGTGTGCGGCGTCGTCGGGGCGATCGGACGGTCCGTCTCGTTCCGGTGCGTGTTCGTGCTCGCGCTCGCCGTCGGAGTCCTCGTCCCGGCGCTCTTCCTCCTCCTGCCCTCCCGCCCCAAGGGGTACCTCTCCGACGACCCCGACGTGCTCGCTGGTGAGCTCTTCCGTCTTCCAGCGGTTAAATTGGCGCTGTAAGGGCTTGGTGATTCCTGGGTTTAGTTGCGGTAGTTCGGCAATTGTGCGTAGTGAGGACTCTGGAGGCGGATCGACCGAGATGGGAGCTCGTGATCTCGGGCCGGTGTTCGCTACTTCGATCCCCGTCTCACTGGATCTAGGATTTGCGCGATTCTACTACTCAATTTTGCCGTTTGGTGCACTGAAATGTTCGAATGTCTGTGATTGGTGAATGGTTAGTTATATGTTGTAACTAATTTCAAATTTTGGATTTAACTAATGATTAGTTATCTGCTGTAACTAGTTTTGATTTTTTTTAAATTAATGTTGATACGATTTATATCTGTTATAGTATGCGGTTCTGAAAGCAAAAGCTAAGTTAGAGGATTGATGCAACATACAAAGTTTTATTCACTGTTACGATCTTTATCTTATGTTATGAAGTTTTCATTGTTTATATGTGTGCCTATCTATTAAGTATTCACTTGTTCAATGAAGGAGTGGAGGTATATTTCCTGTTATGTTAGATTAGCTCCAAATAGAAGGGGATTTAGGGAGGGTGTAGTTTTGGGAGAAACATGTTCTTAAGCGTAAAATATGGTAATTGTTCTTGCTCAGATATCAAATATTTAACCGCTTTTATGTTGGACCTGTTTGAAATGGCTGGAGCAATCTCACATGCTCAAACTCACCATATATTTATCAAGGTTTAATATGGTTCTCACCTGTGAACAAACGCCCACTGTGTCTGCTATCATTTTTTTTGAAACCTAAATTCTATGGATTTAAGTAGAATCTAAGACCCTCAATATAAATGTTTCAAATGTTTGCAGGAATCTAATCTTGCCATGTAATTAAGGTACTCTGTCTAATGCCTTATATATAATACTTATATATGGCACTGCTATCAGTGAAACCTGCATCACCTGCTCCCTCTATATGCATATTTTCTCTTCCCCATTAAGATCAATTTTCCGTGCTAGTGTACCAGAGTTATTCTATGTTTGACGCCTTTCCATTATTACCGATAGACTAGTCGAGCGACTCTTAATCCTTGATTTGACCCCTAGCTTTTATACCATAATTGATTCCCATCTGTGGAAGTACCTCAGTGATTATTTGTTGACTGATCATTATTTCAACCCATTTCTCTTTATCATTACTATTTACTAGATAAATTCTCGTGTGTCGCGATGGAAGTTATTTTTGTTATGTTGCATCAGTTTTTCATACGCTTGTGTCATAAACTAATAATCCTATTCTGCCACTGGGTTGTTACTTATGTTATGCTTAACAGTGCAATACTCAACAGAGCTGAACCACATTGTTTAATTCATTTTTTCTAACTTCACAATCATTTTTCCTATAGCTGTTTGTTTGCACAAATATCATTTGTATTTCCTACATAGAATTATATTTTAATGATGCATAATAATGGATTGAATATTTATTAAAACAACCGTTTTCTCCGTTTCAGCTCAAATCAAGGTTGGTTTCACGTTGGAGAAGCCTGTGTCATTCCTCACTGCTCACATGGACAGATTAGCGAGTGACATATTTGAAGAGATCGGTGTACCTAATAGCAAGGTGGGCGATTTTATTATTATTTTTACCCCCATCTGTTCTTCTGCCTGCACAATTGGTTAATTCAAATATTGTGTTAAAACAGGTTTCCGTTGTTTCAATGCACTCTTTAACTTCTAAATACTCCACACATGTGGTTTTTGGTGTTCTTCCTTATCCAAAAGATGCTTCAATAAGTTTGCCGGCCCTTAGTGTACTCAGATCATCCTTAGTTGGGATGATGATGCAGCAGCTGAACCTGTCCTTGACACCATCACTTTTTGGACATGCATCTTCCATTGAGCTGTTGAGATTCCCGGAGGAATTACTGTTGTTCCTGTGCAGTCTGGTTCTACATGGACTGGCACAGTCCCACTATTCAACTTTGTGCTGAACAACTCAGTTTATCAGATCTTAGGTAATCTTACAGAGCTAAAGGATCAATTAGAACTTGGATTGAACTTGAACTCCTACGAGGTATTACCTATTATTAAACCACTTCCTACAAGGTATTGTCAATTTAACTGGCATTGTTGTTTCAATTTAAGCTCACGGTCCGTCATATATGTGCAGAAAATATATTTGCAGTTCAGGAATGAGATTGGTTCTTCAGTTGAAGCCCCAGCAATTATTGAGGCATCGGTGTTAGACGGGACTCTCTTGCCATATAGATTGAAACAACTAGCTCAGCTAATCAAAGAACCCGATGCGGGGAACCTTGGGCTTAATCACTCTGTATTTGGTAAAGTAAAAGGAGTTCAGCTGTCATCTTACCTACAACACTCAATCTCAGATCTGTCTCCTAGTCCATCTCCTTCACCATCTCCATCGCCATCCCCATCTCCATCACCTTCTATAAGTGTACCAGTATCTTTCCCTCCAACTGGGAGTGTCCCCTACCCTGCACCCCAACTTTTACTCAACCTCCTCGGGCTTCTCCCCCTTTACCAAACACGCCCCCGTGTTTTCCCTGTGCTCATTGTAACCCATTTCCTCCAGCTGGTAGGCCAATGTTAAAACCACCCTGCTTTGGTAGAGACCCTAAGCTGCCTCCATTTGTGCACTCACCACAGCCATCTGTTGTTCCACCCCCTTCAGTTCATAAACCATACCTTCCTCCAGCGTTTCCACCAATTCCTGGCCGTGTAGATCCTCCCCGCCCCTTACCATCTCCTGATCATGTGCCAAATGCAGTCCCTGGACCAGCTTATCAAATGATGCCAATACATTCACCCCAAGTGCCTAATTTTCGACATTCGATGCCTCCACGGAAGAAACGAAGTAGCAGAACAACCAAGTCTCCTCCGATCGCTCCATCTCCATATTGTAAGTATCTGGTTGCTTTATCTTTGTAGCATGTAGTGTTATAATTTCGTTAATGATTAATATTTAGCTAGTTGATTTCCTGTTTTAATTGTAGCAATTGAGTTATGAATTGAGACACATGATGAATTTACTGCAGTATTTGCTATTTGTATCATATTAGTAGATAAACCATTGGGGTTCTTTTCCTTAAATACTGAGACAAATATGCGCTATTTTGAACCTAATATTTTGTGTTGCATTGGGTGCTTATTTATGGCCATGTTATACTGGTACACCACTACCTTTACGGATTAATATGCAATCAGGTCTAGTGGAAATTTTGTTACAGTATGTATGCCGTTTATAACATGTCACTGCATTAATCGAACTCTGCTTTTCCAAACCCAGAAGTACTATCAGTTGAAGTCTGCTTTGTTTACATCTGTGCTGCTTCACTTTTCTTTCCAGTCCACTGTCATTGTGTAATTTATGAGGAAAATAAATCTTCTTGCAGCTCTCCTCCATTCCTGAAGTGATGCTTGGATTGCTTCAAATGTTTCTCCTGTATGGTCTACAAAGCTGTCCTTAACATGAGGTCGCTGTGGTTGCAATTTTGCTGCTTGGAACTTCCTGAACCAGGAATGGGAATGTGGTACTGCAAAGGCGGGTTGTGTTTTTCTGTAACTTTTAACTGCATGATGAATTCCGAACCATCAGAGGCGGAATATAACTGTAGATATAGGTCTATATTATGCTAATTTATAGGGCTTATGTCACGAAGGTGGCTGCCCTACGCCTTTACCAAATTGTAAGGTCTCGCCGAAGGTTGGGGGCTTATGGTAGAGAAGAATGTATTACCACTCTTACCTGTAACATATTGAGCATAATACAACACACATCTTTGATGCGACATTCCTTGTCGTGGCATGCCACTGACAGCTAATGTGGCGCATGTATTCTGGCACACTCGGGTTACTATGTTATTTGACATATCAAAGTTTGGTCACAAAGGCTTCTGTGTTCTGCTTGGCTTTCACGTGTTTCGATTAGGTACAAGCTGAATAAACCTCATGTTTCGTATTGAACTAGATAGATTGAAAAGTGTCAGCTGAAATTTGCCAAATTCGACATCCAATCAAGCATTATCTGTGGACCTTTCTGTTGTCTGAACACAAGCGAGAACTGTGTATTTGTAGTTCAGGAACTTCATTCAAAGCATGGGAAGCCTAGAACCATAACCTTATGTGCTTACTGTGATTTCATGTTTAGCTTAACCAAGCTCAAGCCTATTTATAAAATAGCTGCACAAGTCAGGAACCAAGCGAATTCGGCATGAGTCATGAATTTTGCCGGTGGCTAGTATATGTTGGCATACCGTAACAGTTTGTAAAACATTGCAGTGAAGCATAGCCAAATAAATGTTACTCATCTCTTCCCATGCAGGCGCAGAAAGGAAACATTGGTACAAGAATGATCAGTTATCAGGGAAGCAATTACTTGGGCCTATAGTTAGACTTATCAATCATGAATTCATTTACACAAAATGCATGTCAATCAGGCGCTAGTAATTCCTGATAAAAATGTTAAATAGTACAACTGACCATGACTATCGAGTATCGACTGACCATAAATATGCTACAGGTTTAACAGTTGAAACTTGCAAGTGATCCAAAAACAGCGATTATCTCCAAGTGAAGTCAGAGGCACCGGAGCCTCCCGAAAACAAGAAACCAGTATTCTCCTCGGAGTTAGCTCAGAAGCAGCCATATGTGGTTGATGGTTTCTTGTTCCAAAATAGGTATCCCTCATGGTTTGCAGCCACTCCCTTGGCTTGTTGCATTTTCTTTCTGACTTTTATGTTTTCTCTCCCACATTTTTAAGCTCTTTATACAAAGGAAAATATGAACACCTTTTTATTTACAAGCTGTTATTGGGATCTTTTACTGCTTAATAGCTGGGGAAAGGGCGCCCTGTCTTTGAATACCACTCTTCCGTCCTTTGCTACATACTGATATTGCCAATCTGGACCAAGAAACCATGCCGTGGCCACTCCCCCAAGCAATCCTCCTAACTGTCGTCATTCAAGTAGCTGGTGAGCTGAACATTTCATTACAGCGTGGAAGGAACTATGTATAAGTTTAGGAGACTTACATGACCCCAGTTGTCAATGCCCCTCGAAAGGAGACCCATACCCTATCAAATCAAACATATGAGCTTTGCAGATGGAATAAAGCAAATAGTAATAACAGAGACAAAAATGAAATAAGTGGAAATACAAATCAATACCATATTTAAAACAACCACGCGTGCGATTTGCTCTAAACTTTCCTTTCCACGCCCCAAAAGCTTTCTGTGCCTCCACGTATAAACAGCATAGGCACCAACCTGATGATACATATAAGTTGATGAAATGATGTAAAGAGAATTATCAGAGATTTATTGACAAATGAGATTAGGCCTACAGTTCTTCGGGAGTGCAAACAATATTGGTGGTTATCGTAAGTAAGATATTTTAATAGCAGAAGTATAACAGATTAAATAAACCACATTAATGGTCTTGTTCCGCAAGATGTGCAATCAAAGATATACCAATGTAGTGCATATAACTGGTGATAACAAAAGTTTCAACTTTGAGGTCTTAGAATAGAAGGAATAGGATGAAACCATCCGGACACATAACAACATATGATCTAGGTTCTGATCTATCAGTGACATTACGAAATTTCATATTGCTAGTGAATTATGTCACACAATAGAGTTACTCGCCATGATTTTGACATCACACAAAAATTTCTGTAACTGTATTTAGCAATGAATTAGACATACCAATCCAAAAATGGCCCCTGAAGCACCAACAGAAGGTGATTGGCAATAAAAGTAGCTCATTAGCGAACCTGTTACAGTTTCAAACATGAACAAATGATTATGGATCAAGAATTAACATAAGATCAATACGACAATCACCACCACATGGATTTCCAAAACAGGTAACAAGGACAAACAAACACCTGCCACCGCAGAAGTGAAATAAACAGCAAGAAATCTTCTAGGACCAGTAACGAGTTCCACCGTAGGGCCAATCGAATTCAAAGAAAAGCAGTTGAACTGCATCATGATAATGATAGGAAGGAAAGTCAACGATGGTTATTTTGTAGAGTACATTCTAATAAAGAATAGAAACAGGAATACATACAGCAAGATGTGTAAGATTTCCATGAAGAAGAGATGATGTAGCCAAACGCCAGAATTCCCCTCTATTAATCAGGCTGTTGACCTTACGTTGTAAATATTGTTTCACTCGCATCAGATAAGAATAACCAGAATATAAGTGAACTGGAAATTTCAACACGTACCAACCTTTGCTCCCAACATAAGAAGCTTTCCTTGTGATGCTATCTGAGCGATATAAGCTCTTTGTTGAAAGTAAACAGTGTTAATCAGAAGCTACTATCAAACAGAAGGGAGTCATTACCGGTGTATCTCATAAAAATGCGGACTTACAGAATATTAACAGCAAGAAGAACATTAGTCCACAGCCTCTTCTTCGAAATGATTCCACGAGGCCGTCTTGGCTGCATATTTCCGTTACCAATGTATCTCCCACCTGATCTGCTTCCACCGAAGAAAGCAGAACTGCCAACAAACGATGCGGAGAACACATTTCCCAGCGCCCCAAGAGCCTGCTGTGGGTCAAGTAGCTGTGATCCCCCAAACCAAATGTCGCCTATTCTCGGCAAGACCTCAAGATGCCGCACCTCCTACGGATTGCACAATTCAGTTCGATTAGATTATGCGGCGAGCGCAGAAATTCTTAGACCGATTTCTAACATGAAAAGTGAAGATCTCAAAGGCAACACATATATGATCATGATGATAACAACTAACATATGCATATACCTAAGAACTGAAGGATATCACAGTTCACAACTCACAAGAAGTAAACGCTACAGAAATGTAACTAAACATGGTCTTACTCGTCGTCAGCAGAAATCCGGCAGTTCGCGCGGCGATATATGAGAGTGAAATGAAGCGAAGCAAGGGCAGTACCGGCGAGCGGAGGAGGAGGCCGGCGAGGCGACGGCGGAGGGACCGGCCGAGGTGGACGCCGGCGACGGCTGCGACGACGCTCGGCTTCCAATCTCCACCATCACCGCCGCCGCCTCCGCCGCCGCGGCCGGAGGAGGAGCCTGGAGGGGGAGGGGGAGGCCATGGGAAGGAGGGGAGCAGCAGCCACGGCGCCATGGGAGGAGCACCACAGCCTGCGTCGTGGACCCCGTTGAGGCCTTTCGATTTCAGAGCTTTCCTCTCGCTTTGCTTGGGGAAGCGGCATCGGACCCGTACTAAGGTGGGCCATATGGGCTAATGGGCCTCTCCAAAGTCGGCCGACATTCACTCGCGCGGAGGAAACGGGGCGCATCTAGGGGACGGCCGGCGAGCTGCGAGACGGAGGCGTGGAGCAGGGGACGGCCGGCGAGTTCGAAGCACGACCGGTGAGTTCTTTCTTCCAATTCCCATGGATAGGGTTGCTTGCGGGGGATGCACCCGGCAATATTGTGAATCTATTTTCGAATTAATCCGGCCTTAGTATTTTAGGGATAAGTCAAGTTTCAGAGTTCAAGCTATTGTCTCGAAAGTTTGCAATGTCTGACTAATAAACTGCGAACCTGGTAAGTTGAAAAAAGGAGGGGTGCTGTGAAAAAGCTTCCACCATTTTCAAATGCTAAAGTTTATCTGGGAACTGAAGATTCTTTTTGCCAAACAACAGAAATTCCAAATTTACATCAAAGTTTGAGGTTTCTTTGGAAATTCTGAAGATCCAGTCTTGCCACACAATGGCAATGTAACTAGCGCAGGCTCTGTACAATTCAAACAAGATATGAGATTTACCTGGAGTGTAATTCTTTGTTAAAACTTAAAACTCTTTGTTTCAGACAAACACCTGCAGTGGAATTCTAGCCTAATTATTCCAGAATGGTGATGATAAAAAAGGAGGAAGTGGAAACTGATTCTCATGTCAGCATTGCTATGGGTAAAGATGAATCGACTGCTGATGAATGTGATCCATGGAATCCTCCCTATCCTCCGTATGATTCTTCTACTCACAAATCCTACAAAGAGGTATGGTAACTAACTCTACCTTCATGGTACTCCTCTCTTCTTCTGTTACGTTTCCTTTGTTACGGCCATTGACTCGTTCTCTATATCAGTGGTATGGTCAAAGAAATGCCTTCCTTAAGACCACCAGAGCAACCAATATACTCTTCCCGGATCGCATGCCTCAGGTTCATTGTTATCTTTGCTGATAGAATTTAACTGGCATTATTCATATAATTTCTGGTCTTGCAGTATATTTTTCATATTACTTATCTAATGCAACATTTATGTTTTGCTACTCTAAAATGCACCACAGCAAAACTTTGTTTATTTGTATGTTGCTTTATTCGTCTGACATTGATTGTCTTTCGTCCCTTACAAAAACTGTATAGAAGGTGAATTCTGACTTCTACGAAATATATTCCCACTTGTTGCCCATCCTGAAAGCGGATAGTGCCCTTCGCTTCCGCCGCTTCTTCGTCAAGCGTGGGGAATACATAACTCATGGTTTCATCATCATCCCAGAAGCCTTCTACCACATGATTGTTGAAGATGCCGTGCGATGTTCGCAAGTTGCCTTAGAGGGCAAGGCTCCTGAGCTTGAAGGGTTCCGTGCCAATCCGAATTGTATGAATCAATATGGGTGCTTTCCCCTACATGAAGCCGCCGAAAGGTTCTCTGTTGACATGATCAAGTTGCTCCTCCATCATGGTGCATCAGCCAATTTACGCACATGTGGCGATGTATTCATTGAGAACTTACTCCCACTCCATGTTGCAGTTGAGAACACTTGCTTGCACAAGTATCTGGAGGATAACCTACTTCCTAACCAGAAGCATCCCGATTATCCAACAAAGAAAGATGCCAACTATGTCTACAAGATTATCCATCTTTTGTGCCTACCCGAGATGGTATGTCTCACATCCGACAGCTCATCCCATTAATCTCAACCATCCATAATACAATTCTTAATTACTAGGCATTATAAACATAATAGCTTCTGTTGTTGACACTTGAACTTGCTTTTAAAATTAAAAATTCTGTGCTTAGAGCTGAAATTACTTGATACTATGTTTTGTGGAAAGGATACGATGAAAGTGGAAGTTAATTAATATGACTTGCTTGCATTTAAATGCCGAGAGTAGTATGAGTTTGTAACATCTTGTTTTTTTCTGCAGAAAATTTTCCTGGATACAACTAGACTGCTTGCTGAATACACAAATAATTTGGTTGATGAAATCTGGAATTATATAGTGGATGGAGAACTATTGGAAACAGCAGTTTTGCTCCTGGCAGCTCAAGCACATATCCGTGTGGGATCTACCTGCAAGAAAAATGGCAATGGTGACATTGATGGATTTTCTACTCTCATTTTTCGCATTTCCGAACGCTACAAGGCCTCACAATTGGAGATGGGTCAAAACGACAAAGAACATGAGTATTTGGAGGTTCTTTCATCTGCAAAGTTGCTTGTTAATATATTTGCCAAAGCTGGTCAAGCTCTCGACTCATACATTCAGAAGCATCAAGAGGTAGCACACTTTAAATACCTTCCTGTTATATTGTCTCTATCCTCTTTTGTTTTGACTTTTCTTTGTTATGCTACAGAACTCGACCATGCAGGTGCCTCAAGGAAATGTTCTTCAACATGTGTCCGATATTCTCAATATCCATGGTTTTTTCCCTACTGAAGGCAACCATAATGGCAACTTGTACCTTTCTGCACTCCCTTTTGCATTGCTCCATTGGTTGTTATCTTTAGGTGAATACTTTACCAATATGATTCTCATTTAATCGTTTCTTCAACTTCTTGCAGTTGCCCTTATAAATGGCGGCCCACACCCAGTTGTCAGCTTACTAAAAAACATGGTGAGTTTAGATGGTAAAATCATTATTTCAAAATTCTGTATAATAATCCTCATTTGTTTTATAATGGAAAACAGGGAATACGGTTGCAACTGAGGCAGCTGCAAAAACGCCTCATCTCTGTCCTACAGATAAAAAAAAGGTCAGGTTATTTCTTATTTTGGTGTGTGTTTGGTTCAACCCATTTATGCATATTCCTTTTTTTTCATTCCTTCTCATGTTAAGTTTCTGTTAGGGCACTGAAATCTGCCACGACTTCATAAAGTGACCTTATTTGGTTGTTAAGATAACCTTTTCTACGTAAGACTAATAAACTATACATATAATATGTACTATGACGGCTGGCCAGTCATGTTGCGGAAATGAATGCAAATTATAGCAGGAGGACAGTAAGCACACCCTGTGCAAAGAAAACAAAGATCATCTCCATCCATAGTTTAAGATCTCTAGAGATAAGACAAATGTGATTGGCAATTTTGTTGTTATAATGATTTAGATGTACAAAGCTTTACAAGTTTCATCTTTGGTCTGAGTATGACTTATTGGAAACAAGTATGGGCTGTACCACAATTTACTTAACATTATGTCGTACTGGAGAATATAGTGAACACTATATCCATCCGTAATAGAGATAAGGTGTGTCATCTCAAGTTAGTGGTGGCTGCAGGTGAAGGGATTTTTTTTATTATGGGATTTCTTAAATTTCGTGGAAAACGTCGTGAGGCTTTCTATAATAATCCACTAATGCTTAAACCTTTTGTTGACCTATGAGACAGGCTGCAAGGCGTAAACGTCCTATATTTTCCGAGCGTGAATGTGCATGGAACAATTTCTTCCCATATGGGAGATCCGTTTTATCATCTCAGTATCACAAAAAGGTGAATCCAGCCCCTGCACAAGATGATGTAATGAGCAGTTCATTTTGTAAACCATCTATTCTGGTTCCAAGTGGTAATGCCCGTTCATTGGCAAGAAGAATTCCACAAGTCACTAGTCTACATCAATCCACAAAGCTATTTGGAACTGTTGCCTCGACGATCCTCAAGGTGTTCAGGAACGCATGACAGAAGGCAAACCATCAGTCTTAATCTGTCCAACATAAGCAGCATTCGAGTTTATTCTCCAGACATATAATGTGATCTTATTTGGCTAATGCTAGTCGCCTCACTGGTAACTTGATGCATGTTTATCTAATTGCACCCTATCTGCGGCGAGAAAATTCCGAGGGTACATAGATGGTTTTAGGTCAAGATGAATTCTGCAGCGCAAGAATCATCTCAATGAGATGAATGAGGGGGAAGTGGGCCTCCACATTGCGCCTCTAGGGGGTGACAAGTCGTGGGGCCTTCTGCTCCCCTCACTCCTCTCTTGAACTCCGTCTTCGCTCGTACTCATTGTATTGAACAAACAATTATCCGGTATAATAGGGTTGGATTATTGAATATTATTGAAACTAGAAAAACGAAAAGAGGAGTATGTGCTTTGGGTTTTCGTAAAAAATCTCATAAGTCATTAAAAAATTTAAAAGAAATTAACAACATTGTAAATTACATAGTATTAACATAATAAACTTCAAAGACAGAGATACATTTATGATGTATCAGGCCTCCGTTAATTTGGTTTCAACCATTTGTATTGTGTTTTCAACTTCAAACAGTTGGAACCAAATAAACTTGTAGTATTTGTTTCAGTTTATGGACTCACTGGTTGTAGTATCATTATAGAGAGATAATGCATCCGTCATGGCCCAAAACTATATGGGCCTGGCCCATGATGATCTGCATTTGGCAATAAACATAAAACTATGGCAAATTATCATGTATACAGTGACAAAATGGGTCGTCATCGATACACCTATTCAATGAAGGCCTAAGGGACCGTCACGGAGTATACAATTTTCAGTGACAACCACAATGGAAACCATCACCCCGTCAATCTATGACAGAACTTCTATGATAGATTGACAGTTTTAGTGACGGCTGAAATCGTCAGCAACAGCTAACCGATGATGAATTTTTATATTAGGTGACAAAGCGGGTTCATCACTAAAAAATAGATCTTTTTCAGTGTCTAGTGTTTCCTAAGAAACAAAAAGTAACGAGCAAGAACATTCCACCATCTGAGAGTCAATTCGGTAAGTTTTCGAAGATACGGACCGCCCTAGAATCCGTATGTGAAGGTAAGTTCGAGAAGTTGAGCTTAATTAGCAACCTTTCGATCAGCGCTCAATGAGATACAAACCGTCATTAGAAAACCAAAATAAAGCAGTTGCAGTTTAACGAAAAGGACTTTGTAGGCCATATTTTGCAGGAGAGAAAGGCCTTAGAGTGATATGCAGGGTTTTGTGGTACGGCAAAAGGGAAACTGGTCTTTTCGAGGCAACGGAACAAGAGACGACCCGCTATGTACCGCGCATGCATGCTTGTACCCACGGTCGTACTGAAGGTCCAGCGGACGAACTTGGTGAACAAAAGGAAATACAAGGTGTGGCACGACCACGCCGTAGCAATCAACACCCCAAGGCTACAAAATGATTGACGGCTCGTGGTAACGTCCATAATTACCAGAAAATTAACGAGGTCTAACAGGTGGCAAGAGCGATCCTTCTGGCACCGGAAAAGATTTTCCTGAATTTATGTGTGAACAAAGGACATGAACATGCTCAGATGGCAAAATGTTCAGATAATTTTTACATATGGAATGTCCTTTTTTTGGAGACGGGGACGTATCCTCCTGCGCGCCCTTTTGAATTTGTCTCGGTCAAACATTTGTTTCGCAAGTTATTATTATATTACGTCAACGACCATGCCTCCAAAGTTCCCGTGTTCGATCGGCTACCAATGGGCCGGCCGGCCATGAATGACAAATCGAAGCTAAAGGGACGATGGAGAGACGAGAAAGCGTGAGAAAAATGTCTGGCCAAACCTATCCATTCAGGCGGCGATATTCTGCTAGATATGAGATAATAGCATAGAACTACCACTTTACGCGCTAAATTCTGAAAAACTACCACTTTACGTTTCAATCGCACAGAACTATCGCTCTACGCCTAATTTTTTGCAATGTGCGCACAATGTTGTCTAAACTAGGATTGACAGCGGATCTGACGTGCGGACCCCACCTGACAGAGCTGAGGTGGCAGCCCGCGTGGAACGTTTGCTGATGTGGCAGCACACGTGGCCGTGGGGCCCACTTGTGTGACAATAAAAAAATTCTAAATAACCAACATGCTGACATGGCAGTGGGGCCCAATGTAAAACCAATAAAAAAAATAAACATCTCACAAAATAAAGAAGTCAAAGGAGGTGCTCCTCGTCGCGCGCCGGTAGGCCAGAGCCGCCGCCTGCAGGCGCCTCCTCTCGCGCGCCACCGCCGACGAGCCTGGCCGCCCTCGCGCCGGCGCCCGCTCGCGCTTTGGCGGGAGCAGAGCATCCTCCGACGGGAGCAGAGCATCCTTCGGCAGTGCGCGCGCCACCGTCGACGAGCCTGGCCGCCCTCCGCCCGGCTGCATCTGGGGATGACGTGCTCGCGGTGAAGTCAGTGGGCGCCGACCGGCGGGAGCAGAGCATCCTCTGCGGCCTCAGCTCGCCGCACGTCTTGCGCTGCCTGGAGTACGCGCCCGGCGGGTCGCTGGTCGACGAGATCAGGCGGTGCGACATGCTAATGGAGGTTCCCGCGCGTGGTGGCGTTCCTCGACAACCTCGGCCGCGTCCCGCCGGCGGACGTGGAGGCTGTTGCTCTGGGACGGGGCTGGATGCGCTGGGTGAGTTGGGCTGCCGCTCGTGGACGGGGCTGCCGGCGGCGCCTGTGCTGGACCTTGGCGGAGGTTCCCGATCTTCGCCGCGTTGACCAGGACCGTCCTGGCGCCGCGCGCACCGCCGCGGAGGACGTGCCTGAGGCGGGACTCGATGCGCCTTATCCGGGCCGCCTTGTGGATGGGCGTGCCGGTGTCCTCGTCCCGGACGAACACCAGAGCGGCGACGCGGCCGCCGTGCATCCACGCCTGGGAGTCAACGGTGACGCGCCGCAAGTCGTGCAGCGCCAGCCCCTCCCCAGAACGAGCGTGGCCGCGTCGCCCGGCCGCCCCACCCCGGCGTATGGTGCGCCAGCGGACGGCGAACCCGAGCCGGTCGAGCGCGGCAGCGGACGGCGACCCCGTGTCTGTCGAGCGCGGGCGGCCAGAGAGGTTGGGAGGAGGCGAGGGCGCGCTGGCGAGGGCGGCGCACGCGGACGCGAGGACGAGGTGGGACCTGCCGGCGGTAAGGAAGGCTGGGCGGCGCCGGTGGGCTTCCGTTGCTTCCGACAGGGGATCTCAGATGGCACGAGCTTGTTTGACTTATTTTTTTATTGGTTTTACATGTGGGCCCCACTGCTATGTCAGCATGTTGGTTATTTATAATTTTTTATTGTCACACAGGTGGGCCCCACGGCCACGTGTGCTGCCACATCAGCCAACGTTCCACGCGGGCTGCCACCTCAGTTCTATCAGGTGGGGTCCGTACGTCAGATCCGCTTTTTTGGAATTTAGCGCGTAAAGCGGTAGTTCTATGCTATTATCTCGCTAGATACAGAAAAGAACAACAGGTCGATGGATCTACTAGTCAGTTGGAGGATTCTCGCGGGACAAACGCAGCTGACAGCGCACACGGCGACTTTCCCTGCTGACAGCCCAGCGGCGCTGTCGGTTTACTGGGTGCGTGCGACTGTTTCAAAGGCGGCACGCAGATCGCGGATCATGCTCCATCCAAGGAGTGGAGGTAGGTGAATGAATCTGGAAAGGAAGCCAAAGAGGGCGAGATGGAATTGCACGGGCTCGCCTTGTCAATTCAGTACGGGCAAATGATGCAAGGGAATGAATGAATGATAATCTCTCTCCCGTTCCAACAGTACTGCCTGTCGACGAGTGCAGGCCAACGAGAGCCTCAGTCAGAGTGCTTGTCACGCAGCTCGAGCGATCGATCAGCGTTTCCTGGCCGGCCTGGCCGTCCCGTGAGGCCTGACCACCGGCGGTGAGGTCACCGGTCTACCCTTCTCGATCAATAGCCTACGCACTGACGCACACCCTTTTTGCCGCGAAAGGCCGAGCCGCTGCGACGATTCCTTCCCGCGCCTTTTCCCCGAACGACAACTTCCTTCCTCCATGCATAGTCAATTCTGCGCTCCCTTTCGCGCCCATTTTCCCTTCCACCCAAGGAAGGAGAGATCTTTGGCTTTGCTCAGATCATGATTTCGTCCGGGAAAACGCTCCTCGCTTACTGGCAAATAATTCGATTCGGAAGAGCTGAGCACACACGACGGCACCAGCTTATCTAGAAACCGCAGCGCCCCAGTGCCAAGCTCCTAGTAGATGGAAACTACAGTAGATTGGGGAGGTTTCGTCCGCGCGCAGGGGCGTGGCTCGACTTGCTCGTGGTTTTTTCTTACATTCTCTTCCCTTTATTTTACTCTCTTGGTCGTTGGACTAGCTTGTTGTTAGGCTGTGGTGGCTGTGGGTACTGTGGTATCATGATGATCTTCGAGAAAACAATGATTGGTTGAGCCCAGGTAATCTCCATCTTGTTATACTTGGGCAGCGGCACGTACCGGTACGTATGGCCACGGACTACAAGGCCTAGATCCAGGCCCGAAAGCTCTGTGTAACCTACGGACGGATACGTACGTACTCACTCTGTTCCAATTTAATTAACTTGCTATACACCACATATGAATGTATCTAGCCATGTAACATGTCTACATACATCCACATTTGATGCATAGCAAGTCAATTAAATTGAAACGGAGGAAATACCTGACAGTGACAAAGACGGCGCCGGCCGCGAATGAACGAATCATTGTGGCTGGCTGCATCGACAGTGGCGGCATGGTCCATGCAAGCCGTGCCGTGCTCCCTGCCCGACGCCAAATTTTCGTAAACGCCAAGCATGCATCCACGAGATTGCATGTTCTTCGTTTCCATTGTACTTGGATGTTTCTCAGTTCTGAAGATGAAGAAAACAACGGAATCTCTGTTCGCGACGCTCTTGGACTATGTTATTTTCCAGGCAGTTTCAGTCCAATTTCTCACCGTACGATGAGCTCCCAGTTTCGTGCGTCCTTTAATTTCCCATGGCAACGCCACCAGGAGTTACTCCCTCCGTTCCAATTTAATTGACTTGCTATGCACCACATGTGGATGTATCTAGACTTGTTACATGTCTATATACATCCACATGTGGTGCATAGCAAGTCAATTAAATTGGAACGGAGGGAGTACGTGCGTCGCGATCGTGGTGCGTCCTTTCCCCTGGCTAGCTAGCTCTGCTGTAAGTATATTTTTGGCTCTTGGCGGCTGGCGAGAGCAACGCATGCATGTGCATGATGGGCGGGCGCCACCGATCGATCAATCGATTAGATGGTTCATGGTTGGAGAGAGGAAAAAGGCCATCTGGTTTTGCACAAGCATGTAAAAAGACCACGCTCTCTGCCTTTTTCGTTTTCGTCTCGGTGGGCGGCTGATGGATCGGGTGCGTGGAGCTCGAAGGACCCAGGTATATGATCTGGACCATCGGCCGGCGAGGTACTTGATGTGCAACATGCATGGTCGATCAGCGCATCCATCCATGGCTTCGATCTCTCCATGATCGATGCACGCGAGCAAGTGGCTGGCGACTGAACCATTTCTGGTTTGCACAATGATAGGAGGCATGCCATTTGGTGGATCCGGCCGTCAGTTAAGCTCAAAATCGTCGCTAGAATTGTTTTTTCTTCCTTGTTGCAACTCGACGCCGACCCTTTTAAGCAGAGCAGCCTACTATCTTAGGCACGCACCGGTACGTGGTGTATGCGTCACCCATGCGGGGAACCGAGAAAGGGAAGTCTAGCGACGCACCTAGCTAGAGTAGTAGTCACGCACCTACTCCCTCCGTTCCAAATTAGATGACTTTCATTTGTCCACATGCGGATGTATCTAGACATGTTACAAGTGTAGATACATTCACATGTGGATAAATAGAAGTCATCTAAATTGGAACGGAGGGAGTACGTATGAGTACGTCTACGTAGCGCATCTACGGACAGACGCTCCAAAGTCTACTGTAGTAGAGCAGGAGTAGTAGCTAGCCTGTAGCCTACCTACAGTAAGTAAGCACGAGCAGCCGATTATTAGTCGACCATGGATGGATCTGCCTCGACGTGCCGCCCGTCGACCCGCCGGCCTGTGCCCCCACTCCCCACCCACCAGTCCTACCATGCGTCTAAATCCCTGTAGTTTGCATGCTGAAGTATTTAGGTCAGGATCTCAATCGAACTCTCGACATGTTTGGTGCACGGGGAATCCTGGCCATAATTGTATGCTACTCTCACCGACATGTGGACCCCACGTGTGCAAGACCTTTCTTCCTCAATTCGGCGGATGCAAACATGTACATGACACGCTGATGCCTCGGCAGCAGCGAGGTCCGGCTGCTGGCCATGGCCAGTGGCGGAGACAGGCCCCAGGCCACCCTGGCCGTCGCCCGGGGCGTGGCTGTGGTTTTCTTCGTTGCAAGTAGCTACAGTACCGTACTGTAGTGAACTGTAGCTACAGTGCTCTAAAAGGTGGCATGGGGCGTCAGCTCGTCCTGGCTTCGCAACTGGCCATGGCCAACCCCGAGCGGCTCCGACGTCGCCTCTACAAGGCCACCAGCAAGAAGGGCGGCCCCGCTCGTCGACGCCGCAGTGTTGCAAGCCCTGCTCACCAACCTGCAGCTACTGGCGTAGAGGCGTAAGGGGCGGCTCATCAGCAGTACGGGTGGACATTTTTCGAAATGGGAGCATAGCCCCAGCTTCTGCAGTAGATGGAAAGACGGTGGACACCGAGGGCTGAGGCGTGGGCGGCGAACCAGTAGCAACTGATAGTGGGGTTGGGTCTCAGCGGCAGATGGGATGGCGCAACGTACCCATGCCAAGATTTCGGAGAAGAAATCGAGCGAGCTATCACGATGGACACCTCGGACCGCGAGGAAGGGGCATCCGGGAACTGGGGTCTGTCCTAGTGGCTAATCGGAGCGAAGAGAGCAACTGAAATGGCGGTGGCGGACAAAATTTTCGGCGGCCCAAGATTGGAAATAGAGACAGCGAGGTGGAAATATGTGGAAAGATATATATGACATGCATGTGTGTCATCTTAGTCACTGAGAGTATAAAATTATTCGATATGAGTTTATTTTATATGTAGTGAAAAACTGGTTCAGGATTCAAAATAAAATGGGATTTACAAATTTAGGACAAATGACAATGATTTCGACCGCAGTATTCGATCCACCGACTTCTACAAGTTTAAGTTTTAAAAATGTACCTATACCATCGTAAAAAGTCGTACGTTGGGGGCCGGACCCAGTCGCGTCGTGCCCCTGCTGGCGTCGTACGCTTCGCTACGGCGTCGCACCCGCAGGAACATGAGAATCATCGCTGCGTGTCGCGTGTACACGTGCTACCGTCTTGCGCCTTCGTACGCTTGCTGGAGTTTGAATTGGCATTTCGGGTTTGCTTGGCGATCAAGGGGTCGTCCGAGTGAGGGCAAAGGAGCCATCGGTGACCTCGAGGCTCTAGGTTTAACCGTTTAGGACGTCAGCGCAAAGCTCAGCGACCAAGTATGCCGTGGAGTACTTGAAACCGTCATACTACTTAGCTAGTACAGTAGTGATTATACAATAGTGTACGGCCAACTGACTACATACGGTAATCCAATCATAAATTGCGGACGCTTTATACACGAGAATAATAATCTAGGGGTGCAAGTAGTCTAATTGTTAGACTCTTTTCCATACTTGGATTAAATTTGAAACTGTGGAATTCATCATACATAGGACTCCTTAATAGAAAAGTCTTGCTTACTAAAGATAACATGGCAAGGAGGAAATGGCAAGGTTGTACTAAGTGTTCTTTCTATGGTTGTGAAGAGACAGTGGAACATTTATTTATATCTTGTCCTTTTGCACAATTGATTTGGCGTGTTGTTTTCTGCGCTTATAATATTCCTCCACCATCCAATATCTCTAATATGTTTGGGAATTGGCTGAATGATATTGATAAAAAGACCAAATCTCGAATTCGTATTGGCGTTTCAGCTATTTGTTGGTCTATCTGGAATTGTCGAAACCATTTGGTTTTTAACAGAACATCAAATTTTCATGTCTTACACGTTATCAAAATGACGGTTCACTAGATCTAGCTGTGGACTTTCCTGCTTCCTTCGGACCAGCGGGAGCTTATGGTTATTGGCTGCATTCCGCTCCTGTCGGTGGCACATGATATTTTCTCCCTGCATATGTGGCACATATTAGTCGACTACAGTAATTTGCTTTATGTTGTTTTTTCGCTTGTTGATTCATAGCTCAACCTTATGTGATCGTTGAGATGTAAGCACTTGATACTTGAACTCTTGAATAATTTGGTAATAAAGAGTCGTATGCATCACTCGGTGCAGAGGCTGGGGTAACCATTTCAAAAATAATAATAAAAATCATATATATAGGACTGCAATCCAGCTAACAGTACCGTTTTATTATACTAAAGGTGTAACATTGTATAGTATATATGTATAGTATGTTTGATCATATCTGTTTGGCATCAAAGTTAATGAACGAGTCAACAGACTGCTGACAATTGATCATACCTGATACGGTTGACTATAATCGTTCTTGAAATTTTTCATTTACAATTGAATCTTTTTTTGTTAATGAAAGAAAAAATTGCATTTTCTTTGTTTGAGGATATCCTTTTGCTCTTTCTGTTGTGTCGGCTGACATTCTGATGACAGACAGTGTAACAGTGAGATTTTATAGTCTTGGAATAGCAATTGCTTTTGAATCTATTTATTTTTTGTAAACTTTAATACATGTTTTGTTACAAAAATATATAACATGTCCACATATTCATGTTAGAATATCATATCAACAGTCAAATGGAATTTAAAAGATTGGCCATGAATCACAAGCTTTTTGCTGACGTTATGTACTCAAACTTGTATTGTATAATTGACATTTTCATAATTCAAAGATCGATATAAAGTCCAAAAGAAAAGTTCAGAAGCAAAGATTTGTCATTTGGTTCCTGACACATGAGCAGATCATGAAGGCGGATAACTTGGGCATCCAACGTATTTCAAGGTGCTTGTGATGCCCAGCCTTGCGCTAGGGGTATGGTGACTTGTCAAACATTGGGTAAGCTTCACAACACTTAAACCCAACTCATGGCAAGCTATCGACTCAATTGCAGAGTGATGGCACCGACATCTTGTACTGATCATGACGAAGCCGGGAAGACGACCGTGAAAGGTGGCAACTACACACGGTGATCTCGATATCGTCCGAGTTGTGGACACAGTGGGATAAGGGGAGTTTCAAAATGGGGAGGATATCGACAATGCTATTTTCAAATTAACAAGTCTGAGAGATTTAGGTCCATTAGACCACACTATCGATTTTTTTTCTTTAATTTCTCATCAAGTGGCGGTCTTTTTCAGTGCGTGTGTTTCTTCACCATTTTTCCTGTCTGACATTGTACTTGTACGATTTTTCATTTGCAATGATTGTATGTTCTCCCATCATTTCGCAAAAGAAAAATAATCTTATCATTGTAGATCTTGTACACGGGACTGGAATGCTCATCGGAATCACATTTTCTTCGCTTTCAAGCTATATATTCCATTTTTTCAGAACGATTCCCTGCTGACTGCCCAACAAAGTTGCACTTGCACAGCGGTGCTGTGGGTTTGGGTGCGTGGAATGTCGCAACAGAAAGTACAGAGTACTGGCCAACTGAACGAGAGCCTCACTGAGAATGCTCGATCAGCGTTCGAATCAGACCCGCCGCGAAGCACAACCGTTTCCTGGCCGTCTGGTGAGCCTTGACCACCGGCGGTGAGGTCACCGGTTTACTCTTCTCGATCGAGAGCCTACGCTACGCACGGCCCGAAAGGCCGTGCCGCTGCGACGATTTCCTTCCCGCGCCTTTTCCCCGAGCAAGAACATCCGATCCGCGGTAGCAATGCATGGTCAATTCTCTTCTCCCTTTTGCGCCCAATTTTTCCTTCCTCCCGAGGGGAGCTTTAATTTATCTCTGATGATCAGATCAGATCATGATTTCATCCGGGAAAACTATCTCCTCACCTACTGGCAATAATTCGCACGGAGTAAATGGCACTGGCGGTCACTGAAGTCGTCACATGTGTGCACTTAAGTCACCATTCTCCAGAATGTTGTGAACCCGTCACTCAACTCAGCATCCGTGTGCACCACTGGTCACTCCACCGGTTTTGACCGGTTTTTGACCAGAAACTTTGCAAAAAAACCCTCCAATTTCTTTCTCTAGCTCAAATCAGTAGTACATTTAGATATTTTGGTGCATCTCCTGGAGGTCTCGCGACAGCTCCACGCACATGGCGTCGCCCTCCCGGGCTGCCGCCGAGCGAGCCACGGCTCGCTGCCCCTTGCGGAGTTCGCGCACGTTCCAGGTGAGCACAACCAGAGTGTCGAGCTCTCGCAGGAACAGCTCACGCTGCTTGCACCGGTCGCCCATGACGGCGCGGAACGTGATGTCAGAGACGACCGCCGACAGCCGCGCGCGCATCTCCACCGGACGGCCGGCCACGGCGGCGGCCTCGACATCCCGCAGCATGGCCGCCACCTCCTCCTCGCGGATGGCGCGGAAGGAGAGGACGCGGCGCGCCGTAAGGAGCTCGGTGACCGCGATCTTGCGAAGACCATGTCTCGGCCGTTGCAGGTCAGCACGCGCATGGTTGCCGACAGTGGCCGCGACGCGAACGCCACGTCCTGGGTCTTCATCAACGCGCGCAATTCCTGCACGGCGACCGAGAGGAGGCCACCGATGCACTGCGCGAACGCGTCCTGGATGTCCGCCTCGTTCTCGATGAAGGAGAACGTGCCGCCCGTGGCCTCGGCGATGGTGTACCGCTCCCTCGCCACGGCCCGCCCCCGCACCGGCGTCCCCACCGTCGTCCACCTCCACGGCGGCGTGCAGCAGTCCACCTCCGACGGCCACTCCATGGCGTGGTTCACCTCCAACTTCTCCTCCGCGCGGGCAGCCGGGGATGGAGGGCAGCGCGGCTGCCGGGATGGAGGGCGGCGCGTCGGCCGGTGCTGAGGGCGGCACGGGCGACCGGGGATGGGGCGACGCGGCGGCCGGGGCTGGGGACGGCGGCGGCGACCTCCCCACCGTGGCGCGGGCAGCCGGGGATGGAGAGCGGCGCGTCGGCCGGTGCTGGAGGGCGACGCGGGTGGCCGGGGATGGGGCGACGCGGCGGCCGGGGCTGGGGACGGCGGCGGCGACCTCCCACCGTGGCGCGGGCAGCCGGGGATGGAGGGCGGCGCGTCGGCCGGTGGTGGAGGGCGGCGCGTCGGCCGGTGCTGGAGGGCGACGCGGGTGGCCGGGGATGGGGCGACGCGGCGGCCGGGGCTGGGGACGGCGGCGGCGCGGTGGACGGCAGAGTTGACCTCTGTTTTTTATTTTTCTTTTGTTTTTTCTGAAACGATATTTAATTGCTCCCACTGACGGATGGAACCCACTTATTAAACTAGGGCAGACTGGTTGCATCATTTAATATGAAGGGGTTATCTGCAAAAAGAAACGACCCACGGGGTCAAAACGTGAGTCGCACGTGACCTTTTTGTAAAAAACCATCAAAAACCGGTCGAGTGACCAGTGGTGCACATGGATGCTCACTTGTGTGACGGGTTCACAACATTCTGGAGAATGGTGACTTAATTGCACCCATGTGACGACTTCAGTGACCGACAGTGCCATTTACTCATTCGCACGAGCTTAACTCTAGAAGAGTACTCCATCGTGTTCACGTGTTGTATCCGATCTGCCAGGCTGCTACATGGATACTAGATTGGGGAGGTTTCGTCCGCAGGGCGTGGCTTGACTTGCTCGCTCGTCCATTGCTGGTATTTCTCTTACATTCTCTGCTCTTTATTTTACTATCTTGGTCGTTGGACTAGTTAGGCTGTGGGAAAGCTGTGGTATGATGATCTTCAGGAAAACAATGATTGGGCGGTAGTAATCTGGTGAATCTTACCTGGGTGCAGGCAGCGTACGTATGGCCACGGACTACACGGCCAAGATGAGATCCAGACCCGAAAGCTCTGTGTAACCTACGGACGGATACGCACCTGACAGTGACAAAGACGGCGCCGGCCGCGAATGAATGAATCATTGTGGCTGGCTGCATCCACCGGCCGGCCAATGGCGGCATGCATGGTCCATGCAGGCAGTGCCGTGCTCCCTGCCCCGGCGCCAAAATTTCGTAAACGCCAAGCATGCATGCATGCATCCACGACGTTGGAACGGCAAGCATGTTCTTCTTTTCCATTGTACTTGGATGTTTTGTTCTGTTTCAGAAGCGAAAGAAGGTGAAGAATATAACGGAATGGTGTGCGTCCCTTCCCATGGCAAGACCACCAGGAGTTACGACCGTCGCGATCGCGACGAACCGAAAGGCGGCCTCGCCCATAAGTTTTTTTCCAAATGTATGGTGTTCTCCAAATCAACACACGAGATGGGCTCTCCCGACCATATCACCTCAATTTGTCAACCTTTGGGAAATGCTAAATGGGGTTCAACTTCGTCACGAGGTTCTGCATACGTTCACTTAGGAAGCTAACCAATGATGGGTGCAATTCTTGGGACATACCACTTCGATGATGCCCACCTTGGTTTGGAAACATTGAGCCGCTCCAAAATGCAAGATCTTCACTTGGTTGGTCCTCCAAAACAACGTTTGGACACAAGATAGGCTTGAGAGAAGAGGGTGGCAAAATTGTGGATTTTTCAAGCTACGCAACAAGGTTCAAGAGATGGCCGCTCATCTTCTATTCAAGTGTTTGGTCCTCTATACAGACTTGGTTGGGGCTACATGACATTGTGCTAAGCGCTTGGCAATCCTTGCATACTGTTAAAGATTGATGGATGGAGGCGATTAACAAGAAGGCGCCCCATAGAAAAGCCGTCATGACGCTTGCCATGCTTGTCTCGTGGGAGATAGGGAAAGAGAGGAATGCAAGGGTGTTTAAAAGTCACTCGTCGACCAATGCCATGATTGCCACAAAGATTAAAGATGAAGCGATAATGTGGGGCAAAAGCTTTGAGTAATGTAATGCCACGAGAGTAGAATTTTTTGTGCGCATGGGATGTAAAACTCTAAAAACTTCTTCTTAATCAATGAAAATGATAAATATATCTTGTGGCTTGTTTAAAAAAAAAGGCATGGCTAGCTAGATTTTCAACCTCTGCCGTGAGTGCTGGCTGCTAAAGTGCTAAGTACGTCGACGAGCCACGAATGTAATTCAAACTTACCTGTAACTGTCTACTTCACTGACGATCCACTATTTCGCGCCGGAACTTTTCGGAGGAAGAAGATGCATACCCTCTCAGATATATATATTCTTTGGCTCTTGGCTGGCCAGAGCAATGCATGTGCGTGATGGGCGGGCGCCACCAATCGATCGATTAGATGGTCCGTGCACGAAGAGAGAGAGAGAGAGAAAAGGCCATCTAAACCTCAAAAAGAAAGTAAAGGCCACCTGGTTTTGCACAAGCATGTAAAAAGATCACGTACGCCGCCTTTTTCCTCTGGGTGGGCGGACGATCGAGTGGAGGTCGAAGGACCCAGCCAGGTGTATGATCTGGACCATCGGCGAGGCACTTGACGTGTAAAATGCATGCATGGTGGCTTGGATCTCTCCGCGATGCGTGCACGCGAGCAAGGGGCTGCCGGCGCTGGATCGATTCGACCGTCGAAACCATGTCTGGTTTGCAAAATGAGGCTTGCCATTTTGCAGAATGAGTTGGAAATTCTCAGTAGAATGTTGCTTTTTCTTCCTGGGTTTGTTGCAATTCGATGGCGGGGCCTTTTGGATCAATAATTGGGCGCTGCGTGCGATCGATCTGAGTAAAAGAAGAAGTCGCTACTATACCTACGTGCGGCTCTACCAGCGCAGGCTGCTTCTAAAGCACGCACCGCACCGGTGTCCAAGATATGCTCGTATCGATCTATCATGCGCGCGCGTGCGTCACCCATGCCGTGATAACCGAGAAAGGGAAGGTAGGAATAGTAGCACTCACGCACCTACTCCCTCCGTTCCAAATTAGATGACTTCCATTTACCCACATGCGGATGTATCTATACTTGTAACATGTCTAGATACATTCGCATGTGGACAAATGAAAGTCATCTAATTTAGAACGGAGGGAGTACGTACGTATAGCGTTTTTTTGTTTTTTGTTGGAAAAGGTTCATTTTCAACCCTGAACTCGTAGTGGTTCGGCGCAATGAACCCTGAACTCCAAATCCATGTCGTTTGTACCCTGAACTTACGTATCCCGGTCTAAACTGATCCCTACAGCTGTTTGGCATACGGGGAAACAAAAAAAATCCAGGCCAGGATTATCCACTGTCTCAGTGACTGGATGGCCCCACATGTCATATTCATCTCTATCCCCAATCCATCTCCCCATCTCGAAAATCCATGGAAGCAGAGCCGCCGGCGGGCACGGGAGCGGGACGCCGCCGCCACCGCCAAGCTCGCCGAGCTGCTAGCCCGCATCGTCCGCCCGCACGCGGCACGCCCCAAATCCCCCATCCCCAAATCCACCGTGCAAGCAGCAGAACACAGACGTGCAGCTAGCTAGCTGAGCTAGCACGCAAGCTTGCTGCCGAGATTGGAGCAACGCACTAGCTAGCAGCTTGCAAGTGACGAGCAGCACGCCCGGCCAGCGAGCACGTACGACGCGCGGGACCGCGGCACGCGGTGTTTGGACGTGTGCGGCCGCGAGCTCGGGGCGCGACATCTGCGGGGTGAGGCGGCGAGCTGGGGTCTAGGGACCGTGAGCGGCCGGCGAACGCGGCACGTACGAGGTGCAGGAACGTGGCAGGCGTCCGGCGAGGTGCAGATGACGCGCGGGGGCGCGGTGCTTGGCGCGACGGCGGCGCTCGGCCGCAAGCTCGGGGCGTAGCGTAGCGACGTGGCTCGGCCAGGGAGCATCGCGGGAGACGCCGTGCTCGCACGTGCACGACGGCCGTCACACTCAGATCAGAGGTGCGTGGTTCACTCGGGAGAGACGTTGTAGTTGGAAGATGGGTATGACATGTGGACCAGCTTAATCAGCGAGAGCACCTAATTATTTTCTATGGGATTTTGTTTACTTTTAAATGTAAAAAGTCTCCAGGGTTTGATTTAGACCGGGACTCGTAAGTTCAGGATACAAACGACAGAGATTTGGAGTTCAGTGTTCATTTCGCTGAACAACTACGAGTTCAAGGTTGAAAATGGACTTTTTCCATTTTTTGTTTGAGAAAACACGTAGCACGTCTATAGGGACGCCCCAGAGTCTACTGTAGGAGGAGCAGGACTGCAGGAGTAGCTAGCCTGCAGCGTACGTACCTACAGTAAGCAGCGGATTAGTCGACCATGGATGCCTCGACGTGCCGGCCGTCGACCCGCGTAGCTGTAGCTGCTGCCCCACTCCCCACCCACCCACCAGTCCGTCCGCAAACACGAACCTACCCGTAGAAGCATACCCTCTCCCCGTCACTGTTCGAGAGCGGAAAAAAGGCGATTTTTGGGGCGCTCCCGTCGACCCGCCGCGTGCTCGCCGCCGCGCCGCGGGATTCCTCTCCTCCGCCGGCCGCTTCGGCGGCGGGAGGGCGGGGGATCCCCGGTGCCGGCTTGTACATATGGTAGGGTAGGGTGGGTTTCCTGCCGGCGGCGCCCAGGAGGAGGTGGTGCGGTTGGTGGGCGTTTTGGTGGCGGCGTGTTCTTCTCCGGCGATGGAGCTCTGCGGGGCTCGGCGTCGACGCGCTCGCCTTGGTGGAGCTCGAGGCCCGGCGTGGTGCTCGAGTCCCACTGTTCCCCATCAGATCTGAGGTGGCGGCGGATCTGGCGGGCGGTTCCCTGGGCTGGACAAGATCCCCGGCTTCTACCGGCGGCGGCTCTGAAGGCGGCAAGGGCAAGGTGGTGTTGCTGGTTCAAAGGGGCGTCTGCCCTGGGTGTTCATCGACAAGGATTCCGCCGCGGCGCGGCGGAAGGGCTAGGCGGCGTCTCTCATAGGGACAAGCTATCCCTGGCAGTGGTGTGGTGGCGGCTGGTGGCCACCTTCGTCTTCGTCGCCGGTGAATCTGGTGTTCTTCGTGCTTGCTCCTCCTCCTCGTATTGTTCTTACTTTGTTTTATTTCTATGTACTCTGTATGTGGATCGCTGATGAATATACGGGAAGTTGGATGTGTCAAAAAAAAAAAAAAAACACGAACCTACCCATACCGCGACTCGCCGACTCATACCGTCGACTGCTGACGATGACAATTTAATCATATCTGCTAACTACTCTTCTCCTTATCTCTTTAGCTACAGTAGAGAGAGGCGACCGAGAGGCGAACCTCAGGTCCTGGTCCTCGCCGGCGATTCCGCCGCTCCCCTTCACCTCCGGCCGCCGTTTTCGGCACCGTGAGGTGTGGGGGAGCTCCGGTCCTCGTCGTGTATAGTTAGGTTTGCTTCTAGGTGTGTGTGTCCTCCCGACGAGATCGAGACGGTGGCGATGGCGTCGGTGGTGTGGGCGTGGTCCTCCCCCTCCTTTCCCCGTTCCGGCGTTGCCGGGGAGGTTGTGGAGGTGGTCCGTCTGGCGCTCTTCTCCGATTTGTCTTCTCCGGCCGGCCGTGGAGGTGTGGGGAGGAGGAGGTCGGTGTGGGAGCTCTGGTTCTTGGTGATCCTGCTGCTTTTCTTTGTTGGGGCTTCTCCGGCCGGCCGTGGTGGCGAGGGGAGAGACCTTCTGGGGGAGCTGCTGGAGCTTTTGGGGCGGTCGACGGCGGGCTCTGCTGGTGGTGTTCCGCGACGCGAGGTTGGAGGCTGCTGCTGTGGCTGTTGGCGGTGTGCAGGAGAGGGGTCTGGCTTCTCCCGGCGGGATGAGATCCTGCCTTGGCCAGATCTGGAGCGGATGGTGCTTGGGGTGCGTCCCCGGCTGATTTCTGAATCGGCGTTCAAATCCACTTCCACGGAGGTGGTGGTTACTGCAGCTCGCTTATGCCTTAGGGCACGGAGCTCATCCTGCTCCATGGATCGTCCTTTGGCATGCTGTGCTTCTCCTCGGGTGGCAACGACGGAGGATCTCGGCGTCCAGTGGCGAGGAGGTAGACGACGGGCGGATGCGGTGGTTTCGGCGATATCCTCTGCGTCTTTTTCGTCTTGTACTTGTTTTACTGTCTGTAATGTTTTCCTCATCTTATGAATACAAGTATTTTCCGTTCAAAAAAAAAAAATCTGTTAGCTATGGTTGACTATAATCGTGTTCTTGAGATTCTTCACTTATTATTGAACCTTTTTTTTGTTCATAAAAAATGAGTACTTTTCTCTTTCTATTGTCTCGGCCTAACATTCTGCTGACAAGTTAGTGTAACACATGCTACCATTTTCGATAAAGAGAATAGATCAATATCAAGATGAAACCAAATACACCTGGTACGTACAACATCATAATGTTTAGATCCAGCATAGGCATTACGGATGCACACAACCAAAAAGAAAAACACGCCGAAGCAATCAGAAACTCAAGCACCACCGGTGGTTGTGACACCTAGACTCAAAAAAGATTCTTCAAAATGAGGCCTCCATAAAATAACTATGCACAAACGCCATCATATAGGTCTAACTGGTCTGATCACATACCGTGTTTTCACTCTCGGGAAGGTTAAACAATGAGAATATATAGTCTTAGGATAGTATTTACTTTTGAACCAAATTATTTTTGGTAAATTTTAATGGTGAATTTACAAATACACAATTTGTCCACATATTCACGTTAGTTTACATCACCTGATTTAAATGATGTCGGAAAGATTGGTCATGAATCACAACCTTTTCACAGATAAGTTGTGCGCTCAAACTTGTACCCGATTTTCTTTTGGATTTCGAGCTTCTAAGTGTAGTTTGATATTTATACAATTAAAGAGATTAAGAAAGTTAAAAGCAAAATATGTCGTTTGGTTGCTGAGCCAGGAGCATATCCTGAAGGCGGATAACATGCCGATCCAAGGCATTCCGAGCGGCTTGTGGTGTTTTCTCTACCTGACTGCCTCAGTGAGCGATGTCCTTTTACGCTAGAGCTATGGTGACTTGTCGGACATCGTGTCACATTCACAACCCTTAAACCGAACACCTGGCAAGCTAGCAACTCAATTGCAGAGTGATGGTAATAACACGTTGTCAAGACCAAGACGAAATGGGTACGAGCGGCTTGTGGTGTTCGCTCGGCTTGAATGCGTGAGAGACGTAGTTGCACCTTTGATGTCAATACAATGTCGGGCATTCGGTAAGCTTCAGAACCCTTAATCCCAACACATAACAACCTAGTGAATCGGTTGAGGAGTGATGGAAGGACACAACTTGTTGCGACCAAGACGAAGCAGAGGATGATGGTCGTGAAGGTGGCGACTACACACAATGATCCCTATATCGTGTGATTTGTGGAAGGAGTGGGATAGAGTCATGAAGGAGGCTATCAACAACGGTGTTTTCAAAATCACAAGTTTGAAGGATTCCTATAAGTCATTGCCGACGCTATAGACCTAAGGACTTGCTTTCCTTCGCTTTTAGGCCCATTAGACAACGCTTAAGCTTATTTTTCTGCGTGTGTTTCTTCACATTTTTTCTTTTTAACATTGTATTTATTTTTTTGGTTCTCAGGGATCGCTCCCCGGTTCCATTGCAATTGAGAAATGAAGCCACAACGTTCATTGATATTGTATTTGTATGATGTTGCATTTGCAATGAATGGTTGTTCTATTTTTACCATTTTGGAATTCTACTTGCAGTTGAACGCTCATCCGAGTCGCCTTTTGTTCGACTTTGAGCTATGTATTCTGCTTTTCCAAACGACTGCTCCAAGAAGTTGTTGTGACACAAAGAAGTGGAGACGATAGTCGCTGATTGCAATTGAGAAGTGAAGCCATAACGTTCATTGGCATTGTATTTGTATGATGTTACTTGCAATGAATGGTTCTTCCCCCGTCTTTCGCAAAGAAAATAATTTTACCATTTTGGAATCCTCATCTGAGTCGCAATTTTGGTTCGATTTGAGCTATGTATTCAGCTTTTTGGAACGACGGCTACATGAAGTTGTTGTGACACAAAGAAGTGGAGACGATAGTCGCCGAGCGCCGATTACAATGTTTTCTACACATCACCACCATCCGTCTATATTGTACTACATCCGTTTCTGAAAATAAGGCGTATAATTTTTTTCCTAAGTGAAACAATGTGAAGTTTGACCAAGTTTATAGAAAACTTATAAAAAAATTATAATATATACTATGAACATGTTTGATCATTTGTCTAATAAGGTTAATTTGGCATCGTAGAAGTTGACGGTTTTTCCTAAAAATCATCAAATTTTCACAAAATTTATATGCCTTCTTATACGAAATGGTCCGAACGGAGGCAGTATGAGGAAAAAAAAACAGAATACTATTAAGCTATGTATAACTCCAAAGATCAGTGGTTTCACTTCCATAACAGGAAAACGCGTCCCGTAGAAAAAAGTGAAAAGGCTGCACACCGTGATGGTTTGGATTGTTTAACCCAAAGCCCACGGGTCAAAAAGGCCAATGCGCCGGGCACGCGGTGGCAGTAACAGGAACAACCCCCAGCTGTTCCCGAGCTGCCCGCGCCGTGCCGCACACGGCCGGCCCGTACCTGTGCGGCGACGCGCCAATCCAAGTTCGATCGTTTCGCCCCACGCCGTCGACCACCGTCCGTCCTCGTTCCCTCCAACCGAAAGCTCCCCCCGGCTGCACATGCCAAAGCTTGGACGCACTCACCGCACACCCAAGCAAGCACTCTCCCACCTTTTCCCCAGGATTCAAACCGGTGGGTCCCACCTCCTCCCATGCGGACCCACACCTAAACACACAGGTTCGTCCCGGCTCGATCGATCCTAGCCGGTGTATCGAATCGAAATCATGAAAATAGCGCATTATAGCGCCGCTAATAGCACGTTATTACGTTTTAAGACTTATCTCGTCAAATAAGTTAGTGTACAATGTGTTGCTAATAGCACGCTATACTGAGATATAACACGATGTTCACCAATGAACTTGTATGGTCTAAATTGAACATTCCAACCGTTTTTTAGCGGAAACAAATAAAATTCCAAATTGCTACTCTAGCGACTACATTGGTCCACATGTTATAAAGAAAATGACGTGAGAACCTACGGATCCATCTTCTTCCCCAATCTCCGCGATCGCCAATCTCGTACATCGCCATGTCCCTGTCGACACCGAGCATGGCTGACTCAAACGTGTCGAAATTCCACCGCCTGGAGTTGAACAAGAAGCCGACCTCCACGGGGATGGAGTCAAACCCGCACGCGTAGACGATAGTGAACCGTTGGCGGCGGCAACCTCGTCGCCTCACCGGATATGTCGAGGCAGTCAGCCCCGCTTCCGCGTGGGTCATGGCCATCTGCCGACTTTAAAGGCGGAAGGGTCCCGCGCCTGTGTCGCGAGCGCGTCGAGGAGGCCGAGTTGGATGCGTCGATGACGAGGATGGAGACGTCAGGGGCAGGACCGACGCCGTGGCCCATTGGAGCACGGCGGCGACGTGGTCCTTGTTGCAGCCGGCGAGCGTGAGCGTGCGCAGCGGGAGGCATTGGGGGCCAGGAACTTGAGACCCCTTGACAGGGGACAGAGATTGATGGGAGGAGGAGAAAGATTGCGGAATAAGAGTCTTACAAGTAGGGCCCGTATGTCAGTGAGAGTATGCAATCTCTGTCGGAATCGTCGCTCCCGGTGTACCAAACATGTCTAGCATTTGATTTAGACTGGGATTTACAAGTTCAGTGTGCAAACGAATTTCAACTTGACGCATGTTCGATTCGGCTGACCTCTACGAGTTCAAAAAATTTAAATAGACTTTTTCCCACACAGGTTCGTCCTGGTTCGGTCGATCCTAGCCGGTTGCGGTTCCAGCCCTCCGCGCGCACCACCCCGCCCCTCCCGGACCAATCAAACACACTCCTCTTCCCTCCCTCTGCGCCGCGAAACACACGCGTCGCGACCCCGCGGGATCCGTCAACATCCCACTGACCCCGGTGCTAACCCCACATGGCAGTGAGCCAGCCAAGGCCACCCCCACCACCATCGCCGGCCCGGCCCAGCGCGGCGTCGCGACCCAGCCAAGCCAGGACGGGGACGGCGCCCGCCCGAGCCGAGCTGCTCACCTCCCCCGGTAGTTATAAGAGACCTCTCAGCCCGCCTCTCTCCTCTCTTCTCTCCTCTCCACCCACTCCCTCTGCTCCCTCTCTTCCCCCTCTCTGCTCCACCCTCAACCCGATCTGCGTTCGTTCGCGGCCCGACCGCCGGGAAGAAGAAGAAGATCTCACAGAAATTGAGGAGAGGGACGGCGGCGTCAGGGCCGGGCAGCGGCGGCGCGGAATGGACGGCGGCCACGGGCCCGGCGGCGGCGGGGTCGCGGGCAGCAAGCTCACGCGGACGCCGTCGTCGCTGCTGCGCTCCCCGACCGTGCGCAACTGCTCCTCCTTCCAGACCGCCGTCCTGGTCGAGGACCCGGAGCCCGACGACAAGAAGTCGCAGCCGCCCGCGGCGCAGCCCCTGCTGCACCCGCGCCACGGCTCCCGCCCGGGGGCCCACCCGCTCCTCCTCCTCGCCCTCCCCTGCTCCTCCTCATCCTCCTGCTCCTCCTCCGCGACGACCGCCGCCTCCTCCTCCTCCTCGCCGCCGCCGCCACCGCCGCGCTCGCCGCGGCCTTGGCCGTCCTCCGCGGCCGCCGCCTGCGGATGCGCCGCTCCTCGCCCTCCGGCTCCGTGCAGTGGTTCATCGGCGACGACGACGACCACAAGCCGCACCACAGCACCAAGGCCGCCGCGGTCGTGCGCGAGGGCGTCGAGTTCTACAGCAACGGGGACTGCTACGAGGGGGAGTTCCACAAGGGCCGCTGCAACGGCAGCGGCGTCTACAACTTCTTCGGCAAGGGGAAATACGAGGGCGACTGGGTGGACGGCAAGTACGACGGCTACGGCATCGAAAGCTGGGCGCGCGGCAGCCGCTACCGCGGGCAGTACCGACAAGGCCTCCGCCACGGACACGGGGTCTACCGCTTCTACAGCGGAGACTGCTACGCCGGCGAGTGGGCCGGCGGGCAGAGCCACGGCATCGGCGCACAGACGTGCTCCGACGGGAGCTCCTATGTGGGGGAGTTCAAGTGCGGCGTCAAGCACGGACACGGCAGCTACCATTTCCGGTAAGCAAATCAATCCCCTGCTTCGATTCGGCCAACACACTGTTCCATTCCTCGGCAGCAACTGTTCGATTGCCTCATTTAGCTTCAACTCGTGCATTGGTTGCTGCTAATTTCTAACGTTCTGTTGCTATTTGTTTCAGAAATGGTGATCGGTACTCGGGGGAGTACTTCGGGGACAAGATCCACGGGTTTGGTGTCTACAGCTTTGCCAATGGCCATTGCTACGCAGGCTCCTGGCATGAAGGCAAGAAGCAGGGGCTTGGGATGTACACATTTCGGAATGGCGACAAGCGATCAGGGGATTGGGACTTTGGCACCCTGAAGAACCCCCTGCCGTCGACCGATCCCTCTGTTGAGCGTGCCGTGCAGGTATACATCGATTTTCTTCCACACATTGCTCCGGAGTCTGCAATTCCTTGTGGAATTCAATTCTAATGGTTCAATTGTACTATCAGGCTGCACAGCGTGCCTCCGAGAACGCCTTTCACCTACCGAGAGTAGATGAACAGGTGCACAAGGTGGTGATGGCGGCGAACAGGGCGGCCACGGCTGCTCGGGTGGCGGCGATCAAGGCAGTCCAGAACAGGATGGACGGCAAGTTCTGTGACACCTACGTTTGAATTGAAGCTTGTGTGTGTGTTCAAGAAACCATGCCCGTTTCTTCTAACTGTACATTAGGGTAGTGAAGGACAATAACTAATCGGTGAAGACGACCGGGGCGGCACAACCGCTTGCTCCGAGTCAGAGAGAGAGAGAGATCAGCAACAACAAACGGGAGCCTCCGAGGAGCGGAAGCTGACAGTTTTGCGTTTCAAAAACAGCTCAGAGTTCTGCGATATCGCAATCGGGCTATCGGTGGTCCCTTTCCCCCTTCTTCCTGTAAGCTGTAAATTGTACATAGATCCAAGTGTATCAATGGAAGAGTGAGCTTTTTTTCATTCCCCTTCTTGCCACAAACTGCATATCCCAAGTTCTCTACTTCTATGTGCATTGCACTTGCACATGCCGATGATGTGCTTGCACCTACTACGTTTCATTGCTCAATTCTAAATCTTGACTGCTTGAGCTGGTCTCCATGTGCAGTGATTCCCCATTTTTGCAATGGTACCATGGTGGTGCACATGGGGGATTGTAAATTTCTTCATTGTCCTGCAACTTGTTGTAGTAGCTGTTATGTTGCCCCCCATGATAACATTTTGTATTTCTAGCACCCTTTGCATCCATTCCCTCCATCAGAGCCCACCGTGTTGATTCAAAACTGGGAGCAATTCATAGCTCTGGGGCCACCTTGCTGCTCCAGATTTTCCCAGCAGAAACATGAATGCAGTGTCGAAGAATTATGGGAACGTTAAGCTGTCACAAGTGCATTGCTGTATGCTGGGAGCTGCTGTTGCTATATATCCCTGCATCAGGACAATCATACCAGCCAATGATTCCCTTGCATTATTTTGGATAAGATAATTCTGTTATGTCAGAAAATTCCCAATAATTCTGAATGTTTTGAGATCGTCTTATCTTCGCTCCACATTAATACTCTCGAGGAACATTTTTTTGAATGGTTCCCTGAGGAACATGATACTCTGTTGATGTTGTTTGACCTCCATGGTGTCGATCGCAGAAACATTGGGCGTATAAACATGGCCCTTATTCTGCTGCTGTAGTACTACCCTAGAAACATTTCACAGTATGATGGTGGCCTCAAGTACAGACCAAACAGAGTCGATCTCTGAGCTTGTGATACTTAAATTGCTCCTACATCGCTCTAGACAAAACCTACTTAGGTACTAGGGGTTTTGAATTATCTTAATCCTCCAATGCGCCGGAGGAACCCAATGCTGGGATTGCTCATCTCAAGGTGGCCTGCCTTCCACTGTTCTTCTCTTCTCGGCTCTCACTGACCGCCTTCCACTGTGTGCCCATGCATGGCAGGACAGGAGCTCCTGTTTTTTTTTTTTTTTTTGAGGGCACAATACCTGGATATATTACTCAAATAAAACCAAGCGTACAAGACACATCCAGATACGGGACAGCTGTCCCCAAATTACAGAGAGGACCCTAAACAAGATTGAAATTACAACTAAGCCCTTAGAACCATCTCTGTGCAGAGTAATCCGCCACCGCTTGCACCTCCACCGACGCCCGCGGAAAAGAAGACGAAGCACGACAGCTGAGTCGCCGGCAGGAAACTATAGAGGAATGAACCTCGTTGAGGTCGCCGCAATATCCACCCGGCGCGGACGCCGAGATCTTGCAAGACAGCGAGAAACCACATCGGCGGGAGCAACGCTCCGATCCATGCCGACCGTCGGGTCGCCGGCCACATCCAGCACGCACACCCGCAAGAAACTTCTTCTGGGAACAGAAACACAGCAGAAACTACCGCCACAGGCCCAACCGCTCCTCGAACTCACTTCTTCTTCCACCTCGGTAGCTAGAAGAGAGAATGAGAAACAGCAAAAAGGCGAGCTTATTTACCGCAAAGATCAACGCCGAAGAATCGAAACCAGCCATCGCCTCCCTCCACTGGAGCTTGACGGACTGCCTTAACTCCACCGCCATGTGCCAGGAACCGCTCGAAAGTTCTGGCACCGCTTCCTCCAACTCCAGAGCACCAACCAGCAGCCCATGACCTCCCCTCGCCTCCACGGCCGGCCAGAGGGACATAGGCAGAAGCTCGCCGCCAGATCTGAAGGAAACCGAACCCCACTTGGAGCCACATCTCCCCACGCCACCACGGCCGGCCGGAGACGCCCGTCCCTGACACACCACCTCCACGACCTCCCCGGCGTCGCCGCCGGAACGGGGAAAGAAGGGGGAGGACTTATTCCAACACGACGACGCCACCGCCACCGTCTTCGATGCCGTCGCCCGGAGACAGAAGACCTACACTAAAACCTAACCTATCTACACGCACGACGAGATCACGGAGCTCCCCTCCACCTCATGGCGCCGAAACGGCGGCCGGAGGCGAAGGGGAGCGGCGGATCCGCCGGCGAGACCTTGAAACTTCCGGTCACCTCCTTTCCGCCTTCCTTTTTACTGTAGCAAGGGAACGGAAGGGAGTGCGAGCAACAGCAATTCATTGACCAAGTGGTCACAGGTTGCAAAGAACCCGCAACAGTGGAGCTCCTGATCTTCTCCAAGCGAAAACATGGGCGGGAAGAAGAAGAAGCGGCCGCCGGTTTCCTGACCCAGGCAGCTTCTCCTGTTTGTATGAAAAGCAGGAGCCAACTTGCGCTTTTCATGCTACCGCCTTTTCTCCTTTTTCTACAGATGCAACAGGGTCTATAGACATGATTATTTGCCTCACGCAAAAGCTAACTACGAACCCGGTTTGAGCCTAACACAATTAACTATAATCTGATTGGTACTTCTTTTTTTGATAAATAATCTCTAGGTTCATGGCTTCAATCATAGTGAGATGCCTACAATAAGAGGAGCATCTGGCCATGAGATGGTTGTTGTCTCATTTGATTACTGGAATCAGTTTCTCTGTGAGTTGCTCGCCTGTTTTTGAACACGGAATTTGCCCCCTTATTTCCGCGAGAATCGAAGTTGATTTTTTTCTCAAATAGAAAAGCACTATCCGAGAAAACGAATTGAAGTGTTATTATCTGAGAGACACATCCATCCAAGCTAATGGGGCCTTCATGTGTGTAAGAAGTCAACTCATGCTCACCCTGTCGATCCCATGATGTTCGCTTGCGTGAGAAGCGAGATCATACATGGACCATTTCTTTCCCCTTTTCATTCTTTGTATTACCGGCCAATAAACATCTCTTCATAGTTTCAAAGAACGCGTCGCTCCTAGTAAACATTGCTTTCAGTAGCCATCAGCTGGTCAGGCACCCATCAGAGTTTATTATCACAAATATATATCCCCATGACGCATCAGTCTTGAGCTACTATGCAACGATGCCGGCCATTAGAAAAAGGGAGAGGAGGAAGAAGACGCCACTCCGACAAATAGTAAACAGTAGTACTAGTGGCGCTACGGTAGCCGGCCGTGGAAAGGATCGTCAGGCTTGTAGCTTGCGGTTTGTCGCCCAGCGTTCAAAGGCTAATTTTTTTTAAATAATACACGAGAATTAATTAATTCTGGAAATATTACGCAAATTTTATTTTTTTCAAAAATAGAATCCAGTCGGCGTTGCCGAAGCCGATAGGAGCTAATCGGTTTCGGCGAAGCCGAGTAGCCCTTGTCGTCGTTGGCGACACCGACAGGGCCCTCCATGCATGCATGCAGCTGTATGCAGTACGAGCAAGGTCGTACTCGGTGTTGGCGACACCGATAAGCTCGTAGTCGTTTTTGGCGACGACGATTAGCTATTACTCCTCGCCGACGCTGCCGACTTTTATTCCGCCGTGCATGCAACTCCTGATCCGAATTTATTTCGCGCTCCCGGCTTTTATTCCGCCCATCCTCTCCCGCCATATTTCTCCCGCCATAGTTCTCGCGCCATTTTGTTCCCGCCTTTTTTCTCACGCCATTTTTCTCCCGCTCTTCTTTCCCGGGTGAGACTATATATACCCCAGTAGATTTGGTGATGGAGGAGGGGTGTGGTGCGTGGTTATTTCCTCAGTCGGATAGGAACGATGTCTGATAGTTCGGGTCCTAGTTCGGAGCATAGGTCGTGGTGTGTTTTGTATCACGCCGCAATATGGACTGAAAGTAGTATTAGGGAGGGTAGGCCGAAGAGCTGTTATAGGGAGCTAATTAGTGAGTGGGGCAACATTCGTGAGGTGGGAGAAATTATAGCAAAAAAAAACAAAATCCAGATGACCCCTGAAGAAATTTCAGATGAAATTGATGGGTGGCGGTGGAAGTGGCAGAGAATTAATGAGCTAAAAGCTATTGAGGCGGGGCTTAGGGACATGCCTATGACACCTAAGTCAAAGATAATCCATTTTTCGCCGGAGGCCTATGCATTTCACGTGAAGGTAACTGAGTACCGAATTTATATTATGTTAGAATCTAGTGTTATTTTTTCCCTGATTTTGTGAATGTCCAGCACTGGCCTGCCGATGGACAGTTTGTGAACAAAGAGATCCCTCATTTTGGTTGGATGGAAATGCTTTTTGGCGCATGTCCTGATGGGGCTGGAAATCTCCTTCATGCTGAAACAGTGAAGAGGGCTATATCAAAGGCGAAGAGTGGTGGATCATCCAAGAAAGCCGTTCAAGATGATAGTGATGATGATTTCATGCCTCCTAAACGAGCTAACTCTAGACGTAAGTTGAAGAGTGTTGGTGCATCCAAGGCTGTCGTCGATGAAAATAGTGATGACGACTTCATGCCTCCAACACGAGCACGTGACAGAGGGAAGTGAAGTCGTTGATTCGAATTAGTTATCGTTGAGTTGCATGTAATATTTATACCAGTAGTTGTTCTATGCAGTGTTTAGAAGTAGTGAAGTTGTAACGTGGACGTGTAGTGCTGTATGTCCCCTATACTTGCCTGTGAGAAAGGTGCCATCTACACATATCACCGGACGACAATGTATGAAAGCCTCGATGCATACGGCGAATGAGAAAAACACTCGATGCAGCACCCTCACAGTTGGGAACTCAGGCCTGAACAAATCTTGGATATTGACATAGGTGCCTGGATTCTGGTACTGCAGAGTATGCAGCAGCCGGATAACAGAGTCATATGCGTCCAAATATGAACCAAATCTGTTCTCAAGCGCCGTATGTTTAGCCCTCCAAGCCTTGCCATAAGATATTTCGTACTTAAATCTGATAGCCACTTTTGTCTGGAGGGCACTCACTTCCATCGCTACGCAGGACACTATCTCGTTGTACAGCAACCGAGCTATAAGCGTGGAAGAAAGATTACAGTGCTCTTCAGGGATATTTTCAATTCGACAGGAGTGAGGTACGAAGTCACTTATCCTCCAACTATAGCCATTCTTTGGGAGATGTCCATGCACCCTGCCGGGACAAGTTATTGTCTCGCATTCCATTGTCAAATATTTTTGACTTGACACAGTAGTTTTCATAACCCTGTGGGTGGACAATGCCCATTTAACGACTGCATCACTCAAAGCTTGCTTGTCAGTATACAAAGCACCCTTCGCAATGTTGTTCTCATGATATTGCCATGCCGAATCATGACCATCGTTTATGGTCATCGACGAAGAGTGGTCCTGATTCCATGCTGCAGGATTAGGTACCTCATATTCGTTCTCTTCCCCGTCTGAATCATCGGCTTCAGCACTATAGCCATCTGCATCTTCATCTTCCATCTCGTTCTGCATGTGCCCGTCTACCTCGTCGCCATCCGCCTCCGCACTGTCATATACCTCAGTGTCCCCTCCATGTACTTGACTGCTCTGCCCCGACTCCTTACCACCACCACCAAAATCAGATCCATAATTTGACATAGACATGTCAATCTCTTCACTTCCATGGCCAGGATCATAAGCACCCTCACCTTCATGGGCACTGAACTCGTCCTCAGTGACCTCGTTCAAGGTGGGAAGAACTAGGGCACAAGGACAGCAATTCCTTTTTGCGCATCCTTTTAACCATCGCACCCAATCAATATCATACTCTAGTGGTTTCAAAACGAAGTAAATATTTGTCCTTGAATGGCTCCACCAAGCATGAACACTGACGGTCTGTGTCTGACTATCAAGCCCTAAACTTCCCACCAACCAATCTTTTACCTGACTTACAGACCATGTTTCAGCAGCTGGCAGGTCGACATCTATATACTGAAACTCACTCAGATCAGCTCCCGTATCACATATTTGGACTCTACCAGGACCATAGAAAAACCCGATCTTCACTAAATCAGACATCTCCGCTAACATAAATAAATATTTACCGTCGTTAATATTATTCCGCATAAATGAAGTCCTAAAAAATATAGCTACACTTTTTCAAATTAACCTACAAATCTAGCTACAATATTTACTACCGTCACAAACTATTTTACCATCGTTAATATTATTCCGCATAACTGAAGTCCTAAAAAATATAGCTACATTTTTTCAAATTAACCTACAAATATAGCTACAATTTTTACTACCGTCACAAACTATTTTACCATCGTTCATATTACTCCGCATAAATAAAGTCCTAAAAAATATAGCTACATTTTTTTAAATTAACCTACAAATATAGCTACAATATTTAGTACCGTCGTTAACTATTTTTCAACAACACAAGTTCATACATGTAACACACATAGCACTACAATTTTGATAAATCGAATCATACCCTAGAAGCGTGAGGGGCGACGGCGTCCGGCGGTCTACAATCAACGGCGCACCAACACGAGCAGCACCACCACAATGCAGCCCTCCAGCACCACCACGCAGTCCTCCAGCACCACCACCACCATCACCACCACCACCACCCGCCAACCATCACCACCACCACCACGAGCTATCCCATCAGGAGATCGGAGTTGCCCTAGCCTCCCTCAACCTTCTAACACCGATTAATGGTGGCAAACGTGAAGATTATTGGTCTAAATGGCTGGTTTAATTTGGTTTGTGTGGAGAGTGCAGAGAGGAAACCAAGAACTCGTATGAGTGCAGAGAGGAGCTAGCTAGAGAGGAAGCGAAGGAAAGAGAAGAGAAGGGTGGCAGAAGGGTGCGCGTGCTGCGAGATGCTCTGCCGCTCCTTGTCGGCATCGCCGAAGCCGACAGGGCCCGCCTTATCGGCGTGGGCGACGACGACTGGCCGCTCCGTCGGTGGCGACGTGACGCGTGCATGGCCCATGCACGACTCAGCTTGTCGGCTTCGCCGAAAATGACAACCACCCGTACTCGTCTTTGCTAAAGACGATTAGCGCGTACTCGGCTTCGCCGAAACCGATTAGCTCCTGTCGGCTTCGGAAACGCCGACTGGATTCTATTTTTGAAAAAAATAAATTTTGCGTAATATTTTCAGAATTAAGTAATTCTCGTGTATTATTTAAAAAAAATTAGCGCGTTCAAAGCGCATGCAACCACTATGCAGGAAAAAATTGCACACCTTATTTTTTGCAAAATCTTGTTTCCTTTCTTTCTCCCACGAACAAGAAAGCAAGCGAGAGTGTGCAGCTTCTGTTTTGTGGCTTGTGCATCACCCACACGTCTCATATGGAGCAGGTGATCGATCCATGGATGGTCAAGACAAAATTGCCACGTTATGTATATATTTTTCTCAAAGCTTGTGGGAAAACAAACTGAAAACCATGATGATGGATTTGGTCTTCTTTTAGAAAATTCATGGATTTGGTCTGCTCTATGGTGGTTCCTCTGAAACTTTGAACGATCATGGTTTGTTCATGTCAAGGTGGTGACGGTGACAGTTGGACCGGCCGGCATCATGCGGTTTCATACTTCCCGAAGACTCTGCACCTATTTTTTTCAGTTTCTTGCTGGTGCATTGGTTCAGGTTCAGCGTAGCATAGCAGAGCAGAGCACCCTGGTTGGATGGCTTGGTCTCGTCGGGTAGGTGGGGTGGTGCTGGTGCTGGTGCTGGTGGGTGGCGGATCATGGAGCCAGGTAACACGGGCTCGCTTTGGTGACTTGAAAAATGGCGGTGAAGAGATAAATGCCTGTGAACTGCGAGCTAACCATGGCTGGCCGCGCTATTTCTTTGGGGCGACCTTTTGACTGTTGACACCAATGGAGGGAGGGGACGGGATTTGAGCGATTCTGTTGGGGCTTTGACGGCCATGAGAGTTTGATGAAGTCATGGCCCTTTCATGCATGCTTCCCAGGTCAAACCACATGATTCGCAGAAAAAACTCAGACCACATGAATACAGCTGGACCATCTGCTTACCATTTACTATTGGACATGTTGTATAGTAGCATTTTGAAACAGTACTACTTCAGATGTCAGCGAAAACTAATTGTACTATCAGGTTAATTAGAGTAATGATTTTCAAGTACTTTGGTTTGGTAACCGGGGAAATTTGTCTTACCTCGGGCCAGAAAATTGTACGAATAGAAGCCCGTCTAACTTGGTAGGGCGCAACGCTAACCTTGTGGTCGTGGGCGTTCAATCCCATTTCAGTTTTGTTTGTAGATTACATGATTTCCACTTTTTCAGAAGCATAAATTAGCGAGAGGGTCCGTGTACGTATTTTTGGTTGGTAATAATAGAGAAGATTCACTTATATATTCAACGATAGGTCCGTTCCACTCTAACACTATCAGTTTGATGAAATCTAGCAGGGGTTATGCTTCGTAGTAAAAATAATAATCTTAGTTTTCAAGAAAATGGTCGTAAGTGCGACACATCGTATATGATTAGTTAGAGATTGCGTTACATAAATCTCACCTTCGTCTATACAAGAAAAGTTTTCATTAATTGACATGTACTGCTGAGGTTGAAGAAACGGCCATGTATGCCCGTATGCATGTGTCACGGGCAAACACAATCTAGTTATCAATCAAAATAAGAAACTGTTTTGATCTCCGCGAGCAAATAACATGGATTCCGCTTGGTGAGTGAAATCTCAACTCTTCATTATCCAAGAAAACGTGTGTGACATAAATTCAGGATGACTCATAGCATATATTTACTGAGTATTTACCATACATAAATCTCAACTCTGCCTAGGCAAGAGATTATTTGAATAGAAATTTACAAGTGCAAAAACAAAGAATGAAAAAAGATACAAGTGGAACTGCCTCAACAGGTTTTCGGGAAAACATTCACATAATTCTTTAGCTTCACATTTTTGCACATACTTGTTGTGGCGGCGCTCTTGTGCCCCTTAAAGGTTCACGTCTTCCAACAATATGTCATGACATGAGACTATGTCGCTGCAGTCAAGCTTGATAAGCTCTTTTGTCGCACTCGTGCCTCGTATATTTCTGAACTGGATGTCGCTTAGTTCCACCGCTGAAGCACTACAAGAAATATGCTAACTAGTGACTTTTTTATAGTGACCCTGAAAAAATTGGTCATAGATCCATGACCAATTTGTACCATTTGGTCATACACTGTTTTGGAGGGTCCAAACCAGAAAACATAACGACCAAATTTGTCAGAAAAGTCATAGTCCGCTTACATGAATTGGTCAAAAACATATTGAGGTAGCCTACGACCTTTTTCTGTAGCCGACTACGACCAATTTAAGTGGTCATTCGCATTAGTTGACAGTCAACTCATCAGTCTCGCCTACGTGGCAGTGCTTAGATGTCAGTTTCGCTTATGTGTCACTATTACTAGACAGCCAACTCAGCTGTCTCGCCTACATGTCAGTGCTTAGATGTCATTGTCGCTTATGTGTCACTCTCGCAGGCGGGACCCGCACATATGACAAGCGGGACCAGCTAACATGACATGTGGGTCCCGTACCACAAACCTGACATGTGGGTCCCACATGACCACATCTTACATGTGGGTCCCACGCCACCCACATGACATGTAGGGCCCACCACACCCCTTCTTACACGCGGGACCCACCCCATGCATGTAGGACCCACCACCGACCTGGGTCCCATGCCACCCACATGACATGTAGGGCCCGCCACGCCCTTCTTACATGTGGGACCCACTACCGACCTGACATAAGGGACCCACCACGGACTCACACACAGCTCAAATGGAGCAAAATAAATTGTGGGTAGACTGGGATTCGAACCCACGCCCAAGCATGTAGGACCCACCACCGACCTAGGTCCCATGCCACCCACATGACATGTAGGGCCCGCCACGCCCTTCTTACACGTGGGACCCACTACCGACCTGACATAAGGGACCCACCACGGACTCACACACAACTCAAATGGAGCAAAATAAATTGTGGGTAGACTGGGATTCGAACCCACGCCCACAGGCGATACCACAAGTCCACAACACATGCTTACCACTAGTCCACCAACCCTATCGTGATATAGTTCCAACCGAGCGGCTATTAAAGTATCCCATCCGTTTCTTGGGTTTGGGCCCAGCTCGTATGAGGCCTCGCATTCTTTTTTTTTTTTAACATTTTACTCCGTGGACTGGACCAATGGCCCATGTCGTTGTCTTGGCTGACCGGTGTGGCTTTTGGCCCACCCGTCATTGTGTTTGGCTAGGGTAGCCCATGGATAGAACATTTTAGAATTTTTCCAAATTCCAGAAATTGAATAAAATTTTAAAAATTCATATAATATTCTCCGTAACTCAGAAAATTACGAATAATATGTAAAAATGTTCACAGAAATCGAAGGTTTTCCATTATATTGTATGGATGCTAGGACACAGAGTGACACAAGTCGAAGGTTTTCCATTTATTTTTTATTTTTTTGAATTTTGTACGCCGATTTCAAAATACGGTCAAAACTGCGGACATGACCGTTCATAGCTAGGGGTTGAATATGGTGAAACTATTATTGTATCTCTGATGAAATAGGTACTTGTGTACCCAAAAGTGATTTTAAAAAAATCATGAGCAAACTACGAGGTAGTTGTAGTTTAAATTTGACCCGCTTCCTACTGAATCCACAGAAATTTGTCTTTTTGATGAGAGGTGGATGGAAACCCTTGCAGACACAACATTTGGATATTTGTTGATAAAATGTGGTCTAGTATTTTAAAAAAAATGTATTGCTCCAATTTTGCAACATAGTTTTGGTAGGTGCTTCACAAAAAACCCCATTTTTCTCATTCAGAAAATGAAAAATGATTTTTTTATGAAAGGAAAATGAAAACCTTCTTCGGCAACATTGGTCATGGTTCCAAGATGCACGTTTGTCCCCAATATGGGCATATTTGAACAAACTATGTCATGAATGTGGCCATAACATTCATCATTTGACATAAAAGCCATGAATCTTCGTAGATGATAGCTCATTTCTGAGAACACTTTTCCATTACATTCATCGAATTCCAAGTTTATTATTTTTTATGAATACTAGGACACATATAATGACACAAGTCGAAGGTTTTCCATTTATTTGATTTTTTTGAATTTTGTACGCCGATTTCAAAATACGGTCAAAACGGCGGACATGACCGTTCGTAGCTAGGGGTTGAATATGGTGAAACTATTGTTGTATCTCTGATGAAATAGGTACTTGTGTACCCAGAAGTGATTTAAAAAAAATCATGAGCAAACTACGAGGCAGTTGTAGTTCAAATTTGACCCGCTTCCTGCTGAATCCACAGAAAGTTGTCTTTTTAACGAGAGGTAGATGGAAACTCTTACAAACACAACATTTGTATATTTGTTGATAAAATGTGGTCTAGTATTTTAGAAAATGTATTGCTCCAATTTTGCAACATAGTTTTGGTAGGTGCTTCACAAAAAAAACCATTTTTCTCATTCGAAAAATGAAAAAATGATTTTATTGTGAAAGGAAAATGAAAACCTTCTTCGACAACATTGGTCATGGTTCCAAGATGCACGTTTGTGCCCAATATGGGCATATTTGAACAAACTATGTCATGAATGTGGCCATAACATTCATCATTTGACCTAAAAGCCATGAATCTTCGTAGATGATAGCTCATTTCTGAGAACACTTTTCCATTACATTAGCCGAATTCCAAGTTTATTATTTTTTATGAATACTAGGACACATATAATGACACAAGTCGAAGGTTTTCCACTTATTTGATTTTTTTTGAATTTTGTACGCCGATTTCAAAATACGGTCAAAACGGCGGACGTGACCGTTCGTAGCTAGGGGTTGAATATGGTGAAACTATTATTGTATCTCTGATGAAATAGGTACTTGTGTACCCAAAAGTGATTTAAAAAAAAATCATGAGCAAACTACGAGGCAGTTGTAGTTCATATTTGACCCGCTTCCTGCTGAATCCACAGAAAGTTGTCTTTTTAACGAGAGGTAGATGGAAACTCTTACAAACACAACATTTGTATATTTGTTGATAAAATGTGGTCTAGTATTTAAAAAATATATATTGCTCCAATTTTGCAACATAGTTTTGGTAGGTGCTTCACAAAAAAACCCAATTTTCTCATTCGGAAAATGAAAAATGATTTTATTGTGAAAGGAAAATGAAAACCTTCTTCGGTAACATTGGTCATGGTTCCAGGATGCACGTTTGTGCCCAATATGGGCATATTTGAACAAACTATGTCATGAATGTGGCCATAACATTCATCATTTGACCTAAAAGCAATGAATCTTCGTAGATGAAAGCTCATTTCTGAGAACACTTTTCCATTACATTCGCCGAATTCCAAGTTTATTATTTTTTATGAATACTAGGACACATATAATGACACAAGTCGAAGGTTTTCCATTTATTTGTTTTTTTTTTGAATTTTGTACGCCGATTTCAAAATACGGTCAAAACGGCGGACGTGACCGTTCGTAGCTAGGGGTTGAATATGGTGAAACTATTGTTGTATCTCTGATGAAATAGGTACTTGTGTACCCAAAAGTGATTTTTAAAAAAAATCATGAGCAAACTACGAGGCAGTTGTAGTTCATATTTGACCCGCTTCCTGCTGAATCCACAGAAAGTTGTCTTTTTAACGAGAGGTAGATGGAAACTCTTACAAACACAACATTTGTATATTTGTTGATAAAATGTGGTCTAGTATTTAAAAAATATATATTGCTCCAATTTTGCAACATAGTTTTGGTAGGTGCTTCACAAAAAAACCCAATTTTCTCATTCGGAAAATGAAAAAAATGATTTTATTGTGAAAGGAAAATGAAAACCTTCTTCGGCAACATTGGTCATGGTTCCAGGATGCACGTTTGTGCCCAATATGGGCATATTTGAACAAACTATGTCATGAATGTGGCCATAACATTCATCATTTGACCTAAAAGCAATGAATCTTCGTAGATGATAGCTCATTTCTGAGAATACTTTTCCATTACATTAGCCGAATTCCAAGTTTATTATTTTTTATGAATACTAGGACACATATAATGACACAAGTCGAAGGTTTTCCACTTATTTGATTTTTTTTTGAATTTTGTACGCCGATTTCAAAATACGGTCAAAACGGCGGACGTGACTGTTCGTAGCTAGGGGTTGAATATGGTGAAACTATTGTTGTATCTCTGATGAAATAGGTACTTGTGTACCCAAAAGTGATTTTAAAAAAAATCATGAATAAATTACGAGGCAGTTGTAGTTCATATTTGACCCGCTTCCTGCTGAATCCACATAAAGTTGTCTTTTTAACGAGAGGTAGATGGAAACTCTTACAAACACAACATTTGTATATTTGTTGATAAAATGTGGTCTAGTATTGAAAAAAAAATGTATTGCTCCAATTTTGCAACATAGTTTTGGTAGGTGCTTCACAAAAAAACCCTTTTTCTCATTCGAAAAATGAAAAATGATTTTATTGTTACTACCAAACCACATAACTAGAGACTGTACAGTGGGGTCAAGAAGTTGCAAGTCCCAGCTGCAGCCACTCTATAGTCTATGGGTGAGGTGCGAAAGTGCGTACGAAAAGAGGGGCCAAAAATTTCGGAAACGAGGCGCGACCGCATCCCGCCCTTTTATCCCCAAAACCGGTCCAAAGTCCAAACCCTAGCATCCTCTCCACCCCTCCCTCGCGCCGCCACCACCAAACAACCGCATCATCTCCTTCGCCACCGATCCGACGCTAGATCCGCAGCCCACCTTCGCCATCTTCTTCTCCCTGTCTCCACCCGTCGTGCTCTCGCGGAATCCCGTTGATCCGTGGCCGACAACGCCAGATCTGCCGTCGTGGCCGCACGTTCATGGCGGCTCCGACTCCTCCGGCTGCGCGTTCGTCCTCGACGTCGTCTTCGAGCAGTCGCCCATCTGCAGGTCGAGCCACCGCGAGTCCCTTCCTCTCTTTCTTTCTGAACTGCAAGCATCTCTCAAGTCATGATTCGTCCTGGACATGTCTTCCAGTTGGTGGAGCGCAGGAGCATGGTGCAACCCGCCATGGCCGCCGCCGTGTCCGATCTGGAGAGCAAGGCAACGGAGGCCTTCGTCGACGACGATTTGGAGCTAACCGCCGAGCTCTACGACTGCGCCAAGGCGCACATCAAGGAGTGGTGCCCAGCACGTATCCCGCATCTCCAACCTCGACCCCGCGAGGCTCACCGCCGATGGCCGCGTCCACTCCAGATTCATCCACAACCAGTGCGTCAACCATGCCATCGTCTACAACACGCCCCTCTCCGTCTCCAGGATCGCGCTCCATCACGCAGACAGGTTGCAGGTCCATCTCCTCTGCTAGATCCCCTTTTGTTCATATTTCTGCTTGCTTTGCCTCAATCTGCCCATGCCCTTATTTTTCATTGTAGAGGAATCAAATATGTTTCGTGCTTAGGGTTATAATCTCGGCTTGTAAGGATTGGAGGCAGTACTGTCATTGAGTTGTGTTGTTGTTATGAATTCTTTTTTGGCATTCTGTCTTATGCACCTGTAACTAAGCCAACCTATAATAAGGTAAGGCTAGTTCTAGCCCATGGATAAATTGTACAGCCTTTGTTGTTAAACATGCTTATAAGAAACTAAATTATTGATGATTTGATGTTAACACGAAGTCAACATACCCCTATGCATCACACATTTGTTTGATTAGGATTTTTTCCCATTGTTTTCACAGTGATAGCATTGTTCTTATCCTTTTTGTATGGTGAATACTTCTTTCTCATTTATATTTCCTGCAGATATTCATTCACTGGTTGCTCTCTCTCAAGGCTTCTCCTGGATTTTATGTTGTAGTTGCATAAGTGGAGCAAGGCCAAGGAGGCTGTGAACAACACAGTGCTGTTCTGGCAGGCCACCTGCAGCAAGCTCCTGAGATGCTAAATAGCAATCTTGTCGGCCCCGCTGTCCTCTTGGAGCTCCTCAGGGTAGGTCATCCCACAAATCTCCTCAATTGGGTTGTTCAGGCAGTTACTCTATTATACCAAATGCACTAGATACTTCATGAGGACTTCAATTGGGTTGTCATCAAAATCTGAGTAGTGAGTAAATCTAGTAACTCTCATAGTACTGCATGCATGATCTTTCTCAGTCAGCAACTTAATGTTATCTTTACAGTTTTAGTATCTTACACGCTCTATTCACTCTGCTAACACCAAGCTCATGTGGCTCTACAGGTTGCTGAAGCTAACACCAAGCTCATTTGGCTCTACAGGTTGTTGAAGTCTACTGCCTGCATCTGATGTTTGACTAAGTGTGGTTGTATGATTACGCCATTTTGCTACTGGGTAGATACTCTTCTGATTTATGTTTTGATGATGCTAGTTTGTATATGCAGTGCAATTGTGTAGACCTACTAATCGTGCTTGGTACTTTAGTATTTGGCTTTCCATTGTACTGGTATTTTATTTCTCTCGGTAAAATGATGGATACCCATTTTTGTGTTCTTGTTGCAGCATCGTGTATCTAGATGCCTCATCTTGACTTGATCAGCTAAGCACTCGGATACTCTACTTTCGGTTAGCATGTTTCAGGTGAGCACACTACTGTAATATGCTTGAGACTTCGAACCATATTAATTGTTTCGGGTGATGTTATTATCTAATCTGAATGGCTGATGAATCTCTACCCTGATATGGAATTACTGATGAATCTGTACCCTCATGCAATGTGGAATAACTGTTATTTTTGGCACCGTTTGAACATTTATTGTTGTTGTTGCATATTTTCTCACGCATGATCCTTCTACTACCAGGTGAATGTGGTTTTCAAAAGTTGGAGGAGGAGGACAATAAAGACTTCTGTTATTTCTGATCATCTAAATTCTGTTTTTCTTTTCTTTTTTGTACGATAGTTCTGCTGGGCAGTTATTGGGCCTGTGATGTAAAGATATGTACTGCTGGAATAAATGGTTGTAATATTTGCAATATCATATTTTGGGCTCCTATAGTATTTGCGATTTTTGAACCTGTGCTGTCATATGTTATTTAGTGAACCTGTGTCTTTTGATTAGAATATTTGCTGTGTATTTAATTGCCTTTTGAAATCTGAATAAAATGCTCCTGACAATTGGGACCCACTAACCCAAGTATGACAGTTGGGACCCACTTAGCAGAACCTGACAGCTGCGACCCACTCACCTGAACCTGACAGCTGGGAACCACATACCAGAACCTGACGGTTGGGACCCACTTGCAAAAAAGAAAACAATTGCAACGTCCTAAAACTAAAAAGGCCAAAATATTGAGCTTGGCCCATGTAGCCTATCAGAATTAATAGGAAAACATATTTTTAATTATTGGGCTCGGCCCATGTAAAGCACATAACTGGACTGGGCTGATTTTGATCCACGACCATTTTGTTTGGTCACAATTTTGCCACGTCAGTCATGCCACATTGGATCTGACGTGGACAGGCTAGATCGCCAGTGACCAAAACAAATGGTCATAACATTTGTGACCTTTGATTTTAGTCATAAGCGTCTATGACGATTGCACAAAAAAGGTCACATAGTTTGATTGCTGACCGCCAGCTTTTGACCAACTGTTTTTGGTCACAAAAGGGTCACAAATGAAAATACGTGACCATTCAGTGACCGATATGGAGGGTCACCAGTTAGCATATTTCTTGTAGTGAAGTTTGTTTCTCGCATGCCTTAGGATTCGAAGGATCGGATATCATGCAGTAGTTCTGGTCGATGATTATGAGATTCTTGACTCCCGTCATTGTTATGTCCTCAAATATGATGTCGCGCGCATATTCTTTTCCTCCTTGCCACGTCTTAATGCGTACACCATTCAATGCGCCAGAGAAGCGTGCCTTATAGATTGTTACGTTGGAAACTCGGGCCTCTGAGTTATGGTCACCTAAACTTCCCACATTTATTCCATGACCGGGTCCACAGCTTATTCTGGAAGCAAACAAGTTTTGGGTACCTGTCTTGATCGATATGCAATCGTCTCCGGTTTTGATATTGCAATCCATCACCTGAATATCCTTGGTGTGAATAATGTGTATTCCGTCATTCTCTGGGCTGTAGCCAGGCGCGGTTATCGTGATGCGCTTTAGGACCACGTCTTTGCAATCCTGAACCGATACATGGATCTGTTGGCTGTTCAACATCTTAACATTTTCCACCTTGAGCTGATTGCACCTGCTAAGCAACAACGCGATCGGAGCAAACGTGCATTTCCGGTTCTTGTCGACCCGGCAAGAATTTTTCCACCACATCTCGCTGTTTCCGTCCATGGTCCCGCCAGCGGTGACGGTTAGGCCGTTAACGTTGTCAAACACGATCCACCTTGGCCGTTCCTCTGCTGGCCAGACAGATGTGGCGGGAGCTACCAGTTTTCCTTTGAGCCTGAACGTGACTCTGGAGTTGCATTTACCCGAGAAGGTGATGTGCTTGACGAGACACGTCTTCTCCTTTGGTACCAGGAGGGTGGCCGGCATGGAGGAGGAGCAAGCGGTGACCCACGCTTTCTGAAACGCCTACGTGTCATCTTGCTTGCCGTCGCCGACAGCTCCGTAGCTCATCACGTCGACCTCACCGATGTTTTGCGAAGGCTTGCTCGTCGTCTCTCCCAGTTTACGGCCGTGGCCGCCGGCTGCTCCGTGCCTACGAACCTTGACCTCGATCATCCTTTGATTAGGCTCGCTCGCGTGTCTTAGCTGGCGGCGCACGGAGAAGTTGGTGGTGCTACCTACGTGAGCTCCCGCCGGCAGCAAGAGGAGGAGCAGTAATGCGCCGACGACGAGAAGTGCCGCTAGTACCGCGAGTGCACGTGATGCCATGTCGTCAACTTGTGCAAGCTCGCGCGTCGAGGATCCTTTGCGATTCGTGGTATCTATGTATCTCGGTAGCTATGTTAGGCGTGCGTTGTTGCACTTGGTGATTTGAGAAACAAGCTGGGGAACCTGCACTTTTATACCGGAGAAGAGGTGGTGTAGTCGGAGTAGAAATTCTATATTTTTTTGCATGGTAATACGATTCTCATTGATAAAAAGACGAGATACAAAGTACGTATACACCGATCTTACAGATCTCTTCACCCGAGCTCGACGCGGCTCCATCGCTGATAATCAGCTTTTCGGACCTCCAAAGTAGTTTGCCAAATGACAAACCATTGCCGTTGAGAGAATCAGACTGGGGCAGCACGACCCCGGACATGCCATCGAACTTCAGCACTGGCACCCTCGCACGACGACGTCGGAGTAGGGAACCAGAACCGTCAGCCTCCAACCACGAACCCTGCACAAGGTGCACCATCTTCTAGCTGTCACATGTGCAGACCACCGTCTGCACATACTCCTGGACGAATCTTCTCTGCTCCACCATGGCGCCGGAGACAACACCGCAGCAACGGGGACAGAACAGGAGGAAAAACCCATCTGATGGAGTCGCCGCCGCCGCCTCGCCGACACCATCCACGAACCCTACAGCCACCGATCTGAAAGATCGGCAAGCACACAATGTCACCAACTCCGAAACGCCGCCATGAAGGACAACGCCGGTGTGGGAGTGGAGTTGAGGCAGATTTATTTGCCCGGGCGCCGCTCCCACCACCCCAACGGCGCACCATGCCAAAACCTTCCAAACCCTAACTACCATGCAAAAACGGAGAAAACGGGGTCCCCCTCCCTCCCGCCGCCGAAGCAGCAAGCGGAGGGAGGAGGCCTAGCTCTCCCGCCGGTGGAGATCGGTGGAAAAAAATTCCGCCTCCCTAGTCGCCTGTGGCGGCGCTAGGTTAGGAGGAAAACGATACCGTATTAGTTTGACTGTGGAAATTGTCAAACCCTAATATTTTGTTAGTAGAAATTCTATTCGGTCAGCTGTTCAGTCAATCTGCAGCCATGTACAGTATTACTTTACGTGCGTACATTGGATTTGGAGTCCGACTCCGTGCGAGTTCGGCTGAGGTGTGCACGACTCGATCGTTTCAGGTGTTCCCTCGCGCCGTACGTTCACATATTGTGAAAGAAACGGAACGTAAATTGTGTCTGCTTTGGTTCGATCCGTCGCGCTCGTTCGTTCGTTCGCCTTTTGTCTCTCGATCGATCGATCAGCTGTCGTGCAGTGAACTATTCACACTTCAGTTTTATATTTGGAGAGTATTTTGTTTTGTGTATCCTTTTATTCGTTGGAGACTTGGAGAGTATTTTCCTTGCTGTATCCTTTTGTATTTCTCTGACTAAGTGTGTACGCCCGGACTAGTAGCAGTATCAGGTTAGTCTGTGTGCAATGAGCCAATAGTCCAATACTATCATAGAATGAACTTTCAAAAAGTTACAGCTAGGAAAGTACCGACTGAAGCTTCTGCGCTCCCGGGCACCGGTGATCGTGCTACAAAGAGATATTTTCTTAAAATAAATGTGTAGCATAGAAAACTCTCAAAAAAAAACCAGGCATGTATATCTTAATGTTCATTACCGTTCATTACCGTAGGAAAAAGTTTCGAAAAGTAATGTTGATATCTGCAGCCTGTACAAAAATAACAAGCATCTGGGGTCAACAAAGCAAATTCAAAACGTAAAAATATCCTCAGACTTTTTATTTCGTATTATTTTGTGCAATTTTTTTTTTTGAAACGAAGGCAAAAGCTTTGCCTTATGTATTAATTAAGAGGAAGGTGTCCGGTTTATTAATGGAAGAAACCGGGCGAAAACCATACAACGAAAAAGCCATCCGCCACAAAGACGCCCACCTACTACAGCCGCGAACAACACGCCGCAAAGAAACCCCACAACCCGGACAGGACACCCCCCATCTATCAAGCAACTCCGAAAACTCTAATGACACCTATCCTTCTTGTCTTCTTCTTGAGAGATTTCTCCACCTTCTTGATTACACACTCTGGAGCCGTCCCCGCCAACACGGAAGCAATCTCTTTGCCATATCCAGGCAAAGCCGCCTCCAAATCGACGAGTAAGTCACAAATCTCTTTTCCAAAGAGAGTCTCGGAGTTAGACGTCAACACACATGCCTTATCAACCTCGTCACCCAAGGGTGACTCTGATGTAGCAACCACACCACCTACAGGAACCACACTCCCAATGGACTCGAGCGAGAGAGAGGCAACGCCGTCCACAACACCACTCTCCTCGAAGTCCAGCGCACCTCTATCCTCGCTCACAGGGGCAGACGTCACAACAAACTGCGTCGATGGGCAAGGACTGCCACGAGGAGAGAAACAACCGTAGCGAAGCGCCTCCTCAGCCACAGACGACTGCTGCTCAGCGGAGTCAAGCGGAGACAAAGCCTCCCCCTGGGTGAGCCCCAAGCCCTCAGAAACACATGCCTTCGCCGGGTGCGAAGGACCATCAACGCCTGCCAACAACAACTTGAGAGTTGCCACCTCTTCACGAAGAGGGCGAGACGCCTCCTCAATGCGATCAGCGACCAGCTGACAGAGCTCCAAACGCAGCAAGGCAAAGTGGGACTGGAAGGCAGAGTCACTGAACTCCTCGCAACACCTAGGAGAGGGCCTTGGCTGCACCGCAGGACACGACGAAGAGTGGCACATAACCTCAGCCAAACTCTGAGGCGACGAGGGACGACGAGGCTGAGCAGACGGCAAACAGCTCCGCTGGAAAGGAGCATGAGTGTCCGAAGAACGAGCCCGGGCATCCGGAGAGCAAGAGCGAGCAGCGGGAGAGCGTGCACGGCAGAAACGCTCTCGATGACCAGGACGACGACATCGGATGCATCTGAACGGCCCTCGACATGTGTTGACCTGGTGGCCATGCTCTAGGCACCGAAAACACCTTCCTCGAGCCCAACGCATGAAGGCGAGGCTACGGTCGAGACCTTCTTCCCGAAGCGGAGACGATGGCGCGTGACTGGGACGGCCGCCCCGACCAACCTTCACCCAACCATCCTCATCATCTAGAGCGGCAACATCAGCAGATAGGCTGCCGCAGGGCTCTGCAAGCACCTCCTCAACATGGGGCATATCGACGTTGCCGTGAACCAAGCTAGAAACAAACAACTCTTCATCGTCTTCGATGGAGCCCAAAGAAGAAGAAGCAACAACATGGAGGGGCACCTCCGCAACTAGGCCGCCCGAGGCAGCCGGTGACAACGACAAGGATCCCAGTCCCTCTACTATCACAGCAGGGTCGGAGCCAAACTCTGGAGCAGCAGCAATAGGAACAGTCCACGTTGTTGATTTGGAGGTCAGCTCGGCCGAGAGCATCTCGAAGACAGACTCCACCGACAAGGGAGCCGAGGGGCAGCAACATGGCTGCGGCAACCGTGGAGAGACCGATGACTGCGATGGGGAACAAGCAGCGCCGAAGCTAGGAGCTGAGGCATGTGCGGCCGGCATGTCTTCAGAGGCTGTAGGCCCAAAGCGAGGACGAGGACGAGCGCGAGGCCGAACCACCCGACCCTGGATGGCCGGGTCGGACCTGCGGCGGGAGAGGGCCTCCGCGGCCAGCGCGTCGACGAGGAAGCGGGCGGGAGCGTGAGGCGAATCATTCGTGGTCCTTGTGTCCGCCTCTCCGAGCCGCGGCATGGTCGGTGTTGGGCCGCGGCGAGCTTGGGACGCTTCTGAAGCGGTCACAGGGGAGGTCTCCAGCGTAGAGTCCTCCTCTCCGCCTCCCATGCTAGAGTCCAGGCAGGAGAATCGCGAACCGGACGATGAGGATGCGCGGCTCGGCGGAGAGGCGTTGATGCTCGGCGTCGCTAGAGAAAATCGTTGCCAACCCGAGGCGTTGAAGGCCGGCGGCGCCAGGGTCAGCCGTCGCCTTCCACAAAGTACCCTTCCCAGAGCCAACTCGACGGGGCGGCCCAGAATAGCCGGGGCGAGGAGCGCTGGATTCTGAACGGCGGCGTGCTGCAGCTTGGACGGAACCTCCGGGACCGCCTCCTCGGGCTCGAACGCGGCAGGGCATGGGGAGTACGAAGACGGAGGCCCCTGAACTTGAAGCCCGGCAGGTCGCGGGAGCTCGGCGGCCATGGGGCGCTGGCGGAAGCTCCAGGGAGAAAAACAAGATCTTGGAAACTACCGCCTTTCTTTTAGATTAGCGGCCTGTCGAGGTCGGCAACGGCAAACCACGCACGCAGGCGCACGGATCAACCATCATATCATCATAGTTTCAACCAGACAGGGCTCGCATGGCACAGCCATATGCAGCTACGGCGACAGCCCGGGTTTATTCTACGATGGCGATCTTGTCCACTAGCCAGAGCATGACATACCAGTAAACAAAGCTCGACCGGTCATGATGTATGAGGGTTTCATTAGATCAGACGGCGCCGAAACGCCGTTGACGAGGGCCAGGCCATTCTTTATCCTCTGTCTCTCTTTCTCTGTGTGTTTTCTATTCGTGCCGCGACATGCTGATAATGTTTTCTGGTTCACTGCATCCGTCGCTGTCGTTGTCGAGCAATCGAGCAAGCAAACATGGGGCCAGCCATGGCGGCGTCGTGGAGTGTGAACCCGGAGCATCGGGAGAATATGGGCACGTTTGGTGTGTGATTGATCATCGTGTTCTTATCGTCTCCGGGATTCTTTCCTGCCCCAACCGTACCCGTTTGGTCAAGTGTGTGGTGCTGGGTAAGATAGCAACGGCGAGGTGCAGATCGCTGCGATGCGTGTAACCGTGGATGGATGCGAGTGGGTGGCGACGGGTTTTTCACCGGAATGTGTGGCTCGTACGGGGTGAACTGACCGGTGGTGCAACGTCGTGCACGGAGGGGGTTCACGACTTCACGGCTACGAGTTTTCCATGGGTTTCACGGCTGCGACTTTCCCATGCCTCCAGGGGTTGTATGTGTGGACGACAGTTTTATGTCTGGGCATATCATGTATAGATTTGATAATGACATCAGGAAAACCCAGTGCTCAATGTTGACAGAGTAAAAGGAAGCGGCTTTTCGCAGTTATTTGGCAACTTTTTTATAAAAAAAATAGAACGGGCAATATTGCCTCGTTTTATTTTAAGAAGAAGCGGATAAATTAGCGTGAAACCGGCATAAAATGCACAAACATCCTCGCCAATAGTCATGGATCACGAAGCGTCTCAAGGGCACACTGCCTACAAAACAAACTACGCATACACCGCTAAAACGAGAACCGTTGTCGAGGTTACCCGGCTCCGCGTCGTTCGAGCGGCAACGATGACCTGCAATGGGTGGTCCAGTCATGAAGATCTTCCTCGACGCGGGTTTTGCATATCTCCTCTTCAGAACTCGTCGTCGAAATCAGAGTTGCCAACCTTATACGCGAAGGGTCGACTGATTGGCATGAGTTCACGTTGCGGTGCGACTTCTTGGGTGGTCATTCTCCGGTAAAGTCAGAGTCGATGGCTCGATGAGGAGCAATGACGACAAAATGGCAGCAGTTCCATTTGATCATCATCTCTAGAAAGATAGAACTGTCGAAGTATATATTTTTTCTCTTACAAAAGCGTTGCTTTCATCACTTGATGGACTGATGACAGGACAGGTGAAAAAGCTCGAGCAAATAGCAGACCGTAGGCCGGCTGCTCTGCAGAAGTTTGTACCGTCAGCTGCCCTGATCCATCAGCATCAACTTACACAGACAAAAACGCAACGACGCAAGAGATGAAGTCACTGACAGGATAAAAAACTACTGCAAGAAAAGCGTACATGCATTTGAATGCAGTTCAGATCAAGCAGGTTTTTATTCAACAATCAACGATCAACAGCTACATGAAACCGCCCGAATCAATCATCATTTACTTTTTCCTGAGCTTGGCCTTCATCCTGTCAACCGCGGCCTTCAGCGTGTCATCGTCCTTGCAGAAGGTGAACCTCACCAGGTTCTTCCCTTCCTCGGGGTTCAGATAAAACACGCTGGGCGGGATGGCGACGACGCCGACCTCACGGATCAGATACTCGCAGAACTCAACATCGTTGTCGAAACCAAACGGGGTGTGATCCACCATGACGAAGTAGGTTCCGCTTGAAGGGTAGACGATGAAGCCTGCAGCCTTGAGCCCGTCGACAAGCAGTGCTTTCTTTGCGCCGTAGTCCCTCTTCAGTTCCTCAAAGTAGCTGTCCGGTGCCCTCAGAGCTGCAGCTGCGGCTGATTGCATCGGTGTGGAGGTGGCAAATGTGAGGAATGAGTGTGCCTGCCTCACGCCCCATGTCAGGTGAGGAGGTGCTATCGCCCAACCGATCTTCCACCGGTTAAGGAGAATGTCTTCCCCAGAGAGTTCAATGTGACAGTCCTCTCATACATGCCAGGAATAGAAGCCATTGATATGTGATCCGCTTCAAATGCTAACTTGTCATAGACCTCATCAGCAAAAAGCAACACATCATTTTCCTTGCAGAGATCAGCAATGAATTCGAGCTCCTCCCTTGTGAACATTTTCCCAGTAGGATTGTGAGGTGTATTTATCATTATTGCTCTGGTATTCTTCGAGACTGCGGCCTTTAGCTCTTCTAGAGGAACTGCAAAATCTGGAGGGCGGAGTGTAATGGCTTTGACATTTGCACCAGCCATGCATAGTGTAGCCTCGTACGAATCATAGAATGGAGCAAACAATATCACTTCATCTCCTGGGTTGATCAGACCAAGTATCGTTGCAGCTATTGCTTCTGTGCACCCAGATGTAACAGTAACTTCCTTTTCAGGATCGACTTGCAATCCACTGTCCTTCAGAAATCTTTCAGCGACAGCTGAATTCAGTTCAGGCACACCATATCCTCTCGCATACTGATTCTTTCCAGCATTGATAGCCTTGATAGCAGCCTCTTTGACAAAGTCAGGGCCATCAAAATTTGGAAAGCCCTGGCCAAGGTTTATTGCTCCATGCTTGACTGCAAGCATGCTCATCTGTGTGAAGATTGTTGTCTTAAACTTCTCCAATCGCTTCGCGACCTGCAACAGAGAAGAGATCATCACAAGCTCAGGAATATTACTATTCCAAGAGGTACAGTTCAAGTCATTTCGAAAATCTTGCATTACTCGGAACAAAACTAGAATGCATCCAAAGTAAAAATTATGTTTAATCATATTATTATGGTAGTTATAAGAGATTAAAGAGAATCATCTAGGTCGAGCTTCAACATCTCATACTGAACATGAAATTTATGCATCGTGTTGTACACATAATAGGTTTGTAATTTGACTTGTTATCTTCAAACTGTTGATTCAGCATTACAATCTGCCACGCCTTAGCAAAATCCAAGGCTCCAAGCAAAGTTTGGTTGACATTTTTTTTTTGTTTAACCATCTTCTGTCATCTCTTTTAGGCACCCTGACTAGTAACTCCATAGGTTATTGGAAATGTTGCTTTGATTTCTATAACCAACATGACCATGTCCAATCTATCATTTAAGGAGAAACTCTTAATTGTATGTGAAGTCTCAAGCATGGGATAGAAAATTTGACTATGGAATCAAGTCACAAGCTCAAGTATGTATACTCCATCCATTAAAAAAATGATGGTTGAGACATAGCTTTGGTCAAAATTCTAAAACTTGAAAACCAATAATATAAAATACTTTGACTGGATGTCAATCAAATGCACAGATTCTTATCGGAAAATGCTTCCATAATATACCAATATTTATTTGGTTCAACATTATTTTGTGGTAAATACTAATGGTAAAAGTTTTGTTTTGGAGACCATGTCAATATCCAAGCATGAAATTTTTGAAGACCAGAGGGAGTACTATGTAAAAGAAATGTAATTCAACTCATGACAGAATGGACACGAACATGAGAAATTATGCATCATTCCGAACCAAACTAGAATAAATACAAGAAGAACTCCAATTTGGTATCATGGAAGTTTATACAAGAATTATCTGCCTTATGTCAGTTGAGTTTTAACATTTTAGATTCTGAATATTTAAGGTTATGAATCCTGTTGTACAGATAATATGTTATTAGGTTCGTGAATTCAGTCATAATATGTCATAACATTAAGTGTTGATTCAACATAACAAGCTGTCGAAATGGCACAAACCAATCAATGTTTAGTTCAGAATTATGTGTTCAGCCTAATTATTTCATCTATTTTAAGGTGTTTAATCTAACTAAGTCTTAAGAGATGGGGCATCCTAACACCATATGCACGCATGAAAATGAATGTTGTCAAAATATGAAACAGCCCCAAACTCTGTATTTGGGTTTCAGAAAAGTTGCGTGATTTCCTCTAACTAACATGATCTTGTCGAATGGCAATCTAGCATGACTCAAAGGAGAACCTTGTAATTGTATTATAATGAGTTGTCAAGCATGGGCTGGGAAATCAACAATCGACTAAGGCAAAGCTCATAGATTTAATGATTTATGGCTTGCAATACAATAAAAAAACACCTTGATACAGAGATAAGCTGGATTATGGGCATAATGATGAAAAATTACAGAAGTGATGCCACTGTTAGACTGCATCATATTGTAATGGCTCTTTTGTAGAATCGGATAGGAACTCAAACATACGCATCTCCCAAATAGCTTCAAGACAAACGTGCATAGTTCACTTCACATGAGAGGCCAAATATAACACTTCTTAGTTATTTTGAACAGTAACTACCTTATCAAGAATTTGTATTCTCAAATACACCAGAGAATGTAAATTTGGCACTGTGGGATGATATCGCATGCAAAAAATTCCATTATGGAACAATGCACCAGCAAGACTAATAAAGAAAATGAGACCAACCATGGACTAGCCCCTGTTGGCCTTCTATAAAAGAAGAAAACCTGAGGCACCCTGCGGAGGTTACGCCGCGAATGCATATGAGCAGTTCGCACTCGAATTGCTAGCCAACTGAGTGGCGCCCAGTTCTCGACTAGCAAGACTAATGGCCCCTGATTCATCATCGATATGCTTCAGATGTGTTGCTGGCTCATAGCTGTGGAAAACAGCGGCAGTCTAACATATGGACAATATGGCACGGCAGCAGGTATGGACACAACATAAGCAGTAGTCTAGTTCTTTTTATAAGGCACATAGTTTCCACCTGCATTTTTCATATAAACAAGTATGGAGTGATTGATAAGAAATATGGGCCTGAACAGGATATGGGAATTTGAGATATCTCGGATGGTTTATGCTGTTACTTCTCCTCTTGGATGATTGCATGGCGTAAGGGGTCCCTAATAAGTTTATAATATCTAGTGAAAAGCATAGTCTACAGAGTCGATATATTTTGTTGCCTTTTATGATGTTTTTCAATTCTGGAAGAAAACACAAGCGGTTATCCTCTGCACTGTAAGCCATGAACATTCTTGTGCTAGCTTGATGCTATGTTTCTTGACAATATACTAAGAAAACGACTAATGCTGAACATTTGTTGCACTGTCTTCGGGCGCGACGCCCGCTGCATCGTCAGATGGCTTCACCGGGCCGTGCGCTTGTCCTCTTCACCGGGCCGTGCGCTTGTCCAATAACTAAACTGAACTTCTTCTCTGCCTATAACCCAGTGTAGCAATTCTATTGATTAATGGCACAAGCAATCACACACAAAAATTAACTAAAATTGCACCGCCACGGACCACTGTTTGCGACGTATGGATTCAACTCTCACCTGCATACCATTCACATTACTAAATGTGGTGGCATCAACCTAAAGTTGCAACTATCCTTAAGATTACTTTGCTTTCCTAGCAACGCAGCTGACTCCTAAGCTCAATTCACATCTGCATACCATTCATATTACTTTGCTAAACTATAGAAGTAAACGGGCATGCCGGCTTCTTCACTCGCTACATTCTACAGCAACAGCAACAAAGGATTCGCAATACGCTTCAGAGCAATTTCGATTCCTGACTGCCAGCAGCCACACAGAGCCGCACGGAACCCGCAAGCTGAAACCTCAGCCACAGAACCTCAGATGACGAGAGGGCTGCAGAATCGGGGTGGTGGAGGTACCGACCTGTACCGGCTGCTTCACCGCCGGCTTCGCTGCCCCGTTGTCGGCGGGGGCGGCGGTGGAGAGGGCCGCGGAGGCGGGTGCGGACGCCATCGGGGCCAGCGGCGAGATCTTCCGGAGGGAGGCGAAGAGGGAGCGGCGGAGGGAGGAGGCCGCGGGGGAGGAGGGGTTTAATGGCATGAGTCCATGGCGAGTGGTGGCCGTGGTCGTGGAGGTGGCCAGATTCATGAGGCCGGTCGAGACTGTGCGGGCGTGCGTGCGTCGCGCCGCCACTGCTGTAGGCGACCCGGTTGCGGTACGGCGAGACTGCGCGGTCGGAATCCATTCGAGACCGGGGCCTCGTCGGCGAGCGAGCGAAGTGTGTGGCGCAGCCGTTGTCTCGTGCCATTGAATCTGGACAGGTTTTCGCTGAGACAGCCGCACACCCGGGCCGGGCTCGGCCATGTAACCCAGCAGGCCTGTTGGGTTTGTTACATTTTCTTCTTTGCCAGATAAAGCCCAAAAGGACAAGGGAAGGCCATTTTGATCACCCAAATCATTCGCCTCCCCCAAATCCGGCGAACCAAAACCCCACCTAAAACCTCCGCCACCCCTGCCGCCGGCGGCTCCGACCGCCGCGACCATGCGCCGCCATCTCGACCTCCTCCCGCGCCTCCTCCTCCGCCGCCACATCCACCGCCGCTCCAAGCCCGCGTCCACCCCACCCCCGCCCCCGCCGCCCAACCCGCCGCGCCCGCCCCAGAAGCCGGAGCCCGTCACCATCCACGGCGAGACGTGGCACGACAGCTACGCCTGGATGGGCTCGCTCTCCGACGCCGCCGCCATGCGCCACATGGACGTGCACATGGAGGCCGAGGAGAGGTACGCCGAGGCCTGCCTCGCCGCCGCGGGGGCGGACCGCCTCGCACGCAAGCTCCAGCTCGAGATGGCCTCCCGCCTCGCCTCCGACGCCTGCACGCCGCCGTCCCGCTGGGGCCCTTGGCTGTACTACCGCCGTGCGGACGAGGGCAAGCAGTACCCCGTGCTCTGCCGCCGCTCCGCTGCTCTCCACGGGGAGTTCATCTCCTATAGTGACCCCTCTGCCGGGTTCGACTTCACCGCTGGGAAACGCATCGAGCAAAAACTGGTGGACTATAATAAGGAGGCAGAGCGATTCGGAGGTAACACCGAAATCAATCTCGGCATTGCTATCGTTCCAGTTCAGTCTCCTGTCTGGCTTGAGCTGTTCAGATTTAATATTATCATCATTAATATAGTAATTTTCATTTGGTGAATATCAAGACCATTTTTTACTTGCCCCTCTTGTTACCCTTTTCACCATTTACAGCATGTTACCATTTTAGAGGCCTTACGAGTTACCAGAAGTTTGGGCTTGTTAGTTAGTGCTAAGTGCTAACTACTGTTTTCATAAAAAGAAATTGTCATAGATTATTATCTTCCCAAATCATGATGTTTGATTTTTGCGATTATCTTGCTGTATGTTCTACATTAGTGCAAATATTTTGCATTACATTTACTATCAAAATCAGAGACTAGAGAGCATAATTTGGTGCATCCACACCATTCCATTTTTCCTGCCCCCCTATTTGGAGACACTGTATGTTCTTTGCACACTCTGCACTAGGGGGTACAGATATGCAATACTACTTCTTAGGAAGTAGGCAATTGCTACATCCTTAGTCCTGATGTGGGTTTTTGAAGGTAGATAGTGGTTTTTCTCATGATTAATTGATTATACAGATTATGAAAGCTACAGCCTATCCTTCGTATGCAGGATACTCATATGAGGAGCTGTCTGAAGTTTCTCCGGATCACCGCTTCATTGCATACACCATGTATGACAAAGATAAGGATTCCTTCACTTTATTGGTCAGGGATCTGGTGACAGGCACACTTTGTGATAAACCTCGTGCCGACCGGGTCTCAAATATTTCATGGGCTATGGATGGGAAAGCACTGGTTTATGTTGTTACAAACGAGGACAGAAGACCATATCGGTTGGTGGATTTATTTTCATCGCGTCTATTCACCAATGCTGTGCTGTAGTGTACTGCAACTTAAGTTTGTTGTTTGGTTAGGCTGTTTTGCAGCATTATTGGATCTAACAAGGATGATATTCTCATATTGGAAGAACCTGGTGAGAACATTTATTTGAATATCAGACATACCAAGGATTTTCGGTTTATAATGTTAAATGTCTTTTCAGACATACACTCAAAGGTTCTGCTTACACCTTATCTGTATTGTTCTTAGTTGGTCCTTTTTCCGCTGCTCATGCAAGATTATCCTTTTCCAGGTATATTTAATAAAGGCTTCTGATCCCTTGTCCAGAATGACACTGGTATGGGAAGGTGAATCCCAAGTTCATTGTATTGTCGAACATCATCATGGACGCCTGTATTTATTTACAGATGCTGCAAGAGAAGGCGTCCGTGTTAATTCACATTACCTAATGCAGTCTGATGTGGAATCTCCTGGGCCAAAGAGTTGGAAGGTTCGTGTTACGCATCTACGATGTCATATCAAAGTTGTCTGAATGCACTTGTTCTCTAGATATGCACACATTCTGTTCATAAAATACGCGACTATTCCTTTGAAAATAGCAGTTGTACTTGTACTTCGTCGTAACTGCTGTTATGAAAAAAGTTCTGGCGTTCCGCTCTCAATTTATTCAGATTTTATAGTGCCTTTCTGCTGTCTATTTGACCCAACTTTTTATTTTATTTTGAATCAGAATGTTTTCCTTGAGGAACCAGATATTATTCTTGAAGATGTCGACTTCTGTAGTACTCATATGGTGCTGATTCTGAGACAAGGCAGAAAACTCAGACTTTGTTCAGTTAATCTGCCTCTACCTGAAAATATTCATGTAAGTCAATTCTCTCTTCTTATGATCTTATCTACAAGAGTCTAAGCTGAGAAATTATGGAACTTATTTTTTTCTTTGTGATGATCTCCCACACAGTTTGGTAATCTGTTGTTGAGTGACAACAGCGCAAATCTATGTTGTTCACTAAATTGTTACTGCATCCGTGGTTATATGGCCTATTGTATCTGAAACTGTGATAAACTTGTCGTATTCCTTAGCGAAACTTCTTGTTGTTGTCTATCGATGCAACCATAATTGTATTAAAGTGGCACCACTATGTAATTATGACTTACATATTCCTATTCATTTCGCTTCTCAGGTACCTGCTCATTTATCAGATTTTCACCCATTTGAATTGCCTCTTCCCAATCATGTGTGTCAGATTTTATCTGGCCCGAATTATGACTATCATTCCTCAACAATGCGGTTCACAATATCATCACCAGTGGTATGTGTATCTGTCTGCTGTCTGGCTTAGCTCATGCTTTCATCCTTCTGCACTATCCACACCCGGACAGTTGTTTTCGTTTTGCTTTGCGCACCATTGCAGAATTCGTTATCCTTATGTTTCATGCAACCAACTATTAAATTGTTATCGCAATACCACTCCTTTCTGCACTAAAGTAGTAAAGTTACATCTGTGAACGTATTGCTTATGAGTTGTGCTACCATAGCATTATATCGGTGTCAACTATGTTTGTGGATCTTCTCATTTTTCCATCACCAAAATTTAGGGAACTAACAATGGATTAGATTAAATTCGTATTAGCTACTGCATTTTATTTCTTAGCAGTAACCTGGCAATCTTTCAACTTAGATGCCAGATGCAGTTGTTGATTACAACTTACTGAATGGAAAGTGGCAAATAGTGCAACAACAAAACATGCTTCATGAGAGAACAAAGGTACTGTATGGGAATGCCTTTGCCTCTAGTATGGGCAAGCTATCTTCAGATGGAGCTGATTTGCCAAGTCAAGATTTGGGAGATTGTGACTGGAATGAGCTCTCTGAGTACTATGCTTGTGAGTACTATGATGTTCCATCGAAGGACGGAGTTTTGATTCCACTTACCTTGGTATATTCACGAAAGCACAAGCAAGAAGGGAATCCAGGATTGCTTCATGGGCATGGTGCCTATGGTGAGATTCTAGATAAACGTTGGCGCAGTGAGTTAAAGAGCCTACTTGATCGTGGTTGGGTGATTGCATATGCTGATGTTAGGTATGTATAGGCTCCTTCCTAAAATAATCCTGTCTTTAACTCCTGAAAGAACTACATTCTGCTTTTGCCTTTTGAGTTTTTACAGGTCACATGTATATTTACTTAGAAACATTTTGTTTCAGGGGTGGTGGAGGTTATGGCAAGGAGTGGCACCGAGATGGTGCACGTACCAAAAAAATGAACTCTGTATATGATTTTGTCTCTTGTGGTGAATTTCTTCTTGAAAAAGGTATCATACAAGAAAATAAGCTTGCTGGATGGGGATACAGTGCCGGAGGACTCCTGGTGGCTTCGGCAATCAATGCTCGTCCAGATTTGTTTCGTGCCGCTGTTTTAAAGGTATACATGATTTATGTGTAGCAATCACTATCTCATTCCATGTCCCTCGAAATCATTGTATTTTACACATGCCAGTTCTGCTGAACTCAAAATGGCGTTTAGAGGCTTTTTTGGATTGATAGTTCATGCTAAAGCTAAAGGTCTGCCAATCAGATATCAAGTGGTCCACATATTTCAAACTTGCATGCAGAATGACCTAGTGAATTTCTTGTAAGCCTTTTTATTACTGTTTTTCTGTCACTAAAATGTGACAGGTAAAAGCGACTAATGACCATTTTGAGTAATGAATCGCCTATGGGCAAATTAATGTTCTTGAATTCCTTGCTGAGCTTGGAATGTCCATAATAGTCATTCATTCATTTTTTTGAGTGGGTAGTCTTTCATTCTTGGTGATCTCCAAGATGTGCAATTATTATTTTTGTTCCTACTGATGATTCATTATCACAGCTTCCATTTTATCCTCCAGGTCCCTTTCTTGGATGTTTGCAACACTCTTCTCCATCCTATTCTACCTCTTACAGCCATTGATTATGAAGAGTTTGGGTTTCCTGTGGACCATGAAGAGTTCCTTGCAATCAAGAAGTATTCTCCTTATGATAACATCCAGAAGGATGTTCCTTACCCAGCTGTGTTTGTGACATCATCATTTAATACAAGGTATGCATTACCTTAGTACGGAGCTATTATCCCCTCTGCCTGGACCATTAGTATCTGCAGCGTGCTTGGCCAAACTTGCTAGTCCTCGTTACTTGTACCTTCCAGCATTATAGTCTGCACTCCTCACCGAACTCCTAGGCCAAAACCTTTCGTTGCGCCACACTTAATTCCATTTTGCGTAAGTTATTTGCATGTGCAGTATTCTACACTCTAGAGATTACATTAAATTATTTGTATTTGCAGTATTCTTCCTCTAGAGCTTATATTGCAAACTATCTGTATATGTAGTATTCTACCCTTATCTTCTAGTTACTGTATTTGACTAAACCAATTGTTGCATTTGAGAATGATAGGTTTGGTGTATGGGAAGCCGCTAAATGGGTTGCAAAAGTCCGTGAACTTACTCAATATGATCCAGAGCGGCCTGTAATTCTCAACTTGACAACAGATGTTGTAGAAGAAAGCAAGTATTTGGAAACCAAGGAATTAGCAACGGAGACTGCTTTTCTAATTAAAATGGTGAACAATACCTGAACAGCATGCTTTGTCTTTCGGCTTCTAAACTTGTTGCTCAAAGTGATGCGGAGTGCGTGCTATGTCGCCAGTCCTCCATTTTCAACGAGATCTGAAGGATTACTGTATTGGTCCATCAGTTGGTGGCTTGGAGCTTACACGAGGTAACATACTCCTATTATATTTTTGTACCAAGTAGAAATAACTTCTCTTGCAGATTCAAGGCACATTGTTTGTAGTTAAATTTTCTCATTGATTATTTCAATGTCCTAGGAAGATCTTATGCGCATATTCCTACACTATATGAGATAGCTGCCCACTCAAGCTATCCCTAAATGGTCTGGTCTCCTGTCATCACCGACCTGTCTGCTACGGTGCTACCAATTGTATGATGTTCTGGAACATCTCAATTTAATTATATCAGTGAAGCAAGTGCTGTTATCTTCCCTTTTCAATCGGGAATTGACATCATATCTCATGAAGTAGAGGTGGAATATGGCAGTCATCTACTCATTGGCACCTCAAGTTAATTATACCAAGATACTCATATTATACATAAAAAGAGCTGATACTGGTACACTGGATGCTAGGTAGTGCATACTGCTGCTGTATTGTAGATGTGCACTGTGACAGTCAGACCATATATACATTGTCTTAACAGCAGAAGCTCCAAATCATTAATCCATCCTTCCACTGAAATTCTCACAGCTTATGAATGCCTGTAGCAAATAAGGAATGAACAAAAGTGAACTTGGTGTAATAATCAAGGAGGGTGGAACAGTTGGATGACCATGTATACCTTTAGTTTTTGTCCACATGGAAACTTATGGAAAAATGTCACAGGCATGAAGCACTGTACATTGAAGATTGAGCTGGAGAGAGTTCATGAGCTGGAACGATGAGTATCTATCCAGTCTCTGGTTTTCATTTTTGTAGCTTATTTGTACTGGTGATCATATTGCTGTATAAACAGAACTTCCATTTCGTGCAGTTCGGATTAACCGTGGCTAGCGTTGTGGTCGTCCACATTACTCTTTCGACACCTTGCAAGTCGGATGACAATCTTCACTTGTTCGTTCAGTACCATCCAGATCAGGATAAAACATCTGAGGCTGTGATGTGAAGGATATATTACCTCATTACTTTCTGTTTTCTAGCAATCCGTATAGTACCTTTGATAAGGTCAATGCCCGAAGTGTATAGTCTCGTCTTCTGCTATCATTGTCACTATTGCCTTGGAAGAGTTGCCAGTTGCAACAGGAGTATTGCTCCATTTATCAAATTTGATAAGTTCCAAACAGGTGTATAGTATCAACTGGCTGTTCTTTGCTTTCTTAACTTCTGTAAATGGAAGTGGCAGTTTTTTTTATCTTGGTAGAGACTAGAGAGTGTGGGTGGAAGAGTATTTTTTCCTGTGTGGCAGATGCAAACTGTAGAACGTAAGTGTCTCCAGGGGAGTCCCGTTGATTATGTCTGGACGCTTCCTTATTATATCCGTTTGAGGGCTATTTTCATCAGTTTCTTCAAATTTGTAACCTAGATGATGCAATTCTATTGAATGGTATTCTTTCTCATCATTTAACTAAACAAAATTTCAAACATTATAATAATATAGGTTAATACAATAATTCAAATTGAAATTAATATTCCAAAAGGTCGGAAAAATAGAAAGTTTAGTCCACTACCACACATGATAATCAAAATATTGGTTTTCTTAGTGTCCACATGTGCTTAACTAGATATTTTGTGGTTGTCGATGAACAGCTTCGTCACGAATTTCTAATGCATAACAAGGAAGTTGTCGATGAACAACTTCGTCACGAATTTCTGATGCATAACAAGGAAGCTGCAAACTCTGTCAGGACTCTGGAATTTGGCTCGGTCCATGAAGTCCCACTCCCGATCAAACACTCATTTTCTCTCTAGGATCATGTTGTGTATGATGACACAAACAGACATGGCCTCTCACATTTGATCTAATGACCATTATCTAGCAGCGTGGTGGACAATAACTCAACGAGTTTAGAGCACACCAAATGCCTGCTCCACGTCCTTCCTACAAGTGTTGCGAGGAAAGATCATGTGTTGCCGTGGGGTTTGATAGTCTTCACAAATTTTGTTTCAATATTCTAAGGCTAAAGCATCTCTTGTCTATTTTCATAAATGAAATTAAGCTCTCATTTGTATTGTTGCAATGTATTGTTGCAATTGTTACCGAATCCCATGACATTGACTTTCTCCGAGCCCTCCTCTTGGCATCGGAACACATTCAAATCTAGATGCCTACATGAAACATGGCACTTTCATAATTCCATTACAAGTGAGTTGCCTTTAATTTACCTTGAAACAGGTATGTGTTGACTTTTTACATTTTTGTAGCCGCACAAGCAAAAACATTCAGTTTATTTTTCATTTATTTGTAAGACATTATGAATAGGGTTATTACATACGCCTAATTGAATAAAGTATGTACCAGGCGCTGCTAGGATCGTGGAATACAGTTGTATAGGCCCCCCTATACCAACTATTACATCAAATTACCATAGTCAAACCGGAGGACAAATTCATTGTTTGGGGAACTCAACGTCCAGGATATAATGGGCGTTGGCATAGGTGTAGCTCCAAATAGTATAGTACTCATACATTTTCAGATCAAGGATCATCTTGTGCACATATCTGACCTCCTGGGCAACAACTTTGCACGTGGTGTGTGTGGTTGTCAATCCCAGTGTACATGAAAACTGCCACGCCGCGAGGTAGCACTGTGGCCTGACCAGCAAGCTTTTATGTCAAACTGTTTTGACGGGAAGGTCGCTGGCTCCGGCAATGTCCACACAATGTCGTCCACACCCAGTCCCCACACCTAGCCCCCACCGTGCTCCCCCCACCCGCCAAGAGCCAAACCCTAGCCGACGCAATGCTGCTACGGTGGAACGGCAAGGGTAAGCACGACCATGAGGGCGGCTTCTCCTCCGGCCAGCGCATGTTTGTTACCGCTCAGTAATCCGTCGAGCTCACCCGAATTGATTCATGATTAATCTTGCAATAATTACTCATGACTTTTGGTTTGCACGTCCTCTATAGATGCAGTTTCTTGGCTGCTTCAGTTCACGAGCTCGCCATACCCTCGGGGCAAAACCTGCTAGAAGAGAAGACAATAAACATTGCATGACAAACTAATGGTGACGTGGCTTTAATAGACGACATGGAAGGCTGTGGTGGAAGAATAATATGAAGGAGAGATGCAGGATTAAGTGGAGAAAATGACGTCCTAAAAAATAGTTGATGACGTGACAGTAATACTGATTTATGAACCTGATAAATACTAGGAAATTTATGGGACCTAAACAAAGGGTAATTAATGATGAAATGGTGGGAAAGGAGAGCACACACATTACAATAAATTGATAGGAGGATCGGGGCAAAACCTGCTAGAAGAGATGACAATAAACATTGCATGACTAACTAATGATGACGTGGCTTAATAGACGGCATGGGAGGCTGCGATGGAAGAAAATCTGAGGTGGCACAATGATGAGGTGTCATAGCTGCATGTTGAGAGAATTCCTTGTAGTGGGGATTTGCTATTTAGATATAGAAGATTATGTAAACAAACTGGTATAACATGTTTGACACATTAAGGTGTCCAAAAGAATATGCAAAATTCAATTGATCATAGTCAAGATACTAAATTCAATGAAATGAGTATGTATTAAAATTATTAATATGGACAACTGGATGGTTGAGAGAATGGATGATGTGGAGATTGCATGTAGGATTAATAAATATTAGTGGATATGACATGGACAATTGATAGGCTAAGAGGATGGATGATGTGGATAGCAAAATCATTAATATGCATGTTAACGCGGAAATTCACTTTGGCACCCGGGTGCATATGCACCTGGTATTTGAAAAACTTATTTCAAAATGTAAAAAAAATCTTAAATAAAATTTCACGGATAGATCTTCATATTCTAAGTGTTCACAAAGTCGTTTCACCAAAAACCGATATATTTTGTGCCTTGTGTAAAAAAGACAAAAAATGTGTCGTGAAAAGCCTTATTTTAGCACCAATTTTTGTCTTTTTATACAAGTCACAAAAAATGTCGGTTTTTTGTGAAACAACTTTGTGAACACATAACATGATAAGACCTACACGCGAACATTTTTTTCCAATTTTTTTGACATTTCAAAATATGTGCAAAATGCATTTTAAATAAAGGGTGCATAGGCACACGGGAGCCAAAACACCACTCCCATGTTAACGGGGTTTTTTCTTTATAAGAGATACTAGTACAAACCCCGCGCATTGCGGCGTGAATCTCTTTAGAAACTTTAATGTGAAAGTAAAGTTATAAGACACATGAAATATGAAGTTGACGACAAAATCCTGTTTCTAAACAAGGAAGTTGTCGACAAAAGTATGAGAGGTTCAATTGTAGTTGAGAGGCTAACTTTAATTTACGTGAAATGGTTGTGTATTTGACAATAATCCACCCCAATCATAGTACCTCTTTTGGCTGATGATGTAATTTTAATTATGAATGAATAAAGAGGTATGATGTGTTCAAAAAAATTAGTGACATGGACAATTGTATGGCTTAGAACAATTGATGATGTGTATATGTTGCATTAAATATGTACAACCGTTAATAAATAATAAATGTTAGTGATGATGACATGGACAATTGATTGGCTAAAATAGTAGGTGATGTGGATAGCTTGCATGTCAAGATAGACAACTTAAATGACCCCTTAGTGGAGTTTTGCTTTATAAGAAGTATAGATAGATTGATAGATAGGGGAATTGACTAAAGTTTCACCAATATGATTGCTTAATAGCGAGCCTCTGTCACACACATAAATTTCAAAATTGACTCGTAAACATGAAAGTGGAAACTTGGCTGAACTAATAGAAACCACTTTCGCAGAACAATAAGAGTATCTACAACAACAAACCCTTAATGGATCGGATATCCAAAAACTGATTTTTTGGGTCTGGCCAAAAATCCTACTCTAGAAGCATGCCTGTAAGTGGTCTCTACCAATTGTTTTTGGGTAGTTACCCATATTTCACACCCAAGGACCAAATATGTTTATTCCTACCCAAAATATCAAAACGCATGCAGGAAGGCCCAACGACCACATGGAAATTTCACGCGCGCACCTCCCTCCCTCCCGCCGACCTCCCGTGCCAGCTCCAGTGTCGGACTCCGCCGCCAAACTTCTCTCTCACCTCCATCTCTGATACGGATTGTACTAATGTTCACGGGCTGACTAGAGGGGTGGTGATGAACACGAGGGAACAAGCAAAAGAAGAAAAAAAAGTAAAGAATACAAATTAAAGGATAACTAGAATATCAAGGTGTAGACTTGAATCAAGAATACAAGTCGACTCCTCCCTTAGTGACATGATTTTCCTTATCAATCGCTACACCGATCTATCTATTAGTGTCTTTTTTCGTTTTTTTGGCATGTCTCTCTGCTCACCTCCCAATGCTGCTCACTATGTTTCCCTAAAGGAATTTTTTGTTTTTGCCACACTAGGTTTTGCCCATTTTGCTTTTGCCACTCTAAATTTTGATATTTTTTTTTGTCCTTTTGAGGGGCAAAACAAAACCAAAACAACAACAGTAGGGGCAAAAGCAAAACAAAATTTCACCATTTTCGTTTTGTTTTTGCCCCACGAAGGAAAAAAAATGATGTATTACAGGGAACTGGCAGGCCAAAAGCAAAATGTCCAAATTTAGAGTGGCAAATGCAAAATGGGCAAAAACTAGTGTGGCAAAAACAAAAATTTCCCGACCCAAAGATGCCCCTGCCGTCGTCTCCACCGAATTTGACCAGAAGAACGAATCATCGATGGAGGGGGGGGGGGGGGGAGGAGGGAGAGGAAGCTCGACAAGGGTGCAGTGCTATTCATCGAGGACACTAAGGTCGTCGGCAGCGGGGACACATGCAGGAAGGCCCAACGACCACATGGAAATTTCACGCGCGCACCTCCCTCCCTCCCGCCGACCTCCCGTGCCAGCTCCAGTGTCGGACTCCGCCGCCAAACTTCTCTCTCACCTCCATCTCTGATACGGATTGTACTAATGTTCACGGGCTGACTAGAGGGGTGGTGATGAACACGAGGGAACAAGCAAAAGAAGAAAAAAAAGTAAAGAATAAAATTAAAGGATAACTAGAATATCAAGGTGTAGACTTGAATCAAGAATACAAGTCGACTCCTCCCTTAGTGACATGATTTTCCTTATCAATCGCTACACCGATCTATCTATTAGTGTCTTTTTTCGTTTTTTTGGCATGTCTCTCTGCTCACCTCCCAATGCTGCTCACTATGTTTCCCTAAAGGAATTTTTTGTTTTTGCCACACTAGGTTTTGCCCATTTTGCTTTTGCCACTCTAAATTTTGATATTTTTTTTTGTCCTTTTGAGGGGCAAAACAAAACCAAAACAACAACAGTAGGGGCAAAAGCAAAACAAAATTTCACCATTTTCGTTTTGTTTTTGCCCCACGAAGGAAAAAATGATGTATTACAGGGAACTGGCAGGCCAAAAGCAAAATGTCCAAATTTAGAGTGGCAAATGCAAAATGGGCAAAAACTAGTGTGGCAAAAACAAAAATTTCCCGACCCAAAGATGCCCCTGCCGTCGTCTCCACCGAATTTGACCAGAAGAACGAATCATCGATGGAGGGGGGGGGGGGGGAGGAGGGAGAGGAAGCTCGACAAGGGTGCAGTGCTATTCATCGAGGACACTAAGGTCGTCGGCAGCGGGGACACATTGTGGTTGAGTTCTATATGATTTTTTTATAACAACTCCTACATGTTCCACCGATTTTTTTGCATACCTCTCTAAAATAATAAATGTTTTCATAGTATTATGCAATCATCGATGTGTGCGCTGACATTGCAATCTTGTTTTATCTATTCATGTGTTTTTGGGATCTGGTGAACTAAAAAGCTTAAATGGAACAAACCCATTTTGTCAGTTAAAGAAAATCATAGATACCCATAATCTATGCAAATGATAACAAATAAAAACTTCATATCCTCCAAATTCGTATATTTTTCATTTGTTCCAAATAGAGCCGCCTTAATGGATCACAAGATTGCGAAAATACGAGAACATGAAAAAACATAGGAGTCTGATAGGTTTGCAAGGATACATCACATTACAACAAAACATGAAAACTACATGAATAATTGTTTAGATGTGATACATGCAAAAACATGAAATTTTCCTTGATACTACACAAATGACCAAGAAATATATATCGAAGTAGATGTTCAAATCACTATAAAACCGAGGCATAAAAAACCAATCCATGTAGAATCCAGACGTAAGACGTTTTTCTCAAGAAAACAGCCCTACTGTTCAAAGCTCCTTAAAATCGCAAAAGGCCTAAATTCTAACCTCGGAGACAACAACTTGCTTTGAAATTAGAAAAAAAAACCTGCATGGAAAAAACATCTGCATTTTTTTAGATGCACACATGGAAAAAACATGAAATTTTCTTCGGTACTACACATATGGCTGTGAAATATATATTGAAGTGGATGTTCAAATCCCTATAAAATCGGGTCATGGAAAACCAATCCATATGGAATCTAGGCGTGAGACGAAATTTGTAGGCTGAAAACAATTCATGCGATCAGAACCCTCCAAAGAAATCCTAAAATCGAGAAAGGCCTAAATTCGAACCTGAGAGACAACTCGCTTTTGAAATTTGAATCCTCTACCGGGGGACAAAACCGTCAAGTTGTCTACTCCGATCCCGAACCTTTTCGGTTTCCTAGGGTTTTAAGAACCCGCCGAGCCCACGGAGCGCGGCCCAGAGCCCAGTAACTCCGCCTCGATCCCCTTGCCCTCGTATCCCCGCGCCGCCCTCGACCTCGCCGGAGAGGAGAGGAGCCCCTTCGCTGCACGCGGCAATGACGTTCTCCTTCTCCTCGCCCGCGCAGCAGAACCCATTCCAGACATCAGCGCCACAAAATCCGTTCCAGACCCCGGCGCCACAGAATCCGTTCCAGACCCCGGCGCCGCAGAACCCTTTCAGACGCCGGCGCAGACGCAGACGCCGTCCCCGTCGCCTTCGCCGTTTCAGTTCAACTTCCAGCAACCCCAGCAGCAGCAGCAGCAACAACAGCAGCAACAGCAGCAGCAGCAGCAACTGGCCGCATCGACGGCGCAGGCTCAGCAGCAGCAGCTGCTGATGCTGTATACAACGGAGGGGAAGCCCGCCGGGTACAACACGAAGTGGGAGGAGCTTCACGCCGAATCGCAAAAGGCCCTGCTTCAGATCGAGTAGGGTTTCCCAAACTTATCCCTCTATTTTTCTGGTAAAAAAAGTCTCTTTCTGTTTGATGAGTTGGCTCGTCGTTGCTTGAGAATTTTTCTGGTTAATGTGTAGGTTTGCTCCTACTGATTGGTCAAAGTTACCCCTTGTTGGTAACTTTATTGTCTCATGCTTGTATACTAGCCTACTAGGTCAGGTTAGTGGAATGTGCTGTCATTAGGTTGGGTGAAAGAAGCAACTCTGTATGTGCCGTGTGCAATTTCAGTAAGACTTGGGACAAGATTGTGTCTTTGGAAGTCTCACAGACACCAATTTTCTTTATTTGCTGATAAGGGTTTCTATTTGAGGTGGTTTAGAAGTTTCCATTGTTATTGGCTTGAGATTTCTGGCTAAAGACAAGTGCTTTTGGTGTTCTATGATCTTATTTACCTCAATTGGCATCGAGATATCGATTTAGTGAGTTGCAATTTATATCCTTTCATTATATGTTTGGGAATTGGTGTTATATTGGAGCAATTTACACTCTGAATTACGTGGAATATTTTATGCTAGAAATATCTAGAACATGGTTTGCTAACATTCAATTTTGCAGGGATAAAATACGGGAATACAAGGACGAGAGTGAACGGTTGGATCAGTGCAGCCGTCTTCACGACTCCTCAATCTCGAATATCAATTTTGAGCTGGATGCAAGTCGCATTGCTCAGGTTGGGCTATATTCCTTTGTTCAAGTTTTTTATTGCACAGAGTGTATGTATGATGTATCTTTGTTTTGGTCTTGTTCCACTCCAAAAAGATGAAACACTATTAATCTCACATTGTCCGTTGACAGTTTAAAAGAATAACACAATCTGTTCAGAAAGTAGATTTTGGTATGTTATCACAATCTCTGCAGTGCAAACAATGAAATTCCACAGACATCCATTTACTCATTGGAAGATTGATGAGCTAATGACCAGTCAAATGGACAAACAGTACTTGGCATTTGGCCTTCAGCACTCAATTGGGAAAAAATATAAATATGCATCCTTGACATCACAAACTTGACCCAAGAAGATAATTAGAAAACAGTATCCTAAATGATGTATTATTTCGTAGTTTCTTGACTGATGAGAAAATTATAGCATCTTAGCACAGTGGAGTATGCTGTAATGGAAGTTTCTCGTGAAACAATATTAGTGTGACCTGCAATTGAATCATTAGATGGGAAAGCTTAGTTCACAATAAAATGTTGCCTTGTACCATAACATGTTTCGTTGCCTGGGATATCAACCATATGGTCTTTAAAAAAAAAGAATGTTTGGATAGCTAAATTAATATATCAGCACACAAGTGTTTATAAAATTATGGTTTGTGTACAAGCTTAGGGTTTTACCTTTACCTGGGGCCAGCACTTGTATTTTTGGAGTTTTGCAAGATATAACAATCAAAGAAGGGGGCTTTTGTAGTTAATATCCCATGCAGCACTGATCATTTTATTTCGAAGTAATTTATGGTCCTTATATCCCCCTTTTTTTTAAAAACCTTTCCTCTTGGAGATCAGCATGGTCTCCAAGATGCAACTTTGACCACTAATTTTTATCATAATATAGTTGTAAAACCCACACAATTACATATTATGTATGTACTTTTTCTTGACAGATTTAGCCATATGGTTCTCTATTATCGAATTGTAATGTTTCAGAAGCTATTGGAAGTCAAAGTTTTGAAAATTCAACTCTACATATATCCGGAATGATAGCTTTTTTGAGTAGTTCATGAGCTTGTTAGGAGTATCTGAGGTTGGGGATGTTATTGAGTACTAGGAGGATTATATCGATTCCTAATAGGCTAATACATCTATTCGTAAAGCACATGCTACATATTCATAGATATCCCTCCTTGAATTCATGGGTAAATATCCGTTTGCTTCAACAGGAACTTGCGGGGACTGCCACTGTAATTGAGAGAGAGAAGGCATCCGTTCAAGACTTGATGACTGTTGTCAATGAAATGATGTGGAACACAGAATTTGCTATTCGCTCATATATGATGTTGAGACAAAGGTTCATTAAATCTGCCAGTGGTTCTACAAATCCTTCTGGACCTGCTGGAGCTCTGTCCAATCAGCCAGTTGCAGTGACACTAACCAATGATTTCTATAGTGGCATCCCAAAGAGGCCTTCCCTTTTTATGGTACAAACTGTCAACAAGTTTGAGAAGTATCTTGATGAGTGCTGCAAGTGGATTGTTGAGCTAGAACAGCTGGTTCAAATCGAGAACAGTAAAAGATCATCTTCTTCTGTCGAATCGCTACCGAAAGTTATGTCCAATGTGCATGACTATTTTATCTATGTTGCTTCAAAGGTAACACCTTGCTATTTTTGTACGTTGCTTCTATGGTGACACCTTGTTCATACAAAAGTCTAACATGAACTGTTCAAGTTTTTTTTTTTTTTTTTGAAGTTGCGCCCATGATATCTGTCATTTTCTATTGATTTTTAGTGCCTATATGTAAAGTGGTGAAGTTGTCAGTATTCTTGTACCATCAATATTATGTGGACAAAGTAAGAGATAGATTGTGTTTTCGTTGTAGTCATGCCCTGAGACCAATGATTTCTGATATTACTTTTTGTTCAGGTGGAAAATCTTCATCAGTATGTCGTGTCTATGAAAACTGAATATCTACATGGTCAGCGCCGTCTGGGTAATGCAACTGATCCATTTCTGGAGGCAAATAGAAGAGAAACTGCCAAACAAGAAGCAGCTGCCAAAAGGGTGCATCCAACCTTGCATTTGCCTGCTCCTGTACAGCCCACAGCACAAATTTCTGCACCAGTAACAAGCCAACCACAGCAATCTTTGCTCCCTTCTGCAGCAACCTCGTCGAGTCCCTTTGCAGCTTTTAGCATGCCGGCTTCTGCTCCATCCACTTCGAGTCTCTTTTCAACACTGACAACTCCAAGTCTCACAACCAACCTTTTTGGTACAACTGGGTCAGCCCAGCTGTCCACACCATTTGGGACATCCTCCACCCCGACAATTGCATCAACACCAGCTCCGTCTGGATTTGGGAGTATCACCCCATCTTTTCCTTCAACGCCTGCTATAGCTGGAACTTCACTATTCTCGACGCCATTTGGAGGTACACAAACTTTTCTGTGATGTATGCTGCTCAGTGCTCATTTAAAATGATCTCTGGCCACGAAGGGCAAAATGTTGTACGCAAAATATCCCATGCAAATTGTTAGTATCAGCACTGCAAATTGTTAGTATCAGCACTGATGGGATCTTCAAAAGTTATGCACAAATACATGATGGAAAATCGCTAATTTTGTTACTTGACGTGAGCTGACCAGCTGCATGCGCTGCATGCCTATGATGACTCCCAATGTTGGCATATCTTGCATTTTGTTTTCTTTATGGCAGTTTGTAGCTGCAATGGAATTACTCAATTACACCTTGCTGCATTTTGTTAGTGACAGCACCAGTATACTTGATTTACACATTAGTACCTGAACAAACCCTTGTTTATTTTATGATGTTTTCAGCTTTCATTGGTTAGTATCGTTACTGCACATGCTGAGATTCACCTGCTATTGTATTCTTTCTCTCATACTTTCAGTGTGAATTAGGAAATGTTTTCCTTTATTCATTATTGTGACTTGTTTGACATTCCATTTGTCTACATATAGGTGGAGCCACAGCTTCCGGGTCCAGCTTTGGTGGCACATCTGTAAGTAAAATTTCCATCGTATAATGCAGCAGCCTTTCGTCTTTAGCAGTATTTGGCTAAACATCATGACAATGTCAATCACAAGCTACTTTTTTTTATCAAATACATTTTTCTTTGTCAAATTGCCATCTCCTTACACCCTTCGTTTCGTATATGACGCAGAAAGGGAGGTCAAAGGCTCGGGGCCGGCGCTAGATGTAACTTCTTGATCAACCGCGAAATGCGGGTGCCTCTTGTATCTCCTGCCTTGTTATGAAAGAAAAAACTTGTAATTAGTTTGACTGGCACTTCTAGTGGAGTTTGAGTGATCAAGTTGTCAGGTGCTTGGTATCAGTTCGATTTATCTAACAGTTGGTATTAGGTTGTTTCAGCCTGTGAACCTTGTTAACAACTTGTAACTTGAGCATTTCTATCAAGAGGTACCAAGGCTGTATATCTGTGATAGTACAACTAGTTTGTCATTGACCCCAAGTAATTTCAAGCCGTTGCAGAACATTGGGTACGAAGCCTGTATGTTTCATTCATTCCATGATTTTTCAGGATTCTTTTCTGGTTGCACTCTTAACTATCGAGTCGTGCTAAAAAAAATGTAATTATCATCGGTTCTTGTTAGATGTCTCATTTTGGGAAACCTTGTCGGTAAGATCAACTCTGAAGTCTGAAGGCTCTTTCTGGTCGAAGGAAGGAATGGGCCGACCTCCTCATTTTTGGCTATTTTTTTTAAATAATACGTGAAATCTATTTAATTCTGGAAATAATACGCACATTTTTTTTTCAAAAATATTATCCATTCGTCCTTGGGGAAGACGACAGGACCTACTCGTCATAGGCGAGGCCGACTAGGCCCACTCGTCGTCGCGTAAGATGAGTAGTGGCTGGGCCACGTCGCCCCCGATCCACTCGTCTTGGGAGCGCTGTCGTCTTCGCCGACGACGACAAGGCGGGCCCAGTCGTCTTCGCCAAGGATGACTTGGCGGTGCACAGCGTCGCCAGCGCGGGCGCCCTTCTCCTCTCTTTCCTTCTTTCGTCTTCCTTCCCTGCTCGTGTGTTCTTCCATTTCTCTTTCCACTCCCCCACACAAACCCAATTAAAGCAGCGATTTGGACCAATAATCTTCACGTTTGCCACCATAAATCGGTGCTAGAAGGTTGAGGGAGGCTAGGGGAACTCCGATCTCCTGATGGGATAGCTCGTGGTGGTGGTGGTGAGGTTGGCGGGTGGTGGTGGTGGTGATAGAGGGCTGCATGGTGGTGGTGGTGCAGGAGGGTTGCATTGTGGTGGTGTTGCTCGTGTTGGTGCGCCGTTGATTTGAGACCGCCGGACGCCGTCGCCTCTCACGCTTTTAGGGTATGATTCGACGGCCATATGCTTTATCAAAATTGTAGTGCTAAATTTGTTACATGTATGAACATGTGCCGACGGCCATAATATTAACGATGGTCAATATTTATTTATGTCAGCGGAGATGTCTGATTTAGTGAAGATCAGGTTTTTCTATGGTCCTGGTAGAGTCCAAATGTGTGATACGGGAGCTGATCTGAGTGAGTTTGACTATATAGATGGCAACCTGCCAGCTCCTGAAACATGGTCTCTAAGTCAGGTAAAAGATTGGTTGGCGGGAAGTTTAGGGCTTGATAGTCAGACACAGACCGTCAGTGTTCATGCTTGGTGGAGCCATTCAAGGACAAATATTTACTTCGTTTTGAGACCACTAGAGTGTGATTCTGATTGGGTGCGATGGTTAAAAGGCTGCGCAAAAATGAATTGCTCTCCTTGTGCCCTAGTTCTTCCCGCCTTGAACGAGGTCAGTGCCCCTGAGGACGAGTTTAGTGCCCATGAAGGTGAGGGTGCTTATGATCCTGGCCAGGGAAGTGAAGAGATGAACATATCTATGTCAAATTATGGGTCTGATTTTGGTGGTGGTGGTTACGAGTAGGGGCAGAGCAGTCAAGTACAAGGAGGGGACACTGAGGTATATGACAGTGCGAAGGCGGATGGCGACGACGTACATGGGCACATGCAGAACGAGATGGAAGATGAAGATACAGATGGCTATAGTGCTCAAGGCGATGATTCCGATGAGTCAGACGGGGAAGAGAACGCAGATGAGGTACCTAATCCTGCAGCATGGAATCAGGACCACTCTTCGGCGATGACCGTAAACGATGGTCATGATTCGGCATGGCAATATCATGAGAACAACATTGCGAAGGGTGCTATGTATACTGACAAGCAAGTTTTGAGGGATGCAGTCATTAAATGGGCATTGTCCACCCACAGGGTTATGAAAACTGTGGTGTCAAGTCAAAAATATTTGACAATGGAATGCGAGAAAATAAATTGTCCCGGCAGGGTGCATGGACATCTCCCAAAGAATGGCTATAGTTGGAGGATAAGTGACTTCGTACCTCACTCATGTGTTATTGATAATATCCCTGAAGATCATCGTAATCTTTCTTCCACGCTTATAGCTCGGTTGCTATACAGCGAGATAGTGGCCTGCGCAGCGATGGAAGTGAGTGCCATCCAGACAAAAGTGGTTGTCAGATTGAAGTACGAAATATCTTATGACAATGCTTGGAGGGCTAAGCATACGGCGCTTGAGAACAGATTTGGTTCATATTTGGACGCATATGACTTTGTTATCCGGCTGCTGCACACTCTGCAGTACCAGAATCCAAGCACCTATATAGATATCCAAGATTTGTTCAGGCCAGAGTTCCCAACTGTGAGGGTGCTGCATCGAGTGTTTTTCTCATTCGCCGTATGCATTGAGGCTTTCAGACATTGTCGTCCGGTGATATGTGTAGATGGCACCTTTCTCACAGGCAAGTATAGGGGACAGATCCTGACCGCCATTGGTCAAGACGGTAACAATCAAGTTGTGCCCATCGCATTTGCTTTTGTGGAGAGCGAGAACATTGACAGTTGGACTTGGTTCTTCAGGCAACTGAAAATAGCAGTTGTGAAGGATAAACCGAACGTGTGCATCCTTCATGACAGGCATGCAGGTATACTCAGCGCGATAAAGACACTCACCAATCCTGCGCTAGTTCGAAACATTCCACATTGCAATCATAAATTAATTTAACATACAACTAGAGGTCTACGTTACAATTTCACTAGTTCTAAATACTGGATAGAACAACTACTTGTAAATAATACATGGAACTCAACGATAACTAATTCTAATCAACGACTTCACTTTCCTCTGCCACGTGTTCGTGATGGAGGCATGAAGTCGTCATCACTATTTTCATCGGCGACAGCCTTCGATGCACCAACACTCTTACACTTAGGTCTAAAGTTGCCTCGTTTAGGAGGCATGAAGTCATCGTCACTATTCTCATCAGCAACGGCCTTCGATGCGTCATCACTCTTAAACTTCGGCTTCACATTACCTCGTTTAGGAGGCATGAAATCATCATCACTATGATCTTGAACGACTTTCTTCGATGATCCACCACTCTTCGCCTTTGATATAACCCTCTTCACGTCATCAGCGTAGCATGTATACTGTGGACGCCCGTCAGGACATGCGCCAAAAAGAATTTCCATCCAATCAAAATGAGGGATCTCTTTGTTCAGAAACCGTGCGTCGGCAGGCCAGCGCTGGACATTAACAATATCAGAGGGAAAAAAAAGTTAGTACGATAACACTAGATTCTAACATAATATAACTTCGGTACTCAATTACCTCCACGTGAAATGCATAGGCCTCCGGCGAAAAATGGATTATCTTTGACTTAGGTGTCATAGGCATGTCCTGAAGACCCGCCTCGATATTTTTTAGCTCATACACTCTCTGCCACTTCCACCGCCACCTATCAATTTCATCTAAATTTTTTTCAGGGGTCATCTGCGGGATTTTGTATTTTTTGGCTAGAGTTTCTCCCAGCTCACGAATGTTGCCCCACTCACTAACTAGCTCGCTATAACAACTCTTGGCCCTACCCTCCCTAATACTACCTTCAGTCCATCTTGCGGCTTCATACAGAATACACCACGACCTATATGGGTCCAAACCAGGACTCGAACTACCAGACATCGTTCCTATGCGACCAAGAAAATAACCACGCACCACACGCCTCCATCACAAAATATGCTGGGGTATATATAGGCTCACCCGGGAGAAGAAGAGCGGGAGAAAAATGGCGGGAGAAGAAGGGCGGGAGGAAAATGGCGGGAACAAAATGGCGGGAGAAATATGGCGGTACATTAACGACGGGAGAAAAATAGCGGGAACAATTGACCAGGAAACAAATTTACTCGACGAAAAAAAAAATGCATGTACTTGTCGTCTTCGCCAAAGATGATTAGCACTTATCAGCTTTGGCAACGCCGACTTCTGCATGGATTTGAGGACGAGACGCCTGTCGTCTTCGGCAAGGACGACAGGGACCCTAGTCATCTTCGCCAAGGACGAGTAGGACCTGACGGCTTCCCCAAGGACGAATAGATAATATTTTTGAAAAAGAAAAAAATTGCGTATTATTTCCATAATTAAATAGATTTCGCGTATTATTAAAAAAAATTAGCTCATTTTTGTTTCGTTTCTTGTTTTGACTAGGACATGATTATTGAGCATTTTGACTAGGATAATTCTTTGCATCGATTTGATCTTATCTGAGCCTGTCTGTCATCCTAGCAGTATTGTTTAGGTCGTTATATTGCAGTAGGTTTGGGATACGTCATCTGATTGTGACGACTCCTAGAAACGTAGCGTCAGTGCTTACGACCTCCCCGACATCAATATCCCAAAATTATCCGAATCGTTTGTTGCTAGTTGCAGTTAACTGGTGTCAGATTTGTATTCTGTACCTGGAGGGAGAAGGGGAAGAGAACCGTGGCGTTGATTGGCTACGACGAGAGCGAGAAAATGGCAGCCGCCAGCGCACTCATCCAACATTGCATTTGCCACTCCTTGTTACGTACTGTATTTGTTAAGTAGAGCACATCAGCACATTCATCTGCTTACTGGCATATCGTGCACCGAGAAGCCACATCCCAGAGCCAGCAAAACGAGTTAGTGTTCCGTGGGATTTCTCACCCTCCGGCGGCCGCTCCGGCGGCGGGAGGACGGGGAATCCCGGATCTGCGTTCCGGTGATGTAGATAGGGTGCGTGGGTGGTGTGTAGGTGACGGGTTGAGGCGGGGAGGCCTTCGTTGTCCTTTTGCTCGGCTGCAGCTCCCCTTCGCTCCCGGCATCGTCTTCGACGGCGGCGGCTGGCTGCTGCCTTTTCCTGTCGGCGTTTCCTCCCTCGTCGGCGTTTGGTTCGCGACTGGTGTACAGGAGGCGGGCTTGGTTCTTGCGACGACTCGCCGGTGTCGGAGACGAAGACGGTGGCTTCTTCTGCAGCACGTAGGGCCGGTGGTGCCCCTTTCTCGAAGGTCTTCGACTGCTTCCTCTTGAGGCTCCCCGGAGCGACGACGGCGGCGGTGTGCCTTCGATGCGTGTGGTCGGCGGTGGTGTCCGTCTTCACCCTGCGTTGTGTTGTATTTTTTTCTATCTTCAGGGTTCTCTGTACTGGTGATTTCTGTTAATAGATCTGGGCTTGTTTAAAAAAAAAAAGAAGCAAAACGAGTTAGTGTTGGCGCCATGGCCGCGGAGTCCAGCTTCGACGTGATCGTGCTGGGCGCGGGGATCATGGGCAGCTGCGCGGCGCACGCGGCGCGACCGTCCTGCTCCTCGAGCGCTTCGACCTGCTCCACCACCTCGGCTCCTCCAACGGGCAGTCGCGCACCATCCGCGACGCCTACCCCAAGGCGCACTACCCGCCCATGGTCCGCCTCGCCCGCCGCCTCTGGGCCGACGCCGAGTCGGACGCCGGCTACCGCGTGCTCACCCCGTCGCCGCACCTCTCCATCGGCCAGCGGAGCGACGCCTCGCTTCTCGCCTCCATCAAGAACGGGGGCGGCGCTGAGGTGGACGTGGACGAGAGATGGCCAGGCGTGGTCCGCGTCCCGGACGGGTGGATCACGGCGGTCAGCGAGCTGGGTGGCGGCGTGCTCAACGCGACCAAGGCCGTCGCCATGTTCCAGGCGCTCGCCGTCAGGAAGGGCGCCGTCGTCAGGGACAACACGGAGGTCGTCGGCATCGTCAAGAAAGCCGGCGAAAATGGTGGTGTCCGGGTGGTGACGAGCAAAGGCGAGGAGTTCCACGGCGCCAAGTGCGTCGTGACGGTCGGCGCGTGGACGAGCAAGCTGGTCAAGTCGGTCGCCGGCCTGGAGCTACCGGTCCAGCCGCTGCACATGCATTCGCTTTACTGGAAGATCAAGCCGGGCCACGAGCACGAGCTCACGGCGGAGGCCGGGTTCCCGACCTTCCAGAGCCACGGCGACCCCCACGTGTACGGCACGCCCTCGCTCGAGCTCCCGGGCCTGATCAAGATCAACTACGACAGCGGGCCGCCGTGCGACCCGGACAGGCGGGACTGGGGCTCCGGCGTTGGCGACGCCGCAGCGCAGGTCGCGCGGTGGATCGAGGAGTTCATGTCAGGACACCTGGAGACCGCCGGCGGGCCGGTCGTTGCGCAGTCGTGCATGTACTCCATGACTCCGGACAAAGACTTCGTGATCGACTTCCTCGGCGGGGAGTTTGGTCAGGACGTGGTGATCGGGGCCGGCTTCTCTGGTCACGGCTTCAAGATGGGGCCAGCGGTGGGGACGATCCTTGCCGAGATGGCCATCGATGGCGAGGCGAGAACCGCGGCAGAGGCCGGGGTGGAGCTACAGCATTTCCGAATCAACCGGTTTGATGGCAATCCCACGGGGAACAACAACGACCATTAAAATCACGTTTGCTAGTTAAGTGAACATGCTCAGCAGGTTAACCTTTCGCACGCGCGCGCCGCCAGACAAGAAAAAGCGATCTCCAGCCTCCCGCCGGCCGCCGCCGATCTGCCCTAAGGCCACGGGAGACGCCGTGGATCTCGGTTCTTGCCGGTGGGAGGGCTCCGTTCTCGGCTGTTTTTTTGTGTTTGGTTAGAGTTTGTGTCCTTTTTAGCATAGTGAGGCGGCGGCTTCCTGAAGATGGAATAAGGTCCTCCCCGCCTAGCCCCCATTCCGACGATGCGTCTAGCGTCGTTGGAGGGCGTGTGGAGGTGTGTCTCCGGCGGATCTCACGGGATTCGGTCGGCGTTTGTCTTCGGTGGATCCGACTGGATCTGGTGTTCGTTCATCTGTATTCGTGTGTCTATAAATTGGATCTTTCCAAACTATACTTCTCTTCATCGGCGACGGTTGCTGTGCTGGTGCGCTGGTCCTATGGGTCTTAACACGATGACTTCTCAACTGTCTACTACGACAAGGTTTGCCCAACTCCGGTGTGCGAGTGGCGATTACGGCGCGCCTTCGGCTCGCTACAGTGTTTGTAGTCGTCGCTAGGTGGTATACGGATCTAGATGTAATTTATTTTACTTCTATTGTTCTTTGTACTACCTTGATGGTTGATGAATAGATTAGAAGTCCCCGAAAAAAAAAATGCTCAGCGTTTACAGTACTCACTTGTAACTTGAGCATTTCTTACGGAGTATTATAAAAGAGGTACGAAGGTCCTTTTTGTCCAGTCTGCTGATCTACTGCAATCTGTCCTAAACAATGCAATAATCTGTCCAGGGTTTATTGGAAGCCCCAATACCCGTTTTGTTAGCTAGATCAGCTGCCAGCTGCCGCACGAACTAACAAACTTATCTATTCAAACAGATCTAAATCAAAAGAGATCCAGATTAATTTCTAACATTTTCTTTTGACACTTAACCTTGTTTTGACGGTAAAAAAAAATGTTTTTTCTTCTCAGTTCTTGCATGATATAGATCTACATGATGCAACTCAACTCTCCAGCTAGTAAAATCCTCGGCCGTGTTACAAACAGGCCATGACACAATGCATTTGCATATGCATGGCCATCTGCTTGCTGAAACGTACATATCATTGACAAATTACCAGCATGGTCGCTGAACCCAACAACATAATTGACAAGCTTCACTAACAATTGCATGGAAAGCCTGTCGACTACTTTTTTTTAAGCTGATGTCAACATCTTGTTGAACTTCATGGACAGTTGTGCTGATGGATCAGAAAACCTATTGGGCTGAGAAAAAAATCCAAGTCATATACATGTAACGGATGGAAAAACACAAAGAAATGAAAAGTATATATAGCATCTCCCAAGTAAATGTCAGTTCAAAAAAAGTACTGAGTACAAGTACATGTAGAAAGTTCAGCTACGTGAAGAATAATTCTATACAAAGAGATATTTTAATTTAAAATGCAGCTCAACTAATTAAAAATCACGAGAACGCGTGGACAGGAAAATGAATCCTTCCATTTCCAACAGTAAATATTGACCACTAATTTTAGAAGTGGCAAGCATGCAATGGATCCGAGTTGCTATTTATAGAAATTAAAAATCGGGATTGGCTAACTTGAGTGCGAGAACAAATTAATAAAATTGTACACTGATAAATATAATATTACCAAAAGCCTTTCAACTTGATTAAGAGATTATGAGTACTAGCACAATACCCGTGCGTTGCTACGGGTAAATCAAATGTTTATCACATGTATTTAGCATAAGAATATACATTTCTCACTAAATCAAGAAAAACATATATTTCTTACACTTTCAAATTAAACACGTTCATGGCAAACTGTTTTGTCGAGAGCTCTATGAAGTTCACGTCTTATTAGACCTTTTGCTTCTTTTCTTTTTTTTGCAATTTGTTGCCTCTACTTTGCCATCGCAAACTTGCTACTATACCAATACCTTGAAGCATGATCATGTATTCTGATCCGTAGCTGCGTGCCTGCGTTTGGCTAAAGGCCCCACCTTATTTATCTACTCGGGAGCCATCGTCGAGTCGGTATTCAGTTAAACTGAGAATAAAAAAATTCTAGTTGGGAGGCTATCTCGTCGGCCTTAATTAATTGAAAGAGAATATTTTGATAGGTCATTTAAATAAATTTAAAAATACTGGAACTTTTTGAAACGAAATCATGAACTTACCTTGACTTTTAGTCTCTTATAACCCTATTGATTACTGTTGGCTAGGTCGGCCGAGTTAATCAGTCGTTAGTTGTTGTTGATGTTTAAATATGTATAAATAAATGTGGCTAATACACAATACTGAAAACGGCATGCAGAAAAGAGAACAGTAAAACATTATCGTACAATTTTAATTCGGAGACGGAGGAGTATCGGTAGAAAAAGTAAAAGGAGGCAGAGAAGTAAGGATCCGATCGTTAATGGTAAAAGACTCCTGTGTACCTATTGTTTCTATTTTCTCGTACGCGTCACAGCCCACCCAGGAGGCGGCCAGGCCCACGGGACGCTCGATAGACGATCGCTGTTTTTCTTTCGATCGGGTGGACAGGAGGACTCCGGTTTGTTTAACATGTCAATCGGATCTAATTCGGTCCTTTTCAGGTTTTTGACGTACCACCGACCATCATCTTTAACGATATTATATAGTAGAGATAATGCGAATGTGTGGACAGGAGGAAGGTCAAATGAATACATGTATGACCATATCCTTCGGCATCCAACAGTAAGATATTGACCACTAATTTTAGATGTGCGAAGCATGCAATGTATCAGAGGTGCTATTTATAGAAATTCCTAGTGCTATATATAATCCTAGGGACATCTCACCAGACTTCCTAATGCGCAAACAGGTAATTTAGAGCATTTCTGCAATTGCATTCACACTTTAGCAACATGGATTCAGAGCACGCCAATTGGTACAGCAAACAAAATCCAGAGATGTTCCCGCCGCCAAACTATTTTGTGCACTTGTCTTCCCCATGATCAGGGAGATCGTCTGCGATCAAGTTCGTCTTCGTCGATCCGCCTTTCTGGGAAGCCACCTTCCTCCTAGCTGGAACTCCCGCCTGCTCCACACGCACCACCCAAAATTCTACCGACCCGGCAACCTCCAACGCTCTCGATCGACTCCTCTTCCTTCTCCGGCCAGCCTCCTGATCGGACCCCGCGCGCCATGAGCGAGCCACCTGCGACTGCCGGAGACGACCCTGATGCCACCGTCGCCGCAAGCAATCAGCAACAACAGCAGCAGGCGGCGCCTGAGACGCTGGACGACGCGGACCAGCTGTCGGAGCTGCAGCAAATCTTCCAGTCCTTCGACCGTAACAAGGACGGCAGCCTGACGCAGTTGGAGCTGGGCTCCCTCCTCCGCTCCCTCAGCCTCAAGACCAGCACAGACGAGCTCGACGCTCTCATCCAGCGCGCCGACACCAACTCCAACGGCCTCGTCGAGTTCTCAGAGTTCGTCGCCCTCGTCGCCCCCGAGATCATCGATGACCGCTCCCCTTACTCCGAGGATCAGCTCCGCAAGCTCTTCGAGATCTTCGATCGCGATGGCAACGGGTTCATCACAGCCGCCGAGCTCGCGCACTCCATGGCCAATCTGGGCCACGCGCTCACCGCCAAGGAGCTCACAGGGATGATCGAGGAGGCCGACACGGACGGTGACGGCCGGATCGACTTCCGGGAGTTCTCCCGCGCCATCACCGCCGCCACCTTCGACAACGTCTTCTCCTGACTGGGTCTTGGCTCCTGAGACCCATTTATTCATGCCTTGGATCGATCTCATGGATCATTGATCGCCTGCTCGAGTGCGCTCTGTTGATTTCTATGCTTCTCGATCAAGTATGTTCTTCTCCTGGCGAGGTCAGTGATTAGATAATTTTTAGGCTTCAGGTGTTGGTGACATGAGTTGTTGTGTGTTGCGAATGACAAACCAACGACATGTCAATGGCAAGATCAGTTTAGGGAGGAATGATACATGCAGCATCATTTTGTTCGTTGATTAGTTTGTCCATGCCTATCGATCGTCCTACATCTTGTCTTGCTCGATGCTCACAAAGATGAAGTGTTCTGTTTTGAGCATTACTAAGGAGAATATTTGCGGTCGAAGGACTTGAAGATCCGTCGCAGCTCCAACAGCTGGTCCGTGTTGTCCAGCGTCTCAGGCGCCGCCTGCTGCTGTTGTTGCTGATTGCTGGCGACGATGGCGACGGCGGTGGCGTCAGGGTCATCTCCGGCGGTCGCGTGTCGCGCGCTCATGGTGTGCGGGGTCCGATCGGTAGGTTGGGAGGAGGAAGAGGGGTCGATCGAGAATGTTGGAGGTTGTTGGGTTGGGAGAATTTTGCGTGTTCCATGAAGAGAAGGCAGGCGTGCTAGCTAGGAGGAAGGCGGCGTCCAAAAAAAAGCGGATCGGCGAAGATGAACTCGATTGCAGAGGATCTCCTTGATCATGAGGAAGACAAGTGCACAAGATAGTTTGGTGGTGGGAACATCTCTGGATTTTGTTGGCTGTACCAATTGGTGTGCTCTGAATCCATCTTGCTAAATTGTGAATGTAATTGCCGAAAAGGAGAATTCAGAACAATTAGCTCATTTTATAGAACTGTTAAGCTTGTTTTTAGTATATTGTAATAAGAGTAAGATTTCATAATATTAGTACTGTAATTCTAAACCATTCAGTGGCAGTAATATTTTATTGCAACGTAATAGTATTTCCCATTTTCAATGTTGTTGTCTTTTAGGCACGCTACAAACATATTCTATCAACACGAGTCTAAACTGTATAGCAGTGCACATATAGTATTATTTGTAACAAAAAAGGAGGTCAGCTTTAGCATGCTCATATACCTTGACCAGCCAAGTCAAAGCAATACTTGTGAACCTCCTAACCGAAAGCCTCAAAGTATTGGCATGTTGCCTCAAAGCTCCTTAAATATCTGAATCTGAAATGGAGACAGAGAGTAATAAGAATCCCGCAAAACCCCACATGCATGCACTGGATATGTATAGTCCAAACAGAAGCTATTCATAGTTCTTGCATGCGTTCACTAGATCTCCACAGTCAAATAAATACTAAAACGGTGGCTGATGCTAATTATAGTAAAAACATTAGTCAAGTGAACTAGTAAGAGCCACACAATCCCACGCATGCAATAGATCTCCACCTCAACTGTTCTATAAATTGTACTACACCAACTCATTCCTATGCACACTTGCTTCTGCGCTAACACAAATTCCAGGCATTTATTGATCTTGCATTTGCACACACACCAAGATGGATTTGGGCAACAGAAATATGCACATGCCTCGGACAGAAGATGAACTTCGACAGCCGGCATTCTCGAAAAAAAAAAACTTCGACAGCCGGTAAAATCTTCCTTGTCAACATCCTTCCAATTTATTGGTTGATACTTTTTAATGTTCCATTTGAATTAAAATGCAACTATCCGAATGATCCAAGTTTTCTATGTAGGAAAACGTTTGGTTAGATAACTCCATGGATTTTAAAGATGGAAATTTTGGTACTGTTCAAGTTTTCTGAAATCAAGTCGCGGCCGGAAGAGTACAATGCAATTACTCCGAATGATCAAATGAGACATCCAAAGCAATACAAGCACAAATGGAATAAGATGAATGTCAAAATTCGTAAGTTTAATAGCATGTGGCACACTATTAGCAATCAGTATATCTGGCCATTTCTCGGGCCGGGCCGGGCTTCAGGCCAGGCCTAAAAAAACCGACGTCCAAAGGCTAGGCCCGAGCCTGGCCCGGCCGGCAATTTTCTACTTTTCCCAGGCCCGAGCCTGGCCCGAGGCAAAGCCCGGAAGCCCGAAAGCCCGGCCCGAGGCCCGACCATGCTGTGAAAACTGCCGCTGTTCATCTCGTAGCAGAAGTCAAACAACAATGAATCTAGATCTGGCAATTCACAGCACAAAAAAATACACAGATCCATACATCCAGCAAGCACGCACGCACGCATCCATAGATCTAGCATTTGAATGCATTAAAATACACCCATCCAGGACGGGGTATCAATCGATCTGTAAAAAACGAATCAAGTACAGGACGCACAAGCGCATCCACTAGATACTAGACATATGCATCTGCTCGCTAGATGCTAGCACAAATGGCTCTGACCAACGCAAGGATTGGCTCTCCAGACGCACGCACACAGCAGACGGAGGGCAACGCACTTGTAGCTTGGACGCCGGCCGCGAGAGACAATGGATCCTGGCCGGGAAGCTCCCTAAGCAGGCGAGGAGAGAGCCGGCCAGCAGAGCGACGCCGCCAGCAACGTCGATGGAGGGAAGAGAAGAGTCGGCGTCGCCGGCCGGGGTGAGATAGACGTCGGGAAGAGGCCAGAATGCCAGATCTTGGCGCTTACGGTTTAGTGGGAGGAGCTGTTTGTTGGATTTAGGTTACACTCGTAGATGGGGATGCGGGGAGACCACTTTTTATACGGCGGCGGGGAGGAGATTTAGAGGGATTTTTCAGATCTGCGTGATGTTCGGGCCGGGCTAATTTCGGGCTGGAAACTGAAGCCCAGGCCCGGCGCGACCGATGCTTCGGGCTGCAAATCAAGGCCCGAGCCCGGCCCGAAGTGCAAGCCCGGCCCGGCCCGGCCTGAGATTTTAGGGCCGGCCTCGGGCCGGGTAGTCGGGCTGGGCTGCCCATGCCCAGGTATAGCAATCAGTACCGTAGCGGCCAAGTTGATGATGAATTGGTTCAAAAGACACGGAATCTCTATAAACAAGTCGCTGGCCGCTCCTTCACACTACTTGGTATGTGGGCAGTCCTGTGGAACCCGCCGAATGGGCAAAGATCTACCCACCATGACTATTGTTCTTATTTTGTATCATAAGATATCTAGATTTCCTTTTTCGTACAAGATTTCATTTAAACAGAGTTACCATCTCTCGGTTATATTGTGGACAAACAACAATGCTGCTTCTCGAGTCTGAAGTTTACTAGCAGGCTTTTAGATTTTTATAAACAGGTCACTTGTGTGAGAATTTTATGATGCGTGATTTCCTCTCTTTTGCATACACTTAGGGTAATGCAATATGTGCTTATAAAACAACATTCGTAAAAAAGTAATCTTTTATTTGCAATGTAACAATACCAACACAAGTCTCAATCGTACGGCTAACCAGATTTAAGTATAGCAGAACAGAGCACATCTGAAGACCTTAGCAATATTGACGATATAGAGGCACAATCATGTCAACTTTCCTACTAAGTTGTTCTTATTCATTGGCCAATGCTAATTCATAGACTTTATAGTGACAAACAGTAAATCACAAATTTGATCAGAAGAGCACCATTTGGGAAACCAAAATGGACATTGTACGATAAGTTCAGACTAACCAGGTAGCAGAAGACAATGAACGATGAGGGTTTCCTTCAGCTTGGTGCCTTGGTCTTCTAGATGCAATTGGGGGGAGCTGAACGATAGCTGATGGAGAGTTGGGGGAACCCACCGCGGGCAGGTGAAGAGGCAGACGGAGGAGAGCACGTGCGGTACACCCATATCGACTCCTACTCGCCGTCCCAGTAGCCGATCCGCCGCCGCCGTTTTCACGCTCCCACCACCACCGGCCAGTCTGCTCACCGTCCCGATGCAGACAACCCATATTCCGACTGGGCCGGAGGCCTCTGGGCGAAAAACGGAATGCTGCTCGCTGCGGGACAAGGGTGCCGTCTATCCGCACTGGGGGTTCGATCTGGGGGGAGGAATTGCTAGGCGGATCAAGAGAAGAAGAGAGAGAATTTCAAAAAAAAGAAAAAAAAAGAAGAAGAAGAGAGAGAGCGTCTAGCAGATCCCAAATAAAACTCCCGCCCATAAAATTCAGGTCCGGCCCCCCGCCCGTAAAATTCCGGCCGATATGTGTTTCTGGCCATTTTTAGGGTTTGCACAGTCTCGCCGCATATTGGCCTGGCTCGAACAAATTTATCCGAAGATTTCCATAAGCTTCCCCTCCGGTAGAACGGTAACGGGGAATTTAGGGTACCTGGATCTCTCTTCCACGATTTAGTTTCCTTCGTCATTCGAGTTAGATAGCTCTGACGAGCAATTTCTCATGACTCCGCCGCCAGATGGAGAACGGATTTAGCGGTGAACCTCCGTCGGGCGGTGCTGGCCTCAGCTGTGTGCCTCCTCTGGGCGGTGCTGGGCACGGCGGTGCGCCTCCTCCGGGTGGTGCTGGTCTCTACAATACGGCGGAGAGGTCATGGATGTCAGTCTTGGTATTCTCCGACAACGATGACGTCACCAGTAGGGTTAGCGTGCTCACCACCGATGATGATGCAGATGATCTAGCTGCAATCACGGACGACGACGAGCTCATGAAGCACATCCGGCAGAATTCAATGCGCTCCACCGTTTAAAGTGGGAGAGGGTGGAGCGCCGCCAGAGCCAGCTCCTGCGCAACCTTCGTCGCCGCCAATGCCGGTATGTATGATATAGTTCTACCTTATCTCGCTGGAATATCTAGGTGTATATGTTTGTTGTTTGTATGACATTTTGTTGCTTATCAAAATCGCTACGCGAAGTAGTTTTTCGAAATTTTCGGCATTTGTTTCGTGTGATGGATTAGCAAACCGGAAAACTTACTTCGAGCAACACGAAACAGGTTATTTGGATTGCGTTTTTACAGAATCTGGGAGAGATGCTCGGAGTGAGATACGATTCGGGTTGATTGGCTAGTATACTGCAGTAGTTTCTTTATTAATTCAATGATACCACATGAGGATGCACGGGTTGGCATTACTACTCAGTTAATATAATCTCGTCAATGAGCTTGCGCACATCCACGAACCCGCAGAAAATGTGGCTGCAGCCGGCAGCAATTGGGCACGAACAAGAGAACGTTGGCCTGGTTGTGCCGGCGCAAGGGGGGCAATCTCGGATTCCTAGTCGCCCGCATTGCCACCCGCCTCGCCGCTGCAGGCATTGGCGGGTCTTCTTCTTTCGTAGTGTCATCATATGTTCTTTCTCTTCCACCGACGGCGCTAGCATATCAGAACTATTATGGCGATGAGGATGGCTCAGCTTTACTATCTTTCAATTGCGGACGTATGATGTGGAGAGGGGGGCAGTTGCCCCCCTCCCCGGTTGATTGTTGTTTGAAACTAGTATATTTAAACATGACATGAGTAGTGACTTTTGGTAGATAGTACATGCAAGCATGGATACCCATGTTTCTGGAATTGGCCAAGTCGTGCGTCAATTAGTGTCACCCTCTAGTGTCATGTCCGGCGTGGCCGGACTTTGGTGGGAGTTTTCTGGATGTTTCCGTCCAGGCCAGAGTTTTCGGTCCATCGTGGACCGGTGACGTGGGCCTACCTATCGGGTGCCCCACTATGAAGGTACCTGGTGCACGCAAAGACTAGGGCCCAGCTGGCGGCCTACTGGAAGACGACGTTCAAGGCCCACTAAAGGAGCCCAAGGAAGATAGAGTACGCCTCAAGCCAGGTGAAACTTATGTCGGTAGAACCTACCATACTTATAAACTCTAGTCGGTTACAAACTCCCGAGACCCAGCCTCCTTTATAAAGGCTGGGAGGGCCGCCGATCTAGAAGAGACACACAAATACGCTCATATTCCACCACCGAAACCCTAGCGAGATCGACATCTCGCCGGATCGCCATTGTAACACCTCCAAACTATCAATAACAGGCAACCTGGAAGTATGGTATTATCCTCCGAGAGCCTGAACCAGGGTAAATCGCCTTGCTTGTCAGCCGTGGTAACTACCAGCACTCCAACCTTTCTCCTGCTCAATCAACTTGGGGTACTCGATCCTGGGATTTGCCGTGGCCACCCCACGTCAATTGGCGCCGTCTGTGGGAAAGAAGAGTGTTGGAATCGTGGTTGCACCGGCTCCATCTGCAATGACCATCGACACGTCGACAATCACGGCGCCGATCCGCTTCGGCTCCTTCGAATTCATCCCCCACCCGCCGGCCCGCCGATCGGTGTACGCTGATCCCCCACCCGCCGACACGTCGACAATCACGACTCTCCGACCGCGCACCTGCATCTTCGTCGACTACGGAGATCGCGCCTGCTTCGACTGCATCACCGGCATCTTCGTCGACTATGGAGATCGCGCCCGCTTCGACTACATCACCGGCATCTTCGTCGACTACGGAGATCGCGGCCGCTTCGACTGCATCACCGACACCTTCGTCGACTACGGAGATCGCGTCTACTTTGACTACATCCCCTGCGCCTCCGTCGACTTCGGAGATCGCATCTGCTCCGACCGCGAGGCCGATCCTTCATCGACCTTGGAGATTGCATCTGCCTCAACTACACCCGCGTCTTTTTTGACTCCGACACCCGCGACACCATCGACTGCTGCTTCGCCTGACGAGTTCTGCATCGACTGTGGCATCTTCCACGTCGCCTCCATCTTCGGCTCCGAGGACAGTTCCGGTGAAGAGAGCAGCAGCAACGCATACTCGACTGCGTAATCTTACCCCGTCCAAGTCTTCATGGTGGACACAACAAATAACAGAACACCCGGAACAGGTCCCCACCGCAAGGAACCTACGTTCCCAATGGAAATCACCATGCCGGACAAAGTAACAACCCTGACGATCACTCGAGAGATAGGGGTCCAGGCCATGAAACACGTCCAAGAATGCACCCCCCCCCCAGCGGAGGCAACCCGAGAAGAGATGATGACTTACCAATACCTCGTATGGAAGGAAAACGAGAAGCTGCTGCGCGAGAAAGCTGATCTAGCCAGACGAAAAGAACTCGCCGAGCAGCCTACTCCTTCTCCTCCTCAGGACCAACCGTTATGCAAGACAACAGGCGCTCCAGACCGCGTATCAAACTGATGACAGATACCGAGAGGGCCGTGGCTACTCGCAACCTCGATTCATCGTTTATGACAGAAGACGCAGACGGGATACCCATCCCTAGAACAGCCTCGGGTGCTCTCGTGTCATTGTCCACGAACCTGTGGGCAACTCAACCTCCGGAAGGCGACCCCCGCGCAGCTCTACACCGACAACAAATCCAGGCGCTTCGCCTAGCAGAGGAGGCGCTGATCCCAGGAGCCACACCCGCAGCAACAACTCCAGCACGAGAAGATCGCGACAGACGCGACCGTGAAAGAGCAGCACGTGGAGATCGACCCATCCGACATCTACAGGAGGGGGAGGACGCCCGCAATGTCATTACACAGGGACAGGTCGACCGCAGCCGCTCCAAGCGGCCCGTCAACGCCCCGGCTGAGGAACTTTACTTAGACGGCGAATACGAGCCTTGTGGCCTTAGCTGCTTCAACTATCGCATCCATGCCACACGAATACCGCGAGGCTTCAAGCTCACATCCGAGTCGGTCAAGTTTGATGGCACGCAGGATCCCAAACTTTGGCCTGACGATTACATCATCGCAGTCAACTGTCAAGGAGGCACCACGACAATAGCCATGCAGTACGCTCAGCTGATGCTCGTAGGAACAACACGCACCTGGCTCCAGAACCTGCCCCGGAACTCCTTCAGCTCATGGGACCAATTTGAAGATGCCTTCGTCAAGAACTTCCTTGGCACATAATCACGGCCCGCGACGTTCGCAGAACTGCAAGCCTGCAAGCAGCGGAAAGATGAGCCACTACGATCATACATCCAGCGCTGGACACTCCTGCGCAATTTCGTCAGAGTCGTCTCCGAGGACAGAGCAATCGACGCATTCATTCGCGGTGTCACTCGACACGACCTTCGGGAGGTCTTCGGTCGCCTCCGGCCGCGATCCATAGTCGAGCTCATGAAGATCGCCAACGAGTGGGCCGATGGTGAGGACTCTGTGCGCAACGACTTCCCAAACGAGGAAGGAGAACCAAGCAGCTGGAACCGCAGAAACAATCGCGGCAGCGATCGCCGCCACAAGCGCAAGGCCCGCTTCGACGAAGGCGAGCCAACCGAGTTAGTAGCGGCCGGATTCAACGACACCCGAGATGACCGGAGCCGTGACAACAATCGTCAGAGTAGTCGAAGCCGGGAAGAGTACAGGACCGATGGGAACCAGAGACGCGAGTGGCGACGCAAGCCCCGCGACACCTCGCGACCGGACCTTACACCCGAGCAGGAGCTCGAAGAACCCTGCAAGTTCCATTTATTCAGAAGCAAAGAAACCGGCAAGCTAGTCTCTACTCACCTGTTGAAGGACTGTCGAAAGATGCTTCGCATTAGCGGCGCATTCACCAAAATCTTGACTCCGGCCTCAGCGCCGCAACCAGCACCGTAGTTGGCTCTCCCAGGACCACCTGCCGCAGCACCTCACCCTGCGCAAATAGCAGGAGCAATCCAGTACCAGCCAAGACAGGAAGCACCTCCTGCGCCAGGAGAACAATACCCTCAGGCTCGAGGGCAAATGAACATGATACATATGGGGCGCCCATCAAACAGTGCCAGAAGTTGATCACCCGCCAAGTCTACCAAGCCGTGGCAATGCCACCAGCCGTACCCGAGTACCTCAAGGGCTCGGAAACCATCATCACCTTCTCTCGGGAGGACCACCCTCCACAGGTACCGCGCCCAGGCCACGCCGCGCTGGTACTCGAAGCACAGATCGGGCAATTCCACATGACCAAAATCTTCAAGGACGGCGGCAGCGGCATTAACATCATCTTCGCCGACACTCTCCGGAAGATGGGCAGGTCACTGGAGAGCTTAGCAAGATCAGACAACACCTTCCACGGCATCGTACCAGGGAAAGCAGTCTACCCTGAAGGAGTAATCACACTCGAAGTTATCTTCGGCACACCAGATCACTTCCGAAAGGAGATGATTGACTTCGAGGTGGTGGACTGGAAGTCGCAGTACCATGCTATATTTGGGCGCCCGACGTTCGTCCGCTTCATGGAAGTTCCCGACTATGCCTATCTCATGCTCAAGATGCCAGGACCGAAGGGAGTCATAACTATGCGGGGTGACTTCCAGCGCTCAGATAACTGCGACCGCGAGTTCAGCAGGATCTCCGAGTCCTTCGGCATGCAGCAGTAGCTCGAGGAACTTTCACTCGGCAATAATAAGACCCTCTTCCCTGCAAGCAAGAAGCCTGCACCTGACGCCTCGTTCAGCACAACCGAGGATACAAGGGAACACCAAGTCCATCCGACCGACGCCTCCAAGACAGTGCTCGTGTCATCAAGCATGTCTCCCGCATAGGAAGGCGCGCTCATCGAGTTCCTCCGTGAGAACTCGGAAATCTTGCCTGGTGTCCAGCCGACATGCCAGGTATACCCAGGGAATTCGCCGACCACGCCCTTCAAATTTATCCAGATGTTAAACCTGTCAAGCAAACCATGCGCCGCTTCTCCGAGCCGAAGCGCGTCGCCATAGGGCAGAAGTCGACAGATTACTTCACGCCCAGTTCATCCGAGAAATCAAGAAGTCCGACTGGGTCGCCAACCCAGTCCTGTCGGAAGAAGAAGACAAAAATTCTACGCATGTGCGTCGACTTCACCCCCTCAACAAGTGATGCCCGAAGGATCACTTCCCGTTGCCACGAATCGACCAGATCGTCGACTCCACTGCTGGTTCGCACGACTGTCCTTCCTGGATGCCTACTCAGGCTACAACCAGATACAGATGTGAGAGGAGGATGAGGAGAAGACAGCCTTCATCACACCCCATGGTGTATACTGCTACAAAACTATGCCCTTCGGGCTCAAGAACGCTGGAGCCACCTACCAGCGCATGATGCAATCCTGCCTCAAGGACCAAATAGGATGCAACGTCCAATATATGTCGACGACATAGTCATCAAGACCAAGCAAGAGGACACGCTCCTCGACGACCTACGCGAGACATTCGCCGCGCTCAACGCGTACAAGATCAAGCTCAACCCAACTAAGTGCGTCTTCGTATACCAGCTGGGCAACTACTCGGGTACCTCGTATCTTCCAGAGGCATCGAGGCAAACCCCGAAAAGATAGAAGCAATACTCACGATGCTAGCCCTGACCAAACTTCGGGAGGTCCAGCGCCTAGCCGGCCGAGTCGCAGCACTCAGCAGGTTCATTAGTAAGTTGGGTGAAAAGGCACTCCCTTTCTACCAACTGATGAAGAAATCTGACAAATTCGAGTGGACGCCAGAAGCCCAAGCAGCATTCACGGACCTCAAGAGGGTCCTGGCGACTCCACCAGTGCTCGTCGCACCAAACGAAAAGGAACCTCTATACCTTTACGTGGCAGCCACCAACATGGTGGTCAGTACCGTCCTCATCGTCGAATGACAAGAAGAAGGCCATGCCCATCGAGTGCAACGGCCCATATACTACTCAGCGAGGTGTTATCCATATCAAAGCAGCGGTAACCGCATTATCAGAAGCTAGCCTACGGCGTCTTCATGAGTTCAGTAAGGTGGTCCATTACTTCGTCGAGCACCCGATCACAGTGGTGAGTCCTCGGGCCTATCCGACATCATCACCAACCTGGACGCAACGGGCGAGTCGCCAAGTGGGTCATCGAGTTAGGCCCGTGGGACCTGAAGTATACGCATCCCAACGCAATCAAGGCACAAGTACTTCCGGACTTCACAACCGAGTGGATCGAAGCCAGCTGCCCAACTTACCTGACCTGTCCAACGCATGGACTATGTACTTTGACGGATCCAAGAAATTCGAGGGTGCGGGCGCAGTCATCCTGACATCGCCAAAAGGCGACAAACTTCGCTACGTACTACAGATGGACTTCCCCAAGCCCTCCAATAATGAAGCTGAGTACGAAGCTCTATACACGGCATGCGGATGGCCAAGAACTGCGGAGCCACTCGCCTCATGATCTACGGGGACTCGAACCTCGTCGTACAGCAAACAATGAAGGAGTGCGACGCCACGGCAGAGAACATGATTGCATATCGGGACCTTTACAACATCATGGAGGGGAGCTTCAACGGCTGCGAGCTGCGGCACATAGGCCGCGAGAGCAAAGAAGAAGCAGACATGCTAGCCAACCTCGGCTCGACCAAGGCGAAAGTTCCACGGAGTCTTCGTCGAGTGCATCAAACAGCGGTCCATCAAGCTAAGCAGCCATCGCACCCTCTACAATAGCAACAACCAAGGATCAACCAGCAAAGGACGAAGTGGTACCCGAGGAGGAGGAACCACACGTAGAAGTTTTCCTGGTCGAGCCAACACGGACGAACCCTTTCCTCGCATACATGCTGCGCCAGAAGTTGCCAGAAGACACAACAGAAGCTCGGCGCATCACTCGCGCTCGAAGGCCTTCACGTCATCAACATGGAGCTATACAAGCGCAGCATATCTAGAGTCCTGCAGCGCTGCATCGACCCAGAAGACGGCAGAGCAATACTCTATGACATCCATGCAGGAACTTGGGACATCACGCCAGCAGTCGAGCCCTGGTGGCCAAAGCCTTTCGAGCAGGATTTTACTAGCCCACGGCAATGCGGGAAGCCGAAGAGATAGTCAGAAAATGCTACGGGTGCCAGAAGTTCGCCACCAAGCCGCACGCACCCGCATCGGAGCTGAAAACGATACCGCTCACCTGGCCCTTTGCCCAATGGGGACTCGACATGGTGGGACCTCTAAAGAAATCATCTCGCGGTGGACACATGCATCTTTTGGTGGCAGTCGACAAGTTCACGAAGTGGATCGAAGCGGTACCTATAACAAGCTCGACTTCTACATCTGCCGTTAACTTCATCAGGACCATCATCTTTAGATTTGGGATACCCCATAGCATCATCACGGACAACGGCACAAACTTCATAGCCGACGAGTTCAAAGATTTCTGTACAGAGCAAGGCATCAAACTCAACTACGACTCAGTCGCACACCCTCAGTCCAACGGACAAGTCGAGAAAGCAAATGGCCTAGTCTGCAGCGGCCTCAAGAAACGTCTACTGGTGCCACTCAACACGTCGCGGGTGCCTGGGTGGAAGAGCTACCCTCTGTCCTCTGGAGTCTGAGAACCACGCCCAACAGATCAACGCAGTACACTCCATTCTTCATGGTCTATGGTGCCAAAGCAGTACTGCCATATGATCTGCGATTCGACGCACCTCGCGTGGTCGCATACGACGAGTCAGACGCAGAAGAAGCACTCGAAGACAGCGTCGACATGCTGGATGAGGCACGGGACATTGCACTCTCCCGCACAGCCGTTTATCAACAGAGTCTTCGCAACTACCACGGCCGTCGACTGCGCACCAGATCTTTCGTCCCTGGTGACTTGGTGCTGTGGCTCAAGCAGAAGAAGATGCACAAGCTCGCCTCCCCATGGGAAGGACCCTTCATCATCACGGAAGCTATCGACGGTGGCGCCTACCGCCTGAAGCATGCGAAGACAGGGAGATCTCCCACAATCCGTGGAACGTCGCGCACCTGCGCCGTTTCTACGCATAGCATACATATCCATGTAATCGTGCTTACACGACAAACAAGCAGCAGATTTCAGACGCACTCTTTTCCTTAACAGGGTACCTAAGGGGGCTGGAAGGTTTTTAATGAGACGGCTTGCTAGCTTAATATACAATGGTTGATTTACAAAAGCATTCTCCCTTTACTTTATACACTCCAGGAAACAAACAAGACATTGGCCGCACTCGAACACTCGGGGGCTACGCCGCACAGGTTCAAACAAATAAGGCCTTGGCTGCACTCGAACACTCGGGGGCTGCGCCGCACAGGTTCAAACAAACAAGGCCTTGGCCGCACTCGAACACTCGGGGGCTGCGCACTCGAACACTCGGGGGCTGCGCCGCACAGGTTCAAACAAACAAGGCATTGGCCGCACTCGAATACTCGGGGGCTAAGCCGCACAGGTTTACTTCAAGAAACAAGTAAAGCCTTGGCCGCACTCGAACACTCGGGGGCTGCGCCGCACAGGTTAAGTTCAAGAAACAAGTAAAGCCTTGGCCGCACTCGAACACTTGGGGGCTGCGCCGCACAGGTTAACTCCAAGAAACAAGTAAAACCTTGGCCGCACTCGAACACTCGGGGGCTGCGCCGCACAGGTCATCCCACTAAAGCGCGGAGAACGTACCCGAACGCTCGGGGGCTGCGTTCAAGCTTTCTACACAAATTATCGTCGTCGACAAACATATCACATACATACACTTGGGGGCTGCCCCCCATGGATTCATATCATTCATTTACAACTCCGCTCAGAGAGCATACAAACTTTTGCCTATTCATCTACAAGCTCATCATTGGGACTCACGTCCAACGGACCTACAACCTCCTCCGTCTGCTTCTGCACCTGGCAGATGACCTTGCGCACCCAGCCAAGGGTGCTTGTATAATGACTCCGCTCGGGCAGGCCTTCGGTAGCACCTTCAAAGTTAAAGTTCAGCCAGTGGAGTCGCAAATACGCAAAGGCAATATTTGCCCCACCAACAAGTTTAGCACGCATCATTTTCTGGATCGCATCGCCATCACGGAACCTCTTCAGGAGAGCGGGTATACCTTGCGGCTGCTCGTTATGCGGGAACATCGCTCGGTGCACTTTGGCCAAAGTATCTCGACAAGACTCCAATAGCAGGACAGCACGCTAAGCGCGATCCAGCAAGGTGGCAAGTACTCGCGCATTTGGCCGGTCAGACCAGAAGTATTGAGAGCCGGAAGATGTGCCTACAACGACCCGTCCAGAAGCTCCTCTACGCGAGTTTCTTCAGCCTTTTTGTCAGGGTTCACACCTGCCCAACGAAGAAGTAAGCAAAGTTAGCAGCATTTAAAGCAGCATCAACAGGCAGTCGAAGGTTTTGTCGAATGTTCTCACATTCCAGCTGCCGATTAATCAAGTCCAGATCGCCAATCACATAGTCCTCTCATTCAGACGAGGGAGCAGGCCTCGTCCTCTCGGCGTCCAGTTCAGCCCGCACATCCTTCAGCTCCAGATTCGTGATTCGAGTCTTCATCCACGACATGACGACCTCATCATTTCTGCTCCGGACAACAGTTCGAGGCCGTGCACTCATGGAAGGAGAAGCTTCGGATGCGCCGGAAGACTCAGCCTGTTCAAACAGCAAAGGTCGATCCACATAAGACTGCCAAACAAACAAGGCAACACACTCGGGGGCTAATCCCCGACCGCGCAGTGAAACAAATAAAGATTGCAAAAGCGCTTCATGTTGTTGATCAGAGGTGGACCAGTTCATTACAAGCCAAAATAAAAAAGGACGGAAGCTGACACTACATCCTATGATGTCGACTCCGACCTAGCCCTAGCAGAGTGAGCGGCAACTTCGGCAGCGCGTCGCTCCACCATGGACACCATGTCCTCCGCCAGCCGCGCTGCCTCTTCTCTCACTGAGCTCAACGATGCAGTCTTCCCATCGGGCCTCCGCGGGTAGTCAGCTACCACCTTCTTGAGGTCACTCGCAACGCCGTGACCCAGCAACAGCTTGAATGTTAACTCAGAGCCGCGTACCATTTGGGCGCGAGTGAAGTTCGTCATGGTGGATGACTCCGGTCCAAGAACTCCAGCCAGACCATCAACGTACGCAGGGGGCGTGCGCTGCGGAAAGACGTTCCTATGCACTACAGCCAGAGCACCTGTCGACTTGGCCAGTGCGTCCTTGGCATAGGCGCACATGGCGTCGAAAGTGCTGACAGCGCGCTCTAGCGGGACATCCTCGTCCGTCGACTCCGTGGGCGGAGTAACACCAAAAGCACCTGCACATGCCAACAAACGTAAGTACCAATTCGACTGAATTGGGAGAACAGGCTCTCAACAAGAAATTCAGAAGGGGACATTACCTCCAACGATGTGGGCCAACGACAGCAAGCGTGCCACCTGCACCTTTTCACCCTCAAGGATGGCATCCTCGCGCTCCTTGGCTTTCTTCAGCTTCCGCTCAACATCATCATGTTGGGCCTTGAGCTTTTTCTCCAACTCAAGCACCGGCTTCGCATCAGCCTCGCGGTCACCTGCAACAAGATCAACCTATCAGCCGGCGGAACCATATGACCGACAGCAACAAAAGGGAGACGCTTACGTTTCGACTGTTCCAGCGCAGCGCGAAGGTCATCCCTCTCCTGCTCCAACTGGACTTAGGCCACACCCGATTCCATGAGGTTGCGGTAGAAAGGCTGCACGATGGAGATCAACACATGATTTTGAGCCTATGCCCAACTATGCTAGTTGCACATAGCCTCGGGGGCTACTCCCATCGGGAGCGTTGTCGCGCACCCGATAAATCAACAAGACAGAAGATACTTATATGATTCTGGAGCTGCGCTGCACTCAAAGAAAACGGAGCAGACAGGGCATGTACTTTCGGAGCAGAGGGAGTCACCATCCTCACAACCTCCGTCGCGGCCGTTGTGGTCGCCAAGGCAGAAACCTCCGGAAGGGTCAGCTCTGACTCCCTGCCACTCGGAGTAGACGTCCGCCCTGAGCAGGTGACGGAGGCATACTCGTGCCATGACCGGCGCTGCACCAACAAAGATCAAATCAATACAATGCTGAGTCGAAGACAGAAACTCAGATTGAAGAAAGGTGCTCACCTCATTTCCTTCTCTTCACTACCGAGATCGTCGACGTCGAACAACACGCCAAACTCGGTCGCGCCGCCAATAGGAGGCGCCATGTTGAGCGGCTCAACCACGGCCGGCTCCTTCCGACTGGGTGACGAAGAGCCCGAGTCGCCATCGTCGCGAAGCTCCACCCTTTCGGATGTCGAGTCCTCAACAACAGCCTTGGCCTTGTCACGGTGTTGGCGCTTGAGCGGCTGCTCATCTTCCTAATCTTGCTCCGTTTCCTCCACCACTTCATCAGGTGAGGTGGTCGCAGATGGAAGTGAGTCGTCTTCATCAACCGGCTCCACTTCAGGAAATTCCACCTCGAAGGTGGACCCATTTTCGGGCAGAGGTGGCAGACAAGTGGGAGCCGGGTGATCCTACGAGTCAAGCATACAAAAATTCAATAAGGACACAAACACGTGAAGTACTAGTGCAGCAATAAAACAGAAAAGTCGAAAGTAAACAGAGTCAGCTACATACCTCAGGCAGTGAGTTATCGATCCCGTATGGTTCCACTAGGCAGTCGACGTTGCAGGGATCGGCAGCTCTGAGACTAGTCACAGACCACACAAAGGCTTCAACTTCCCTCTTCGACCGTGGTTACTTCGTCAGGCGAGACGAGTCGCCCTCGCCTTGGTACTCCCACATAGGATGGTCCCGCAGACGTAGCGGCTGCACGCGCCTCCTCATCATTGTGGCAATAAGGTGGATGCCACCCACCTCCTTGCCCATCGCCTTCAGTAACTCGGCGACTCTTCCTAGGAGGGGTGCCATGTCCACCTTGTCTTTGCTCGACAACGCGTGCGCCCAGGCGTTCGACTTCCTCAGCGGTTTGTCAGTCGCAAAGGCGGGGAGGCCCTCCTGTTCCACGCGAGCGTAGAACCACTTCTTCCGCCAGCCTTGGACGGAGTCGGCTTGCTTCAGCAGGAAGTAGTTGGTGTCACCACGCACTTGGATGCCGAAGCCGCCAATAGGGTAGGTGCCACCGCCGCCCACGTTCCTCTTCACGTTGAAGATGGCCTTCCACAGGCCCCAGTGCGGGTGCACTCCAAGGAAGCACTCGTAAAGAACAAAGAAGCAGGCGATGTGAAGGACGCCGTTCGGTGTCAGCTCATGCATCTGAATTCCGTACGCATAGAGCAAACCGCGCATGAAATCATGGAGGGGAAAGGAGAAACCCCGATGCAAGAAATCCACGAAGCAGACGCGCTCGTCGGCTCGAGGCTGTGGAGTTACCTCTTTCCCCGGTGCGCGCGTGGCCAGCTGGTCCGCCGGCGGCAGCAACCCGTCTTCCCGGGGTTCATCCAGGTGCCGTTGCTTGACAGACGATCTGACCCAGTCGCCGGGAACCTTCTTCAATGTGTCCACGGCGGCAGCATCAACAGTGGCAGCGGCGCTCATCGCCGCGCTCCCCCTCTTGGTCTTCACAGCCGTAGCGCGGCGGCGGCGGAGCTCGTCGTAGCCGCAACCTTCTTTCCGCCTCCTTTCATCGTGGCTAGTGGCTGAAGGTTGGCGCGGGATGAAGATTGTTTGCACTGGCTATGGCGGCATAGCGCAAGGAAGAAGATGAAGCAAGGAACGGGAACGACAAGATTGGGGATGAAAACTGGTCTCTACCTTAGCGGTGAAATAAATATACCGTGGCGCCGCACCAATCTTAACCGTCCAATCGGCATCGACAGCAACGGCCTGCATCCAACCATACACGTGGTGGCAGCGGAATGCAACCGTCACAGGCCACGCCGCCCACTACGCACGAGAAACAAGGCAACCATCATCACGTCCCGAAAATTTCGCGTCGTGCGGTCAAATCAGAACTGAAATGGCGTCTTTCCTGGTCAACACTGACAATGGGCCCACGCTGACGCGTCCCATCAGCGGAACCGCGCAAGCAAAGATCGTCATGCATGACGTCAGCTTTACGAGCTGGAGAATCTTTCGAGCCAGACTTCTGGTACAAACAAAACGACAAAGCCAACAGGCTATCGAGTGCCCTCGACGGACCCTAGCTTCTTTCGACTCCGGTGCACATTCCACCCGAGCATGTCAATCAGTAGGCCAGCAGGCTGAACATGGACTCCATTAATTTGTTGAGTCCACGAACTCTCACTAGCAGGCTGAACATGGACTCCATTAATTTGTCGAGTTCGCGAACTCACACTCTTTATAGTAGGCCAGCAGGCTGAAATGGGACTCCTTCATCTGTCTAGTCCATTCACTCCCATCGGGAGCGTATCAAAAAAATTCTTCCGACTAAATGTCAATTGAGATTAACCTCAATTGCAAGCAATTCAGCTCAATCTCGGAGGCTACTCCCATCGGGAGCGCTGTCGCGCCCCGATAGCACAAGACAACTGGACCATCGAGTCCCAAAGGCTATTCAGCTTCATACACAAGCTTACAACGACAGCAGTCACAAAACATTCGATTCCCGAGATGCGTCCGCCGCATATACTCCTTGGATGCTGCACCCAAAGTGCAAAGATAAGACCCGCCGATCCGTCGAGCCGGCCAGGGCTCGCACCCGCTGCATTCACCCTGTAATTTCCATGCCAGCAGGCATGAAGAAAATTCTGACGGACGCGTTGGGTACCCGATTCATCATAATATCCTCTGTAAGACCTCCGCGGCATGAGTCGAAGCTTATCAGCTCTTTCCAGGTTCGAGTTCGGGGACTCAGGCTTGAAATAGGCTGGCTAGGTTCTTACCCAAGAGCATCTAACTGGTCCCGATCCATCGAGTGAACCAGGCCAGCCATGTCATCATTCCCAGAAACTGTCGGCAAGACAACAAAACATGAACATATCCAGCAGTCGATGCATTACCGACTCAGAACAAAACGCCCTGCAACAGGTGAAGAACGACGTGCACCCGGAGAGGAGTCCTTACCCGATTCTTCGACTCGACCAAGCACTCGGGGGCTACTGACGTGGGCCTACATATCGGGTGCCCCACTATGAAGGTAACTGGTGCACGCAAAGACTAGGGCTCAACCGGCGGCCTACTGGAAGACGACGTTCAAGGCCCACTAAAGGAGCCCAAGGAAGATAGAGTACGCCTCAAGGCAGGCGAAAATTATGTCGGTAGAACCTACCATACTTGTAAATTCTAGTCGGTTACAAACTCCCGAGACTCAGCCTCCTTTATAAAGGCTGGGAGGGTCACCGATTTAGAAGAGACACACAAATACGCTCATATTCCACCACCGAAACCCTAACGAGATTGACATCTCGCCGGGATCGCCATTGTAACACCTCCAAACTATCAATAACAGACAAGCTGGAAGTAGGGTATTATCCTCCGGGAGCCGGAATCAGGGTAAATCGTCTTGCTTGTCAGCCGTGGTAACTACCAGCACTCCAACCTTTCTCCTTCTCAATCAACCTGGGGTACTCGATCCTGAGATTTTCCGTGCCCACCCCACGTCAATCGGAGATTCCGTTCTAGGCCAGGGACTCCGGGTTTAGTTTCCTGCAACGACTCATATTTGACTATATTTCGCGGGACCTATAAAGGTCTCCCTTCTTACCCAAAGTGACTAGATCTGCTGAGCACAAAATTAACCTCCATTGTTGACCTCTTTAAGTTATACCTTCATGATTCTTGCATTTAATTAGACGAAAAAGAGAGAGTAGTTCTAGATCAGCATTCCACCAATCCATATCTCCTTTTTGTAAGGGAAAGTTTTTGGATTTGGATCTTAGAGATTCATTTGTTAAGTTCATCCTTGTTCGTTCTCTCTGTTTCTCCCTAACATTAGTTGATTTTCTAGGATTTGAGAGTGAAATACTTGAACACTTATTATGTTCTTGCCATTACATCTGTTGAATCGGTTTTAATTCTCTCCGATGATTCGTGGAAGCTCACCTGCAAAAGAGGATACAAAAATTTGTCTAGACTAAGAAACAATGTAAATGGGCAAAAGAGATGTATCGAAAAAGAAATGTGATCGACATACCAACAAAGTGAAACTGGCCGCAACATTGGTGCGTATCATCATATACCAGGACCTTTGCCCAATAATTGTTGAAAAAATATCCTATCGTTGGCCTTCTGTGTAAGGCGTAAGCAGCAACAAACAAAAAATAGTTAGGGCCCATTTGGCATCAAAATATTTTTGAGGTATTATGAGAATATCATGGTTAAAAAAACTAAAGTATAAATAGTTTAACGTATTTGGATGCCATGAATAATGTGATTTTAAAACTGAAATATTCCCCCTAAAACTACATTATTTGTATAATCTGATTTTAAAACTGAAATATTTCCCCTAAATCCTAACCCCTAAACCCCTAAAACTACATTATTTGTCGTTTTAGATAGTTTGGTCTTGACCTCTTCTTTTCTAAAACCAAGAAGTGATCGATCCGCCTAGCACTCAAATACTTAATCTAAAAAAAAGCACTCAAATACTTCATTTTTTAAATACTGTGGATTTAAGAAAAGTGAGCTCTCCAACATTCCTGCTTTTGCATTCCCAACAATCGCAATAATGTGTAGGTTCTGGTGGTTCTCTCAGGTATTTCATCGAGCAGTATTCTTGCATCCACTTCGTTTCCAACATTTGAACATTACGATCACCGAGCAGTACCTGACGAAGTCTTCAGTTTACCTCAAAAAGGTGGGACGGAATAGAGCGAGGGGCCCGGTGTTGAGTACGTGCAGGCGCCCAACTGTAATGGAGGACGATGACCACCTGTTTTAAGAAAGATGGAGATGGAACGTCTTGACTCTGGAGTGGAGTGTGTGGAGCGTCCAAAAAAAGATGGAGATTGAACGCCTGGACTCTGGAGTGGAGCTGTGTGGAGCGTCCAAACTGGTGGGCAGAGAGGGCTCATATGAGGTATGCAGTGCAGCGCGCCAGATTTGAAGCAGTAGGGTGCTGCCCTGTGTTGGGTGTGTTAAATGGATGGGAAAAAACTGAATGGTAGTACTTTTCGAGTTGGTTAATGAAAAAAACGGTGGGGAGTAATCCCACAGTCAATCTCGAAAAAAGAAAGAAGAAGAGACCATGTCGAAGTGGAAATGCACAAGGAATCTGGGACATCAACGTCTAGAAATTGTTGTGGACAGCAAAGAGGAAGATTAAGTGGAACCGATGTAGAGATGAAGTGCCGCAACCATGCAAAGGTTTGAAGCGCCTCTCGGTAAGAAAATATACCGATGAACTCTAAAAAAACTTAATTGTCAATCCGTCAGGAAAATATTAATTGTGGAAAAACATGATGACGTGTCCGTCTGCAATTGCTCAATGATTCTTACAGACGTGTATACCTTGCATGTTGAGGGAAATCACTTAGTGGGTTGCTACTATTTAGATATTAGAAGGATACCCGCGCCGAAGTTATCAATGGCGAACATGCATGATTCAATTGGTAAAAGTCTTGAATATATGAGCAAATTACTACCAGATTTTATCAGGATAAACAGTAAGTAAATCATGCAGAAACAACGAGTATTAAACTAATCATGTGATCTACTAATGCAATAGACAAACATATCAAATCTAAATCGTATACTAGAAACAGAAATTTCAGCAGCATCTCAAACAAGAAAGACATGAACATGTGCAGTGCAACAAGAGCGGAACGTTGGCGTTCACGTTGTCGACCATGTTGTCGATGAAGAGATGCCGATATCGGGGAAGTAGTCGTCGTTGGGGAAGTAGTCGCTGCCAGTAGTCGCGCGAGTGCGCTCCCCAAAAGTCTGATCGCCTCTCTCCTTTGCAGGATTACGAGAAGCGGGATTCCGGAGGCCTATTGCCCCTCATAATGGTGCACGCCGGAAAAAGAGTTGGAGACGACTTGGGCGGCGGCGCAATATTCTAGAACAGGGTGGATCCATATGTGTGTGTGGGCGGTTAGGGTTTGTCTTTGCCTGTTTATATATTCCAGATCAGGTAGGTTGTGGGAAGTAACCCACGTTCATGTCAATAACAGCCCCACGATCCGCAAACACATAGATAACATGCATAGCTTTATCCTCGGCTCGCCTCATTCCTGAAATCCGGCTCGGCTCGGCCGGCAAGCGGCGGAGATGGAGGGCGTGTGTGGTCTCTTCTCATGCTCATAATACTAGTGATAGAATAGCCGAGGTGCAACTCTCTCCCAACTAACAACGTTGTACTAAACTTTAGTCCCACCGACAACTATGTATGATGGGTCAATGAGAATTTCAAAAAGCATTTTGATTCACCTTCGCTACCACGAATAAAATAACTAGAGCCAGCCACACAGTTGGCGAAGGTGAATTAATTGAAGGAGGATGTCATTGTCACCATGGAGTCGTGGATCCTGTCATTTCTCAATTATTGGCTTTCAGAGATGGCATGGAGCCGGCGTTGCGCCGTAATCTTCCTCGTGTTATAGTTCAAACGGATTGTGCCTCGCTTGTGTCTCTATGGCGTTATTCAAGGGAGCTTCGAGTGGAGGGCATCCACATTTTGGATGAGCTAAAAACCGTGAGGCTTTAGTTCCACGCTTTCAAGCTTCTTCGAAGAGATCTGCTAACTTTGCAGCTCATACTTGTACAAAAGAAACTCTTAGCATAGTTACTCCGTCATGCTTTGATGTAGCGTCTGGTTTCCCGCTTCAAGCAGATTGTAATCTTGTAACTTCTATTTAAATAAAGTGGATTGTAAGTTAAAAAAAAACTCAACTTTATCAAGCCCTTCTTTATGGAGCTAATTATAAGATCTTAGGCCATTTGGAAGAAAAGAAATTCATTCATAATGCAAGACCAAACCTATACAGGTGCTGTGGTGCATAGCTTTATTACTTCTACAAACCTCCGTGCCATACCCGCCCATTGCCCCCCTTTGCCCCCCTCTGCCTCGATCAGCGTTTTCTGGCCGTTGGATCATGGTCAAAATCGTGTTGTCCACTCTTACTGCCGTTGGATGCGGTGAATTCCTTTTTCCACTACATGACCGAGGGGCACAGCGACTGGCCGCTGGGGCCAGCTTTCGCTGGGACCCATTCGTCAGACTCGCTTGCGTCGGACCGCGTCCGAGGACGAGCGGAGGACGGCCGGGTCGAGGAGGGTAAAAACCCTAGCCCCCAATCCTCATTCGCCCTCCAGTCCTCGAGCCCCGCGCCTCCTTCCCCTTCGTTTCTCTCCTCCTATACCCAGCGCCGCCGCCAGGCTCCCCACGCCGCCCCTCCTCGCGCTGGAGCACGTGGAGGCATGCAAATCAGGGGGAAGAAGGCCCCGATGGCTCTCCGCCTGCCGCCGGGACGGTGATGTGCGGCGGTCCTGGGCGCTCGCCTCGACCTGTGGAGACCAGAGAAGACGGAGACGAGCGTCGGGAGCACCGCTTCGCCCATTGCCGCCGCCATTCCCATGAGGTAGGTTGCTGCCTCCTCTTCTCTCGTGCACCGCCTCTTGTTTTCCCCACAAGAACGACAGACAAGGAAGGTTGCTCCGTGCTGGCCATGCCCATGGCGCCATGGCTTCTAGCTAGCCTCCTAGGGCACATCACGGTCGTTTCCCTACTCCCGCTTGAGCTCAAGTCTGATTCCATTAGCTTGAATTAATTTTTATTTTGCATCTAGGGTTTCTGGGCTCCAAGACGGCCGGATCCTCGGCCAGGCTGGGAGAGCCGGCTACGCCGGGCAGCGGCGGCAGACGGGCAGGGCGCCGGTGGCCGGGAAAGGGAGAAGCGGCCGGGTCAGGCAGGGCGACGGTCGTCCCCGTAGCTCCTCTCCTCTCCCAGGTCGTCCCCGCACCTCCTCACCTCTCCCAATATCCGGGGCTCCCTCTCTCTTTTTCTTTGCCTCTTGCATCCTTCATCACGCTGATATTTTGGGAGTCCAGCATTCTGATTTTAATTGCTAATTGATGTTTTTTTCTAAATAGATGTGTGCAGCTTCTAGAAAGAAGAGAAGAGAGATTACAATAAGAGCAAAGAGTATGGTGAGATAGAGCTGGGTTTGCATTTCAAGAACTTGTTGAGAAACTAATTTCAAGAACCTGTTATTTGGTTTGCATTTTATTGATATAATTTTAGTCCTTATGTAGTATTTGCCAATGAACGAGCTTTGGAACAGGCACTGCAATGAGGTGGTTTTGTAAAATGGTATAATATGCTGGAGCTCTCTCCCTGTTTGCTTTTTGTTCTTGGTCTGCTCTGCTTGCTTTGGCTCTTGTTGATTGGTGCTAATTATTCTGGGTATTTTCTTTGTACCCAGGTGCCTATGAGAGCCCCAGAATCCATGCGGTTTTGTTTAGCTGTGGCATGTGTGGCAGCCGCATCAGCCTGACAATTAGTCCTCAATCAAGGTAATTTACCTCTCCCCCTTCACATATCATGGAAATATGTGGTGGTTTCTTGCTATTACTGAAGCGAGGAATGCAATGTATTTTTGTGTGCTTGCCATTTAGTTTCTGCCCCCAATTACACACTTTAGCATTTTTGTGTGTCCACTGTCCATGTTTTGAAAAGTATCTAGCTGTTTTCTTGCCTGTTTTGAAAAATAGCAGAGGTGGTAAACTTGCTATTAAATGTTTAGGTTGGTGGCTATATATTCAGAGTTGGTTCTCATTTATGTGATGTTCCTTCTTGCAGGTTCATATATTATAGGTACTTATTGTATCTAATTCTTGCAATTATACACTTTAGCATTTTTGTGTGTCCACTGTCCATGTTTTGAAAAGTATCTAGCTGTTTTCTTGCCTGTTGAAAAATAGCAGAGGTGGTAAGCTTGCTATTAAATGTTTAGGTTGGTGGCTAAATATTCAGAGTTGTTTCTCATTTATGTGATGTTCCTTCTTGCAGGTTCATAGATTATAGGTACTTATTGTATCTAATTCTTGCAGGTTCATGGAGAGCATCACATGAATATGCTCACAGCTTTGGAACCTCATTTATCTCAACGGTGATTTTTTTTTTGTTATAAAGGTTAAATGGCTCAAGCTTCGTTATTTTTTCAATATGTGCATTCCTTGCATAGTCCAGAGTTTCAGTTCTAAAAGAGATTGAAGTTATAGTTTTTTTTATTTTATTCAGTTAAATGTTTACAGAATGATGTTACTTTGAGTAAATTTGACGTTGACGTGGTATATATCTCTGAATTTTCCTTCTTTCATGCGTGTTCTGGTATCTATACTGAAAGTTACTGTTCGAGTACCTCCATTGATATCATGCCGCAGCTTAGTCTACTGAAAGTTATTTTTTCTTATGCATCACTGAATAATTGTTACATGTGATTCTTATGCTAAAAGTGAATGCCACATAATCTTAGTCTACTGTTGTGTTGTGCGCCACACTTGTTTGCCATTTGCCCATCATGATTGCTATTTTCCTCATTGCGTATTTTTGTTACAGTGGATTGATCTGTTCTAGTTTTGGATAATATGAACTCTTTTGTGTGCAATATACATGTGAGATGATAATATTTGCAATGGATAATGAAAGCGCATGCCCTGGAACTTTGCAATGGATAATACGAGCTCGATGAGGTGGCGGGCTAAAGCTAGCCTTTGGGAGCGCGACGTGGGGTGGGGGGCTGCCGTGAGCATGCCTGGGATCTGTAACTTTTATACACAGCTGCAACACTGGTATGTTCTTTTGGCTGGATTTCTCTTCATTTAGATGTGATTTCTTTTGAGATATGTCTGAGCATTTTCTTGGTTTAGGGTTTAGAGATGCTTTCCCTGATGGTCTTCTTGTGATGGGATAGCTAATTGGTTTGGGCATCTCTCATCATTTCAAAAACCTTTGGGTAACTAATATTCTGTTACTTGCACTTACATGAGTGTATTTACTCTTGAGCAGATTGTATATCATATTACTTGCTCTTTGTGTGCTTCAAATGCAGAGTGTTCCTGTTCATGCTGGGCAGACACCTCCACTCTTGCAGTACTTTGACACACTGCTTACTCGAGGGAAGCTCAACGCTTATGGGTCTCTTGAATTAGCCCACCCTGTTATCATCAGAACAAGAAGAACATCTCTATGGATCAACATGTTTTGTTGACGCAATGTAAGATCTATTTTCGGTTACTATTTGAACACATGCGTTTATAATTATCCAAATATAACTGAACATATGAAGCACTTGTGGTGGAGCTGATAGTCTATTGTTCGGCATGTAGAAAGGTCCCCTATTTTTCCAGTTACTATTTGAACACATGCTTTTATCATTATCCAAATATAACTGAACATCTGAATCACCTGTGTTGTCACTGATGTGCTTTTTTTTTTGGCATGTAGACCTGTCCGTCGGCGCTCCTGGCCTCCCAACTAGGCCACTCTTCCCTCGCCAACAACCAATGGCCGGCAAAGACTCCCGATGACCAGTGAAGCTAGCTGCCAACAAAGATACATGGCTTAATTTTGGGTCAACGTCATGCTCTGCTTAAGCTTGCAGGTTGAGACCTGACTACTTGAGACCTTCCTCCTCACTGGTTTACTTTTTATCTATAGCATTCCTTTATTTATTTCTATGTGTACATATACAATAGGTATCAACTGACATGTGTACTACATACTTTATTTTCTTGGCTGCCAAAAGATTATTACACCAACAACGACAACCACCAGCATTGGTGTTCATTGATGATGCAGGTATGCCTTCCCTAAAAACCTTTATTTCCCCTCTTTCTTCTTACTTCGTCATTTCGAGGGATATACCAGGAGATAGCTACGTTTTGCATTAATGCAAGTATCAGGCCATCTGTGAATCCTTTTGGTTAATAACATTGCCCTGGAGGAAGTCTTTGTATATAATCTTATAGAAAATCACATGGTCAGCTGCTCCTTAAAAAGCAAACAGTTCTATTGTGAATTGGTGTGTATTTTCTGTTGATATTGTTGGGATTGCGTTGTACAGACCATTAAAAAGCAAACTGCCTCCACTCCCTGCTGCGTGAAGTGCTGCTGTGGCGGCATGAAGGGATATGGTAGCGAAGGATGCGTGTATGTTGAGCCGAGTCGTCGTAAGCTGAGACAACTCGTGAGGTGGTCTGCGTGAGACGAAGACCTCCATCAAGGACCTGATCCACTGCCTCTTCAATAGTCCAGACAAAGACCTCCATCAAGGTTTGAACATCATTCTGGAGATCATTGTGATGAGATTGAGATTGGTTTCTCCTTTTCTCCGTGAGAAACATCATTCTGGAGAACAAATTGGATGACACTGCCTTAAATGTAACGTGTTTAAAATTTCAATACTTGCATGTATGTTGCCAATGATCAAACCTATTTTGTAACATGTTTTTGTGTTATGATACAAATTTTCGCTTTGTGTTATTCCTTTGAGAAAGTTCCTCCTAATTAATAATAAACTGAAAAGTGCTTTTATAGTGCATGGCTTTTATTTCATTTCCATATGTTTGATGTAAGGTTATGACGCTGATGCAAGTTTAGGACTATGATAATCAAATTATATTGTAACAGTTTGTTATCCCAATATTTCAAGAAACAGTTTGAGTATTTATTACAAGAGAGTATTTAGTAAAGTGTATTTTTGTCCTAAACTGAACAAGTGTGCCACGGTTAACAACACAAACTTGGTGCCATTTGTTTGTAAGATACAATGTGCCCATATCAAACTGAAAATGACCTCGAATTACCTACTCGGAATGAGAGAGCCTATGGCAACAATACAATCTTATTTCCGGTAGTTGCGCAGTTTTTTGTGTAAAGGAGGAGGACCCGTTTTTTGTGTCAGCTTATTCTATATGCTTTATTTCTCTGATCTAATTAGATGCTGAAATTTGTTTATTGTGGTTGCATGTGGATGTGCTGAAATTTGTTTATTGTGGTTGCATGTGGATGTGCTACTGCTCTGTTCTTTTTTGAATTTGATATCTGCCAATGTCTGAACTTTGTCGACGCATGGCTGCTTATTTACATAGTGTAAGTGAACGTTCAAATTTTCACTGTTTCTGAAATTGTCAATTCAGACATGGAAATGAAACGATTCTTTCTGTTTAGGTATATAACTTTCGGTATCAAATGATAACAGTGCTTCATACAAATTATGAGTTTCTATATGGTATAAGTTAAATGAATGCAAATAAAATTAATTAGTTTTCACCAACGAATAAAACGTGTGGCAACAATGTGGTAGTTGCATCCGGCGATTGTGCAGTCGCGCAACGGGTCATCTAGTTCGAGGAAGAGCTTAACTGGATGAAGTCCAGGGCCCTCGAGACGTACAGTCTTATGCTTTTTTCTCCTGTTGGATAAATATAGCTTTTTATTGTAAAAATCTCGTTTGCTTTCTTTTGCTTTTGTATATACTTTTTCGATAAAGGGAAACCCTCTTTTAGGGTCGCTTGGATTTCAGGTATTTGGACCGGAATCGGCAGGTAATATTCTACCCACCTCCGATGCTCCGTAATTTTCAACTATCATTCGTCGTATTTTAGCCGGGGAGAAATTAAACGGGGAACCAAGCGGGGCCTTACTAGTGAACAAAAGCCTAAAATACACGCCGTAGGCTGCTACTCTTTTCCGTCAGAAAAAAAATTATGTTCGAAGCCCGCGTGTTCTTCATTACGTAATGTTCGAAGTTATGATATTTTTTTATAATTCGCACCGCCTCTTATTCGCTGTCTCATTTTGGGAAACTTGGCCAAGATCAACGATCTGAGTGGTATCACCGATACGGAAGTCGTTTGTATGACTGCACGGAGCATCCTCCAATCCCCGTGTGTCGATGTGCTGGCATGCACGCACGCCATGGCAGCGACTCTGAAGTCTCAAGGCTACTTCTGGTCGAAGGAAGGAATGGGCTGGCTTCCATTCTCTCTTCGTTTCTTCTTTCTGACCATGACATGGTCGATTATTGAAGTTATGGTGGACCTAGTTTTTGCTTATTTTGTCTTTCAGATTAGTATGTTCTCCGTCGAGCCCTGGTGCAGTCACATCGAACTGAACAAATTTAGAAAAAGGTCAGTTCTTTCCATGCAAGTTCTGGACATTTTCGTCCTAGGATCACCAATTCATCCTTGTTGCGTCGATTTGACTCTTCTATCTGAACCTGTCTACCACTTACGATACTCCTCGTCTGATTGTGATGTTTCGCCGCTGCTCCTAGGAACATAGCGTCAGCGCTTACGACTGCCCAAACATCAGCGTCCCAAAATTGTTAAATGGATATTGTTTGTTGCTAGCCATTCATTTGCGGTTAGCTGGTAGGTCTCGGGGAGCCCACATGTCTGTGTGCTACAGGCGAGTGCTATTTTGTTGACTTTGCTCGAATACTTTTGTCTGGGTTTGACCCGTTATACGGTTATCTTAACCTCGCCGCGATTCTCTTCCTGCCTAATTGGCTCTGCTGATGCTATATCGCATGTCGTGCTGTTTGACGACTTGCCGGGCTATCCTCTTTCTATCCCGATGCATGTGGTAAATTTTTATCAAGTGATCTTGGGTCTTCTCTGCATTGTTAACCATATGCAATTCAACAGGATAACTTCAGACCGCAAAAAAAAAAAAGAGTCACGCTTCTCTTACTTTTCTGCGATGAACGAACGCGTGTATACATTTCATGCAGATTATTACTATGCCTTAATGTGAACGGGATGATCTGTTTTCCTGACCCAAATTATCACACGAAGGATATCATAGAATAGTACTCCCTCCGTTCGGAAAAGAATGTCACAAAAATGGTCTATCTATAGTTCATTTTGTGACATCCTTTTCCGAACGGAGGGAGTATTATGTTCCATCCCGGTACAAACAGTTATAAACTCGCTCGGCCGTTCCCCTCTCCTGTCTACAGTGAGAAAAGGCGATTTTTGGGCTCCTCCCCGTCGACCCACCTCGCACGCCGGCGAGCCGCGGGTTCCCTCTTCCTCCGCCGTCCGCTCCGGCGGCGGGAGGATGGGGGAACCCCGGATCTCGGCTTGTACATAGTGTAGGGTATGGTAGGGATCCCGCCGGCGGCGTTGTGGTGGTGGCGATGCTATCGGTGTGGTGGTTTGCGTCGGCACGCTTCCCCTCCCGCGACGGAGTTCTTCGGGCCTCCGCCGTGGCGTGCGCGACTTCTGGAGGCCGGGGATCTGCGGATCCGGTGGCCTCGTTCGTCCTCGGGTTTGCGAGTGGTGCGGCTCCAGATCTTCGTCGTCCTGGCCGGCTGGTGAGGATGACTTCTCCCCTGCCTCGGTGCTTCTCCGTTTCTTCTCTTCTCCGCCGTGCGAGCACGCAGTGCTGAGAATGGCGACTTCCCGTCCGCGTTGATTCCGCCCTTCGTTTCCAAGGATTCGACGGCTCCAGGAGGGAGCTGTGGTGGCGGTGCGGCGGCGCGTCCCCGTCCTTCGTTTCCAAGGATTCGACGGCTCCAGGAGGGAGCTGTGGTGGCGGTGCGGCGGCGCGTCCCCGTTCCGCGTCGGAGAAGCCAGAGCTACGGGATCCAAGGACCCGGTTGTAATTTCCTTTTTCTGTGGGGGTGTGTTGTACCGTGTGTGGAGGCTATTAGATCTGGGGTTGTTTTCGAAAAAAAAAAGATCTCGGGATGAATCTACCACCTGAAATTCTCCACCGGTGGGTTTGATTGCAACCCGTGTTGGGTCCCCGACGGCCTAGCTCGATTGATTGGGACGGTGGAAGCTGCGAAGAAGAAGCAACGGAGCTAATCGGTCACGTGGTGTGAAAAGGTGAGCGTGAACATTGAACTACTATCTTCGGTGGCGTCTCCGTTTGCTTTTCAAGTCCTTGTCGCCTTTACAGTGACTCACCGAGTGTGGAGTACAAAGGATATTATTTAAAAACAAATAGCATTGGTAAAGCTCAATGCAAATTTCTGAAAAGCATTAAAAATTGTCTTTCGGTGTCTTACATTAAGAAAACAAAGCACATTCCAGGTCAAAAACAAAACAGCACATATGCACGCTTATAAACATAATCGCACACTCTGACACACACTGCTATAAACGCATGCGCCGCACGGCGCACCCTATCATATGAGCACCTCCGAGACGAGAAAAACTCAACTGAAGTATTCATTCCATAATGGATATCGCCTAACCGATCTGTCGGTCCGTTCCTCCCGGAGGCATCGCTGCTTGACCTCCTCTCTTCTCCTGGCGGGCGTTTTCTCTCAATGCTTGTCCCTTATTGTTTCTCTCGTTGGAGCGTCTCTTCCCAAACACCTCCACGCCACTCCGCATGCCATGGATACCCATAACTCTAGTTCACGCTTTTGAGATCTAGAAGACATTAGGATTGTGAGTAATGAGTCCACCGTGTCCCCCGATTTGACATCAACTAGATGAATTTGGCGCCGTTGAGCTTGAATCAGTGGTTTGAGATTTCGGTATTATGTAGATTTGTTTCGACACACTACGAAAACTCATATATTGTTTGTTGGGTACGGTGATCGTTGTGCTGCTTTGCAAATAGTTTGCTTCTATTGTGAAGGGTCGTTTTAGGGATGGCAATGGGTACCCATTACCTGCGTACCCTGCGGGTAAAAACCCTATTAGGGTAAGGGTTTGGACGGAAAAAAAAATACCCATGGGTATGTAAACGGGGAAATGTTGTACCATCGGGTGGTGTAGAGGGTACAGGTATGGGTTCGTATAACCCATATCCGTGTACCCATGTACCCTTCTAAATATGTGACAAGTGACAAGTAGGTCTCCGAATAATAACCTAATGTGCTATATGCTGTTGTTTATCATTAAAATGTGATGTTGTTATGCGCAAGTGCTGTTGTTTATACGTGTTGCTTATGCGCAAGTGTTTATGTTTACAATGTGTTGCTTTTGACAATGTGCTGCTATTCATAATTCTGTGTTGTGGTTTAAAATGTGCTGCTAGTTAAAGTTATATGATTATACGATGTTTTTTACGAATATTTTGTACTCAATCTGTTGTGTTGCAAACGAGGGTATTTTTACCCGCGGGAACCCTTTACCCTGTTGGGTGAAGGGTATGGAAAAAGTTGTACCCGCACAAAGATATGGGTGACGGGTAAGGGTATAGGGTGGCTTCACCCTTACGGGTGCATTGTTGGTATGGTATTTTGTAATATTGCTTATTTGCCTTTTCTGTGGCCTATTTTCATAAATAAAAATCAGCAAAAGGATAATAAAACTTCCCATTTCTCACTGGTTTCTTGTATTGGAGCCATGTACAATTTCACCGGGAAAAGTCTCCACCTCACCATCATCAAACAGTAAAACGCCCACGCGTCTATATACAACACCCGTCGCCTCCCCCTCCCGCCTTCTTTCCCCCTCCCCACCACACCACTTCGCCGCTTCCCCCGTTGACCTCGCCTTGCGGCGAGGCCGACTCGCCGCCGGAAACCAGCCCCACCGCCACCGATCGACCCGTCCGTATCCCACCCGAGCTAGCACCGTCCGGTCCATCGGTCTCCTCCGGTCCGCCTCCGCCTCGCCATCCCCCGCGTCGCCGCCCCTCCACTCGAGACCCCCGGAATGGTTTCCAGTCAGTAGCCGACCACATCTCCGCTTCTCTTTTACCCCGACAGCCCCATCCAGCTCCTCTCGCACTCCCTACGACGGATCCTTTGCCTGCTCGTCATGGCGATTCGCATCACCATGTCCTACTCCGGCTACGTGGCGCAGAACCTCGCCACGTCGTTCGGCCTCCGCTGCGGACCCTCGGCCTCCTCCGCCGGCTGCCGATTCCTCCAGGAAGGCTCCTGGCGCCCCTTCTGCATCTTCCGCCAGCCCGAGCACCTCGGGAAAAGCGGCGGCGGTGACCGCCATGACGCCGCCGACGACCACAACCACCCCAAGCCCCTAGCCCTCGCCGCCACTGCCGGAAGCCACTCCCTCTTCCCTTCGCGCCCGTACCCTGCTTCGTCCAAGCCCCCACCGCCGCGAGTCGCCGTGGGGTTGCTGTCGGTGCTCGCCCAGGGCTCGGCAGCGGGGTCGTCGACGGCCGGATCCCCGTCGCCGCGTCTCTGTACGGCTCGTCGTCGATTTCGATCGGGCTGTTCAACCCCGCGCACCTCCTCCTGTTCCTGCAGACAGCAGGTGGCTCCCCTGCAGCGACCTCGCTCCCTCCTCGTCTTCCCCTCTTCCCGCGCCGCCGATGCCTTCGATTCGTCCTCCAAGAAGGCGTTGATCGGTGCTTCTGGAGCTTCTGCTCCTGCTTCCGGTGGAATCGCGAGGAGCATTGGTGCGAGTGGCTCCATGAGCAGGAGCAATTGGCTGTCGAGGTGGGTCACTCCTGCTCCGACGACGCCAAGACGGCCCTCGCCGCCGTCACCGTGCCGCTGCTCTACAGCTCCTCCCTCGCCGACCGAGGTCCATCCCGTCCAAGTCCATGTACCCCACCTTCGATGTCGGTGACCGGATTCTCGCCGAGAAGGTAGTGAAACATTCTGGGAGGATCGTCTGATGATTACTTTGGCTTTTCGTTACTACTAGTACTTGGTTTCTGATACTTGTTGTGATAATGTGATCTGCAGGTGTCGTACGTGTTTCGGGAACCGGAAATCTTGGACATCGTGATCTTCCGTGCTCCCCAGCTCTTCTGGTATGATAATTTCCTGTCTCATGTTTATTTGCTCATACTTCATAGTGAATCTGATGTTTGAATGCAATGCTATGGCAGGCTATGGGCTACAGTTCGAGCGATGTGTTCATCAAGAGAGTTGTGGCCAAGGGAGGGGACTACGTCGAAGTAAGCTTTTCTCCCAGTGACAGTTTCGTGTGTTTGTTTATCTGTGTTGTTATTACTTGCTAATTTATTAAGGTGCTCTAAAAAGTTTCATTCTTTTGACTGAACTATAGTAACTGTTATTCACTTGGTTCTTCGATAGGTGCGTGATGGCAAGTTACTTGTCAATGGGGTGCTTCAGGACGAAGATTTTGTGCTGGAGCCACACAACTATGATATGGAAACAATGGTATGTTATCTTCTGTCTCTAGTCTCTAGTGTCTACAAGACTACAACTGATTGTTCACTATGCGATCTTTAAGTATTTAGGCCTAGACTGCAATTGCTGTATACGCCAGGGTAATGCAACCTTCCATTTCTAAAAAAGTTTGTGATTGCTGTTCTGAACTGAGCTGAACTTTGGGATCTAGTTAGTTAGGAGAATCTTTACTTATGCAAGTAAAAAAATCTGTTATGTGTAAAGAAGAGAATTTTCTAACCAATTGTTATACATACAAACAAAATATAGTTGGATAATGCCTATGAAATGCCACCACTATGCCAAAAGGAGCCTTAGCTGAGCAGATTCCATTCAAATGTTTTATTCTGCTCAAGGCAAACAGAATATGAAATTTAAGAATGAATATGGTATCAATTAGGCTACATAACCGCCCACTTAGTAGCTGAGAATGATCCCTGAGTGTCTTGTATTTCTGTGCACATTTATACATAAGAGTGTGTATAGAGATTTCAAACCTATTGAGATTGGTGAACTAATCGCTGTTATTATTCTTGCAGCTTGTACCTGAAGGTTATGTATTTGTGCTGGGAGATAACCGTAACAACAGCTACGATTCTCATAACTGGTATGCTCCTAAGTCCGAACCAAACTCCATTTGCATCAGAAGCTTCCACTATGTAAATTTCATGTCTGATTTCTTTTGCCTTCTGTGATGTTTCAGGGGTCCGCTTCCTGTGAGGAACATTCTTGGGAGGTCCATCTTCCGGTACTGGCCACCGTCGAAGATCACAGATACGATATACCAACCTGATGCAACACTCTGCGCTGTGGGGATGTCCTGACAAGCAGTCGCCCGGCGATGCCGGGCAAACCAATGTGCAACACCATTTTACAGAGTGGAGCTCCCCCTGTTGAGCTGAGCTCCAGATTCCTTGTGTCACACAGTGTCACTTCTTCAGGGTGTTTACCATAGAAATGTGAATTGCCTTCAGCTCACCCCTTTGCTTTCGCGCCTACTGGCAGGTGCTTCTTGTTCAAAACACGAAAAGCTTAAAAAAAAAGGTCCCTTGTATATGTAGTGAACAACTGCTGAAGGAGCTTTAAAAAAGGTCCCTTGTATATGTAGTGAACAGCTGCTGAAGGAGCATTCATTTGCTTCAGAGGTGGACGATTTTGCTCTGAAGAAGCATTCATTTGCTTCAGAGCTGGACGATTTTGTTCTGCTTCCAGTTCCAGCAAGTTAGCTGCGACATGTACATGTTTTATTCAGAATTTGTAAGGAACGGTATATTATCATTAAGAAAATGATGAATGCAGCAGCCACCTCTGAGGAATGAATTTTCTATTTACTGAAACAGCTATATTTGCTATTGTCGAAACTATGCTAGCGTGGTTCATGAAGTACTTAAGTCTGAATCGTTCCTACCTATAAAGTTTTGTGTTGATCGTCGTCCTTGGATCGTCCATGCTAGAACAAGGTCCTTCATATGTTTGATATGAAAGATCAATGCCTGCGTGATTCTGTTTCCGTTTTCCTTCTCATAGTCCCATTATTTACCGCACAAGAAACTTTCTCATTCATCCTAAGAATGCTGCTCATATTAACATGGGAGTGTCTAGACAGGTGAGTGAAAAATTTAAAGTATGGTCCCTTCTATATCCGACTTATTTTTTTGAGGATATGTCAAAGACGAACAACTTACCACACACCCCGTAAACCCTTGGCTAAGAGCATCTCCCAGTGTTATTTTTGTATTTTGGTTCATCAAACCGCCTATATCCAAAAAATATTAAAGAAATTAAACATGAAAAAATCCATGGTTGTTTGATCTCTAGACGTAGAGAAAGGCCAATTTAGACCTGCGATCAAAGAAAAGAGATATTGGGGATTACACATCTCAGTGTTATTGAAGCGCTCATGTATCTTTCAAATTGCACGGGCCTGATATTGCATTTGCAGTGAATTTTCTAGCTAGATATAGGGCAGCTCCCAAACACCATTGGGCAGGAGTCAAGAATATATAATTTCATTATCTCAGAGCACAAATGATTTTGGCCTACTCTCTAAGTTTCAGAGAAATATGGACATTGATATGATTTGTTATATCAATGTTTGCTATTTGTTTGTCGACCCCCACAGTAGTAGGGAAAACCTACCGCTGACGGGCATGTTTTGCCTACGGCTGGCGAACTGGCGCCCGCCAGTACAGGCTGGCCAGTGGTAATGTCTACCGCTGGCGGGTGTGCTGGCCAGTGGTAATGTCTACCGCTGGCGAACCAGCCACCCGCCAGCGGTAGGAAAGTTTACCGCCGGCGAATAAACCGTGCCGCCAGTGGTAGGTGTTGGCAGCGCTGGCGAGCGGCTTAGCCCGCCAGCGGTAGCTCGTCCGGCCGCCAGCGGTGCGGTTTCGGGGTAGCAGATAGTTCGCCAGCGGTATATTTTCTAGATTTTTTTAATTCATATTCCAGCAGTATATACTGGTATATCATGCTGATCACGGGGAGATCCATGGTTTGGCTTCGGTTGCGTGGAAAAGCGCAAAGTCATCTTCTGAAATGTTGTGATACGCCTTGTGGATCTCAGCGTAATCGGCACCCTGTGCAATCATCTCCCTCAAAGTTGATCTCCAAGTACCCAAGGCTTTGTTGAACTTGCCGAGGGCACATTTTTTTTACCAGATTCTTTATGAGACTCTGGTCATTGTAGTCCTTCGGGAACATGTATCGTGGATGCAGCTTGTCAATGAGGAGGGTGGCCACATGCCGTATCTCTTTTCTTTTTATGTGCTCGTCATTGAGATTGTAAAATCTCGGGCGATGCATCCCAAGTTGTTGCCGTACCCTTTTGCGAGCTTTTCTGGCATTGTAGGATGGCCACTAGTGGGGTCCACCTCCATGAATTCTGCTCGCCCGGTGGGGAGCCTGTTTGGGCGTCTCTCCTTACGTCGACGTTTGGCTTCGCTACCAGATGTCTCTATGCCTGTTTGGGCGCCACTAGTAGTGGTCTCGCCATCAGATGTGCTCTCCTGACGGGGAGCCTCCGTCTCATTGTCGGCATCCTCCATTATCAAATCGTCGCATAACGAATGCCCAAGCAACGACAGGTAGGCATCCTCTACAGGATCATCGTCGCCTCCTATCCAAGAACCCGAACCCACGGCCTCGTTGTTGTGGGACATCTTCGCACTATACAAGAAAAGTTGAAGTTAGTACACCAAATATAAGCAAAATTCACTAAAATATTTCAAAATCTATTTCTAATTCATAGAAAATCTGGGCACTCGAATATGTCCTATTTAAGCAAAAGTCAAGTCAAAATTTACGAAAAATTTCGGCATGACCTTTGCTAAAAATAGGACATATGGAGTACTCGAATTTGCCGGAACGGAAGTTAATCAACATTCCGGCAATCTCAAGGGCCTCTCGGGGTACCTACAAACATTTCATATCACATGCATGAACATCACACCCACATCACCACCACCATCATCAAAAATCACATCACAAATTCATCATCATTCACAAAAATCATCATTCCACCCCCACATTCCACCACCACATTCCACCACCAGAAAAACAACATTGACACATCATCTCACCTGAAACTGAACAGCCACAGCAGCGTTGAGGTATAAATTACTTCCTGCATACGGCAAAACAATTTGAATTAAGAGCTATAATCATAACAATTTAAATTTCGCTCAGAAAATTACAAATGAACTATCAAAATGCTCACAAACTATAATCTACCTCTTTTTATCAAATTCATGTTCAACAAAATATTTATGTTGCTGTTTATCTAAAATAAATAAAATGGCAGAACTAATATGAACTAATATAACCCTATTTTGACCTATTTTAAACCTAATTTGACCTAGTAGTACTAAACAGTGACTAAACTAAAAAGGAAGCACTAATTTGAACCTAATTTGACCTAAACCTAAACTGGCAGAACAAATATAAAACTAATATAAAATTTGACCTAATTGGACCTACACCAATTTGACAAAAAATTGACCTAATTTGACCTACACTAATTCTGGCAGAACCTAATTTGACCTACACTAATTTGACAACAAATTGAATCTATTTTTTGGGCTGGGCATTTGCACAAGCACCTTTGGTGCCTTTGGTGCTAGGAGTGAGAGGAGGTGTAGGGAGAGGAGGAGGGGCTCAGGGCCGAACCAGAGAGGAGGAGGGGCTCAGGGCCGAACCAGGGAGAGAGGAGGGGCTCGGCCGTGGACGGAGGCGTGCTCTCGGCGCTCAGGGCAGAGGGGCGCACGGCGAGCTCTCGATGGTGCGCTCGGGCAGAGGGGCCGTGGCGGCGTGCTCTCGGCGCTCGGGGAGGAGGATGGGAGCGCGCGGCGACAGCGGCAGGCTCGGGTAGGAGGGGGAGCGCACGGCTCGGGTAGGAGGAGGAGGAGGGGGTCGACGGCGGCGTGGATGTGGCGGTGGAGTAGGGGGTTGGCGGCGGCTTTTCGCGGTGGAGATGAGGGAGAGAGGGGGCGCGGCGGTGGAGTAGGGTCAAATTTTGAGTTTGGGGGTGAGAGAAAGAGGCCACCGCGTGGTAAGTGAGTGGGCCACGCTACCCCTGGCGAACCGACCCCGTTTGCCAGCGCTAGTGCACGTACCGCTGGCGAACGGCGCCAGTTCGCCAGCGCTCGCACTTTCACCATTGGCGAACAAGAAAAGTTCTTCGCCAGCGGTAGCTAGCCCCACCGCCTCGCCCGAGCCCGCACATAGCGCTGGCAGGTGTATCCGCTTGTTCGCCAGCGATGATGGGCGTACCGCTGGCAAACCGTGTTTCTTGTTCGCCAGCGGTTGTAGCACTGGCGGGCGGTTGTGTCAGTTCACCAGCGGTAGGCTGGCGGTTGTAAGCATTCTCCTACTAGTGCCACAATGCCATATGGCCAACCGGTTTTGTGTTCCTACATGGTGAGACAACCATCTTATGGAAGTTTTCTAAACTAACTTTATTGGCTACATTCACCAATTATTCTGAAATAACCACATTATACGAGGCTTCACGTGAATGTGTGTAGCTTCGCGAGATGTTAAACTACATACAAAATCATGTGAAAAAATGTTCCGAATCTCATCAAGGTTTTTAATAATGTAGTATCACACAAAAATATATGTCGTACCTCCCATTGTTTCCATCGGAGTGCTTAACATATGCATGCAATACATAGTAATTGTACTCTAAAATTATCACTGGGTTTTTATCCTTTTGAGTTTTTCGTATGCAAATTAGCAAAGAGACAATTAACATTGTATGTTGTACAATTTTCTCCTTACATTTTTTCACGTGGTTTAAAAGAGTTTAAACAACATATCAAATACTATTATCCACACATTTTTCACGCATAGAATTTGGGGAGAGATTATCAATTTCAATGACCATCAAGAATATATATAATATTTTAAGATCATAGAAGGAATACAGGATAATTGTTTTGTTTTTGTCTCTCTTTGGTGTCTCTACTTGTCTACTTCGCTAGGGAAAGTGATCCTTACACTTGGATGCCCTGATCCCATGCTAGGCTGTATCAGAAGTGCGTTGTACTTTTATTCTTGATAGTGTCTAGGGTTAGTGTCTGACAATTTTTAAATGCTTTTGTCACTTTTATATCCCACTATTAAAGTGCAAATCACCCAAACAGTTCGCACAAAACGAAATTAATTGCACCACAACAAAACTTACAATTGCAACAAGAAAACAAATGATAAAATGATGAAAGTGCAATAATGTAAGATGTGCAATTGCAACAAATACGAAACTTAACAAAAAAAAAGTGACTGAAGATCCACACAAAGTGTCAAATACTTCGTACAAGTGACTTAAATTCCGCACAAAATGACTAAACCACCATCGAACGCCTACGTGATAGCAAATCTCTTTTTTCTTGTGGACTCCTTTTGTGCCGTTTCTGTGTCGCTACTCTGAAGAAGAGCCGTCGCGGGAGGAGGTTAAGTGGCCGGGAAAGATTTGTTTGATACTCCACGCACGCTTTCGGAAGCACACGGCCAAAGCAGCAACCATGGTCCAAGCAAAAGCGCGCACTGCCAGTTCGCAGTCTCCATCCGACCTCGCCTTTCGGCCGCACTGACAATTCCAGCAACGCCACGCCGTGCGCCGCACGGCGGCGAGGCTGACGGTTCACGGCCAACCCACCGTCGGCAGAGAGGGCAGAAGGAACGCCCCGTCATGACCATGAGACTGCGCCGGTGATCTCCAGTCGACGGTGGCAATGGGCGACAGATAAGCATCCACGACCATGCTAGCATTCTGCCAAGGAAAAAAAGTACCATGCTATTTCTAGCCGTAGTGCACAGTTGCACACACTACGCCTGAGAGAGTTCCTGTGCTTTCCCAAGACCAAAACACCGGAACGCACCGACCTCGACCTGAAAAGGCATGACCCGTGCGAGAAGGACAGAAAAATTCGGGCGAGAGCAAAAAGGTTGGGGTTCGAGTCATAGCCAACTGGGAGTCCACGAACGGAGTGGGTGCCACTGGATATACCACCACCATCGGCCGCAAAAGCTGGTGAGTTATGTTCAGCAGCAAGCAAGGTCCTTTCTTCGCAGAAAAGGGGAGCGTCTTCCCGAAACCTTTGTTGTGTGTCAAAAAAGCATCTGCCCGTAGGACTAGTATTTGGCACGTAGGATCTTTTCTGCTGTCAACCACTTACTACTTTGCTGCCCTGTAATTGCTCCACGTCCAGGATCCGAAATGCTACGTAGTTCACCACTACATCGAAATGCTTAATCCCAGAAAGGTATTATATAGGATATGGCATCTGGGAGATTAATTTAATTGTTTACCTTCCATAGAAGCTAAAAGACCTTTAAAAGTCGAGATCCCCATCATCATTCATCGCTGAAAATCCTGCCCCTGCCAGCCCTCAAAACCAATGCTGAGCAGGACACAGATTTGCCTCCTGTTTCCTTTTCATTGCTTCCTTATTTGTCCAGTTCGAGATAGCTTCTTCCTTCTCCTTCCTTGAGGAAAAGGAAACCAAGACCCAATGCCTGCCTCTTCTATACCTCCCTCTGCACCGGCCGGCCTAGCTAGCCAGCCCAGTTGATCAGTTCACTACGTCGAAAGCTTCAGCAGGCAGGGTGCCGTTCATGGCCTCTCGTTCTCCTACCACTGCAGACTTCGAAAACGACTGCAGAGAGATCCATGGCACGTGCGACGAGCCGCGCCGTCTCAGCCGCCTCCTGGCTCGCCGGAGCCCATCGGAGAGGAAACAGATCAACGCGACTTACCGCGCAATGTTCGGTGAAGACCTCGTTGCTCGACTGCAGAAAACCCTCGCGGCCGATCAGAACAACGAGGTAAGATAAGAAAACATAGGTAGAGCGTCTCAACGTTGCTTTCAGTCTCAGCATGAGCATGAGCCTACCCTCTCCAGCTCTGCAATCTGCTCTACCTGTGGATGCTCGACCCGGCTGAGCGGGACACGATCATGGCGAGGGACGCCATCGAGAGCGCCGCGACCGACTACCGGGTCCTCGTCGAGATATTCACGCGGCGGAAGCAGGAGCAGCTCTTCTTCACCAAGCAGGTGTACCTGGCCAGGTTCAAGAAGAACCTGGAGCAGGACATGGTCACCGAACCTTCGCACCCTTATCAGAGGGTACGTCTAAGCTCCTTCTCGTTGCAGTTTCAGTTCTTTCTTCTTCATTGTTTTAGTACTTAGGTAGGCAAACTCACTCCATATAGTGTCTCCGTTTCATGATTCGAGCAGCTACTGGTAGCTCTCGCGACCTCCCATAAGTCGCACCACGATGAACCCAGCCGGCACATCGCGAAATGCGACGCCAGGCGGTTGTACGATGCAAAGAACGGCGGTGCGGGGTCGATCGATGAGGCCACTGTTCTCGAGGTGTTCAGCAAGAGAAGCATCCCACAGCTCAGACTGGCATTCTGCAGTTACAAGCACATATATGGGCATGACTTCACCAAGGTAATAAGCAAACCCAGTATCCTAATGACATCCACCTGACAGGATCCTACTGAATCTTGGGCAATCATGGTTTGTGTATGCAGGCACTGAAGAAGAATTTGTCTGGTGAGTTTGAAGAGCCTCTGAGAGTCGTTGTCAAGTGCATCTACAGTCCTTCCAAGTATTACTGCAAGGTGATGATAGAAAGAAAGCAGTTTTGTACTTCATTTGTACCCATCCCTGGTCCCTGACTCATTCTTCCTCTTGGCATTGTCAGTTACTGCAGAGAAGTATGCAACAGCCAAGGACCAACAAAAGGTTGGTTACAAGGGCCATCTTGGGCAGCGATGATGTCGGTGTGGACGAGATAAAGTTGGCATTCAAGAGTAACTTTGCCAGGAACCTTGAGGAATTCATCCATGAAAGCTTGCCTCAGAGTGATTACAGAGACTTTATTTGGATGTGGCAAGGGGGCCAGTGACCTCATGGAATCGGACTCGGGGAATCTTTGACTTGTCCACGGAAGTTTATACGAACTTTATTTGGAAGTTTATACGAACTTGAATTTTGTAAGAGTAAGTTGAACATGAAAAGCAGCAGTACCATGTTATCTCAACTAGGGATTATGTTATAAAATGCTACAAGTCTGATTACATAATTGTTTGACATTGGTTGTGGCAAATTTATTAGATCTCATGTACGTACTAAAAAGAATTCTAGAATTTATGCATGTTGCAGAGGAGTGTATATTTTCAGATGAGCTTCTTCTTTCGGAAGTACTGTTTTAGATGCAACAACTGCAAGACTGAAACTAAAATGCAAACACTGAGCGACATCATGCTCAACCATGAGATCCTAGCATTCGTCTTCTCACTGGCATCTCTCATGTCTGATTCTCTGCATTGAGAACAATATTATTAAACGGAACAGTTATGCCTTGTGGTAAAATTGGCGAGAAATGTTAATAAATAGCACAATTATTCCCTAAGGTACCGATCCAAGAAGCGCATTGACTTACTTGGTCCTCAGCAAGAGCAGGTTTTGATGGATTGTTTGGACAGCCGCATCAAGCTTAAATAACTCCAGTTCAACTCCCTATTCAAGAAAATCACTGTTATCCAGACGAGAAAAAACAACCAAATTCAGATGGGTATGACATCATAATTTCATTTATTTCACCTCAAGTTTTTCCCTTTTAGCAACATAATCCCAATCTTTTGCCGCAATACCAATTTTCCAGTCAAGATTTAGTTTCACCACTAAACCTTTGCTATCACCATCAGCTGAGAAGCAAGCTAAATGGTTTCCTGCTTCTGTTGTGGTGAATGCAAACTGGTCCACTGAAACCTTTTCTTTCTCATGTATGGTATACCCAAAAGGGGATGTAACCTGCAAGAACAATGCAAATCGGAATGGATACGAAAGAGTTGACAGAACATAGAATGTACAAATAGTTTACCACTCAATTCCAAGTACAAGGGGAAATAAATAACTGTCAAAACGGAAACTAAATAAGACCACGTGTAAGGAATCCTAGTACCAGCATCATCCATTTGTACATATGCGATAATATCATGTGATGCAGCTACCGCACTAAAGTTGCAGCTACTATAACGGTAGAAGGTGGATTTTCAATCCAATGCCTCCTGACTCTCGAGTCATTATTAGTACATCGGAATCATGACTCGGCCATGCTAAATAGTGCAGATTACCTCTATCTATGGTCTTTCCGTACCCTACAATAAATCACTCAAGCATCAAAAACCATCTGATTGGAAGCCATGATACGACACATTGAAGAAAACAAATGTTTTCCTCATCCTTTGGAAGATTCAGCTTCCATTCTTCGAAACTACACGTTTAAAAGTAAAATCAAGCAAATATCATTCTGGGACAGCTAGGACAAACTGAATCATCATTGTACCCCATTATGCATTTAATTTCAGTGTAGAAGGATGATACTGAACCCTGGTTGAAAGCAAACAACTCCTTTGGTCAACCATCCATTATACTGAATGTTGACTGTATGATGTAAAATAATCATGCGTAATATCTACCGTAAAAAATCATGTGTAATATCTTTTAAAATGAATAAAAGTAGCATTGTTTTTCAGTAAAACCCGCGCAGAAGACATAGATCAATGTAGAGAATCCCAATGGCTTTCCAAAAGGTAATGGCCAATGAATTTTCTGAGGTTTCAACCAGTTGTTTTTATCTTGGGCGGATAATAATATTCTCCATGACATCTGCATTCTGCAACTTTGCAGAAGGATCCTCCTCATAATGGATCAACCGCGCACAAGAGCAATACTCATGCAGGCGTGCACAATGCATTTCCACTTCCATTTTTTCGATAGAATCACAAAAATATAAACCAAACCTAGTCACTGTAAATTCAAGCTGTCGATAAATTTGGCAGCTCCCCTGCAATGTTTTCCCAATATAAACGAACAGACGAAAATGGCAAAATGCTAATCCGGCTCCAATGCGATGGGTGATTTGTTCTCAGCATAGAAATTTTAGTTATTACACTGATCGTTCGGGCGGAGTACAAACAAATTACCTTGACGGAGACGGTGGGGTGGACCTGGTGGTGCTCGTAGAGGACAGAGTAGTCGCCGATGACGACGACGTTGTTCCGGATCTCCTCCGCCACGCACTTGGTCCCCGACGGCGGGATCTCCAACCACACCGCCCCCGCTCCCGCTGACATCCACCACAGCACCACCGCCGCCGACGCCACCACCCACGCACCACCTCGCGCCATCGTCCGCCCCTTTCTGTTGCTCCAAGTTCTCCCAGTGACCAGATTTTTTTTTTTTTGAGACAATCCCAGTGCCCAGATGCATCACACCACCGAGTGACTCCGTCTCTGGGTAGCCCATTGGGCCCATATATATGTCAGGCCCAATCAGGGCCGATTCGGCCCGAACACAACTCGAGTTGGATCAGTTATTCAGTTTACGGAGAACAAGTCCTAGTCAAGCCCAGTGTCATATGCAACCCTCTTGTATTCCACTGCGAAAAAAAATCGGCAGAAAAGCGAGAAGGAAGCAACGAACCGAGGGAGTCGGCGGAAGGAAGGTGGAAGTTGTTGGAGGAGGGTTTGCTCTGCCGCGGCCATGGAGAACCTGGCGATGCTGTGGGGGATCATCGGGCCGGGCGTGGCCGGCGCGCTCTTCGGCGCCGGCTGGTGGTTCTGGGTCGACGCCGTCGTCTGCAGCGCCGTCCAGGTCTCCTTCATCCACTACCTGCCCGGTGAGAACCCAGAACGAGATCCCCTTCCTCTTCCCTCAGGTTCTTTTGGCATAACCGCCCTTGGCTTCGAGGTCGGGAATTGATGGGTTTTGTTGGGGGATTTGCAGGGATCTTCGCGTCGCTGGCCGCGCTCATGTTCAATTGCGTCAGCAAGGATGACATCGGGAACGACTACTACTCGTCCTATGGGGATGATAACGAGTGGAGGTCAGGTTCTTTCTCAATTAGGCACTAATTTGTCGAATTGATCAGTGAATTTAGGTTACTGCTTATTCCTACTATTCACAAATAAGGTTCCTGAAATTAGATGATTGAATTGAACCTGAATATCTATACACGTTAACCGCAGACTAGATAGTTGCGTCAGTGATATGGATTTTCGGACACAATTCCCAGTTAGACAGCTGTTAGAGTAGGATTCATGTGACTTGCTTCTGGACAGCTAATCTTCCCAACTAGGTACCTTTGGATCTTCTTATATCAAGAGAAAGAAAATGTTATCCCTTAGATCTAAGTTAGGTTCCTAAATCCTCTGAGTCCTGAGCGTATGTCGAAGGATTGACTGATCTGATTATGAGTTTAAGTAGTTCAGAAAATTCATGTTAGTGCTTCTTTGGCCACCTTAAGTCAGCAAGTTGAACAACTATTTTGATTGTTTTAACAGCTAAATCAGTTAATATCTCTCATGAGGGTAGCATCAGCTTCCCTATGGCTAATGTTTGTCATGGTTCCCTATAAGCATTGCTCCTAAATCATCGTTTGTATATCACTTTATTACTTGCATATCCCTGTTTTTCTTGATAGTGAATAGAATATGTATATATTTATGTCAGGAGGGTCTTTTTTTCCTGAAAATCCATTTGCCAATTTTGGTACCAGGTACCCACACAGTGGGTTTCAAATGAACCTTATTGTATGTTGGAAACAACTATTTAGTACTATCCTATATTGGTTTAACATCTTGTATCGTGGGACGGAGGGAGTACATGCTTATTGGACTAACTTATTTCTGCTTATATGGTTGTATTGCTTAATTTATTTGTCCACTTTTTTTCTGCCTACTTAGTTGCTTATGACGTTGTGTAACTCTTTTCTGTCTTGAATAATAATATAATATTCTCTTGCATTGTTTTTGAAATAAAATTTTCTGCTGTCTGAGCAAGATGTTGATTTTATTTGTGTTAGTTGCGTATATGGTTATATGTTACTCCCTCTGTACCATAATATGAGATGTTTTAGCTATTCTAGTATGGACTACATACGGAGCAAAATGAGTGAATTTACTCACTAAAATACGTTTATATACATCCGTATGTAGTCCGTGTTGAAATACCTAAAACATCTTTTATTATGATATGTAGGATGTATTAAGTAATCACTGGAAATATAGAATTTCTCAGTACAGACATATAATGACAGTCTGACCAAGATCAGAGTCTGCATGCCTGATTAAAATGTTTTTATAGCTATGAATTGGAAATATCTTAAAACCTGAAATAAAGGAAGGCACGTCATATAATGTTTTATATGTTGGGAGACAAAGGACTGCGTTTAGTTTGCCTCGACCAATGTACCACATTTGTGCACAAATTGTAAGCTTCATTGAACCAATGTAAGGATTAGCTAAAATTGCTTCCAAAATTGGAACACGGCACAGGAAAGTATAGCAACAAAGTGAATCTTAAACTGAAGGCTCGGTCTAGGCAAGCCCAAGATGTTGAATATCTGTTTCTCTAGGTACACGTGCAGGGTTAAGGGTTCTCATTTTCTGGATCATTCAAGTATGTTGTGCAAATCTCAAACTTCATTTAGGATTCAGAACCTCAAACTGATGAAATACTTCTGGACCAAAAGAACATTGTAATTGCTAGTATCGTGCAACGTGGTTACACCGTTACATCTATTCTGCTTCTTTATGTCTTCCATATAAGAGTATAGTACACCAAAGATGGGGTTACCAAGAAAGATTATCTGTCCTGAGGTACTACACTGAATTCTTCTAACAGGGTTTCTTTTAATGTGCAGGGCGAAGCTTTGGCTTTTTGTCGCGTATGTTGTTTCTTTCGTCTGCCTAGCTGGATCAGTGGGTTTGTTGGTGCAAGATGCCTTGACAGACAAGGGCCCTTCCGTGTGGACTGGTGTCGCCGGTGTTCTGCAATGTGTTTTCGTGCTAATAAGGTATGTCTGCATGCTTCATCGACTTTCTCTCTCGTTCCTTCCCAACTTCACTTGGCCAATATAACTGACGTCACGTCATATTTGCAGTGGGTTGACTTACTGGACGTGCCACAGTGAGGAATAAGGTGTCAAAATGTTCTGGGAATACCTGGAGGGTTGGTCAAATCTCACGGAGATGTCTTGTCTTACCAGTGTGTAAATCATGTTCATCTCGTGGCAGGAAGACTGGATGTTTGATGTGTGCATATAGCTGTCTACTTCCTGAAACGATCCGTAGCACTGCACTATGACAGTACGTGTGTGTCCTAATTTCTTGTGATGCTTGGCTTGAGGTTAGAATTATAAGGTGGGCCGCGAGCTGCCTGCAGCAAGTCGTTATTATGAAATCTCCTACTAGTAGTAGCATCGAAATTCAGTTGACTCCATTTAAAGCAGATGGGCGGTTGCTCGCAGATTCTTTCTTGGTGATCGTAATGTGACTGGGTTCTTGGGGGATTGAGTCCAGATGCTGTTTAACGCTGATTCTTTCTTGGTGCTTGTATAACAATAGTAGTAGGACGAAGTAGTAGATCTGGCGCTGAAAGTATTATCTCGGGGATATCCAAGTTGTTGAACTACATATCTGATCACCATCTTGCATATTTATAATCTAACAGGTATTCGTGTGCGCTGGAGCTGCATATTAAGGCATGCTGTTGTACTATTTTGTGCGGTAGATGTACGTGTGACGTGAGGCTTTACTTCGTAGACAAGAGTAGATTTTCCAGTTGGGGTCTTTGCGCCTTGTAGACTGCCTGGTGCCTGGCCGCCGGCTGGACCGATCGAGGCCGCAGCTCCATGTTGTGCCTGCAGCTCGCAGTGATGAAGCGAACGGCAGAGACTGAGACCCATCCATCCGGGTCTACCACCCGATCAACTGGATACGTCACGTTTTTCTTGCTCAGTGATAACCTGGCCGATTGGTCGCCGTTCATTCCGTGGTGGCGCCTCGCGTGCCAAGCCCTTGTATCATCCAGCTTCGTCGCTTTCCCCAAAGCCTAGAGTGGATTTAGCAGCCAGTACCGGGGGTAAGGACACGCTGCCCCAATCTCTAAGAAGAGGCTCGACAGCGACTTCCACATCGATCAAACTGTCTGGAGTCTGGACAAGTGATCCAAAATCGTCCTCTTGTTGTGACAGGAAATCCGCTAATGATGAGCAGTCCGAGATGAAGACCACGTTGGCCAGCTAGATCGAGTCGGCGGTGAGAAAGAACGCGGTGCTCTGCCGTTGCGCATTCGAACGGCGGCGCGTTGACGACGCGCCTGGCATGATCGCGTGTCCACGGAACTCGAACGTGATACGGAACCCAGGCAGAAAGTCGGATCCGATCCTCGCCGCCAATATGCCAACGCAACACGGCGCACCAACGGATTAATTGATCCATGTCCACACGACGAGTCGAGTCGACCTCGCCGGCGGGTTGTGCGTTTAGTTTCTGCCGGTCTTTGCCGTGGACGCTTACCGCTCCAAATAATTTTCGCTCCCGATTTTGACTAAGCATGGTGTGCTTTTCTCGATCAACAATGGTAACCCATTTGGGTGTAAGCTAGAGTGACAATACAATGCTTAATTTATTCTCAAGAGTTTTTTGTGTTCCTGGTCCTAGTAATTTTTTGTGTGTGTGCAAACCTAAGTTGAATGGCATAAGAACAACTCTAAGAGAGTCTCCATCCTATTTCGTTCATATTTTCCTCATCCGCATCAAACAATTGAACACTATTATTACAAACCGTTAATCCAAACACAACAAGTAATCCAATATAGAAAATAATCCTAACACAAAAAATAATCAAAATTAATAAACAATCGGAATGCAACACATAACGCAATGAAACGAATTTTAGATTGCTAGAGTCTTTTGGGACTGTTGGAGACACGAGTAATTTTACATTGCTAAAAAACCACCCGCTCCCGAGTTTTTGGGAGAGATATCTCAGACAAGTGAAGGCATGCTTTTGAGAGATATCTCAGACAAGTGAAAGCATACTTACTTCAGCATATTAAAAGAAAATATTTGAGTTTGACAGATTAATGTAGCTTATTTATAAGAGAAAAATATATATTGTAGTACTACTTATTTGAGATTATTATTGGAAATCTTGAAAAACTAATGCGCTGTCGTTCATATAATTTATGAGAGTTTACACCCGGACTCTGCATAGGTAGAATGCACATTACTGCTAAAAAGGTAAAAAATAGCGCAGTACTAATGTAGCTTACTTAAGAGAAAATATATAATACTAGTAGTATACTCCCTCCATCCACGAATAAGTTCTTTTTTTTTTACTTTTGTGCTAAGTCTAACTTTTTAAAATTTGAACAACTTTATAGAAAAGAGTAGTAACATATATGACATCAAATTTGCTTCATTTCAAGACAAATCTAGTGATACTAATTTAGTACAATAAATGATGGTACATTTTCATATGAAGTTGGTCAAACTGTGATAAGTTTGATTAAGGACAAACCTAGAGGTACAACTTATTTACGACGGAGGGAGTACTACATTAGGAGAATATTATTGGTGATATCTTGAAAAAGTAATATTTCAAAAATTCCTCGTCCTTATGATTTATTAAATGAGTATAGTTTATTTCTTTTTACAAGTTGTGACGTCAGTTGACATCACAGCTGTGTGTAGAGCCATGAGTGCTCGATAGAACCAAAAGGGCTACTAACAATATGTGCATATGCTAATTAACTAAACATATTCAAAAAATCATTTGATTTCGGCGGATTAATATAGCTTACTTCGAGAAAGTATAGTCGTATATTTCACTTCGAGAATATTATTGGTAATATATTGAAGATTCAATATCTCAAAAATTCCTCGTTGCTGTATGAGATATTTTATGAATGAAAAAAGAGTGTTTTTGACAAGTTGTGACACCACTTGACATCATAGCTTGTGTGTGTTCAATAGAACCAAAATGGACATTAACAATGTGCATATGCAATTACTTCAACATATTAAAGAAAATATTTGAGATCAACAGATTAATGTAGCTTATTTAAGAGAAAAATATATATTGTAGTACTACTTCAATGAAATATTATTACAAATCTTGGGAAACTAATGCACCCGTGTATCTGTAACATATATAGTGATCTGTCCGATACATCTGAATCTGATAAAAGTTTTTTGAGAAAATTAATCTACTGAATTAATCGGCTCAATTCGGTGCAGCTGTTCCTGTCGTCTTCTTCTCCAAATGAACGTAACAGTCATCTTCTGTTGTCCCTCTCGAAACAAGAAAGAGAGAAAAAAAACAGTCAGCCTCTGTTCACAGCCTTGCATTGTGAACGTAGCATTTTTTTCTTGTCCCATTAAAATAGTCGTCTTCTTCTTCTCCTCCCTTGTTGTTGTTGTTGTTGTTTCCCTCCCCAGCTTCGGTTACTTCGTGAGCTTCATAAAAGCCGTCCTCGCCTTCTCGCTCCTGCACTGCACACACACCAAGTTTCCCGACGCAGCACCGGGCGATACAGAGAGAGACAGAGAGCGACGGCGACGACGACCACCACCACGGTTGAGCGGAAGATGAAGGCCAAGAACGGCGGCGCCGTCGCCGGGGAGAGGAGGCCGGTGGTGTCGAGGACGATACTGCTCCTCTGCGTCTGCAGCTTCGGCCTCGGCATGCTCTTCACCGACCAGTGAGTCCTCCTCCTAGATTAGTTTTACCTTAGCCACTCCTGGTTCACCCTGTGGCCCTGGCTGCTATCTTGGATCCATCTGTCACGCGGTGCAATGCTCGGTGTAGCTGAAATATTTCCCGTGGCGATCGATTGGCCAGGTTTGGAGCGACGCCGGATTTGAAGAGCCCGGTCGTGGTGCAGCGGCGGCCGCAGGAAGGGGAGCTACAGATCAAGTCTGAAGATTTCGTCGCCAAGACGGTCTGTGCTGAATTTTAGCCTCCTCCTGTTTCTTGTTTTGATGAAACTTATGCTCATCCTGCTGTCTCAGATATATAGTTATATGTTTCATGTTTGCATTTATATACATATTACATGTTTGTATTGTTTCTAAATTATGCTTACATGTTTGTAAACGTTGACAGAAACAACTGTAAGCGCCCCTTGGTAGCAACTGTTGTGCACCTGCTTTACATTGTTTCTATTAGAAGAATAATAAACACGATTTTTCACTAAACGATAGATCAAGTTGTTAAAATAAGTTTTTTTTGAAATTCTTTGAGATGTAAATATTCCAACACCATTTCTTCGATTTCAGAAACCATCTGACGATAGGGACGTGATGGGGGAAGTGACAAAGACTCATGAGGCCATACAGTAAGTTCACATGAATCCTGAAAAATGTCCTGAACCTATTTGCATTTTTTGCACTGTCCATCGGGGGAACTAATTGGGATATGGTTTTGTGTCTAGATACTTGGATAAGTCAATTGCCACCCTACAGATGGAGCTGGCAGCGAGGCGCAGCACGCAGGAGCTGCTCGGAGGCGCAGTCGGCGTAAGACAGGAAAGGAAGAAAGCTTTTGTGGTTATCGGGATCAATACCGCCTTCAGCAGCAAGAAGCGTCGGGACTCCGTCAGGGCGACATGGATGCCTCAAGGTTCGTAGTTTACAATGCTACCTGATTGTTTCCTTGTGCTGGCTTAGCTGTTCCATGCTGCATTTCATATTCTTAGTTATAACCGATGCAGATGAATATGTACATAACTTATCAAATGGGGTTACATATCATCATAGTAAATAAAGTTAGCTGCAGAAAATATAATTAATTGAGTAGGATTGTTTATCGTTAGAGCTGACTCAGTCATACAATTTTAGAGTGCATAGTTTCTGCTAAAAGTCGAGCTCTTGGACTGGGATGGATCATTTTGTTGGCTGATAGTTATTCTTACTCTGTTGTGCCTGATGTACTCGTAGCATGTAATAATCAGCACATATCTACCGTTGCAGGTGATAAACTCAAGAAACTGGAACAGGAGAAGGGAATCGTCATCCGTTTTATGATCGGACATAGGTAAGATTAGTGGGCACTATGCCTCAATATTTCTTTACTTGTTTGGTGAAAAGAAGTCATAGTATATTTTATAAACTCTCCATGGAATGTTTCCATAGTTAGCCAGAAAAAGGACTCCATAAAGCCTCCCGTTCTTGTTATGATGACATTCCAAAAGGTTTATGCAGTTATTCATTTTGCTGGAACTCTAGAAGATAGATCTCACTTAATCAGGACTACTTAATTTTGGTAAAGAAGCAGCATACTCACCACTAAATCGAAAATACACATTATCGGCGAAGAAAACTGAAATTTCCCACGAGATATGTCACAATGGTGATACTATGGTTTACATTTTCTGCCATGCATTTAAATATGACGACTGAAATAGCAATTGGTGTTTATGCTTTGCAGTCCTACATCGGACAGTGCCCTTGATAAGGCAATAGACGCGGAGGATGCAATTCATCATGACTTTCTTAGGCTGGTATGATGATGTTCTCCAAACATTGAATTGCATCATTCCTTTCCCTTTTCTATTAAATCAAAATCAGCCAAATCTTTTTGCCATCACTGATTTGAGGTGTCCATACTGAAGCTAATTCTGCTCGAACCGTATATGCGCGTGTAGGACCATGTTGAAGGGTACCACAAGCTATCTGCAAAAACCAAGACATTCTTCTCCACTGCTGTGGCCTCATGGGATGCTGACTTCTATATCAAGGTGGATGATGATGTTCATGTCAACCTAGGTATGATGTTTGTGTAGAAGTATACCTTCTGGAATCTCAATAATCTAAGGAGAAAACTAACCGATCCATGCGATGCAGGTATGCTCATCACGACTCTTGGCCATCATAAATTGAAGCCCCGGGTCTATATTGGATGCATGAAGTCAGGACCAGTTCTTTCCGACAAGTAATCCTTCTGAAAACACCATTTAGTTGTAGTAGAAAAATGTTTATGGCCTGAATGGCTCTTTTTTCTTTTGGCCTCGGCCACCCCCTGTTTGTTTCTTCTATATCAATATAAAAGGCAAAACTTTTGCCTGTTTCAAAAAAAAATACTAAAACTTTGCCGCACTGACCTTATCTTCAGAACTTCAAAGTACCACGAGCCTGAGTTCTGGAAGTTTGGAGAGGACGGAAACAAGTACTTCCGCCATGCCACTGGGCAGATATATGCCATCTCAAAGGACCTTGCCACCTACATCTCTGTCAACCAGTAAGACCAGAGATCATTCATGTTCATGCTCATTCAGGCAGTATTTCCATTTCATGAGTTGCTACTGATGTCATCTGTGTTCATCTTATCACCCAGGCCACTACTGCACAAATTCGCAAACGAAGATGTATCGCTGGGAGCGTGGTTTATTGGGCTAGATGTGGAGCACATTGACAACAGGGAAATGTGCTGTGGATCAGAAACAGGTCAGTTTCTTCACTTGTTTTGCATACCATGCACCATCTCTGAAGATGATGAACATGGCACTAATATTTCCTTTCTGAAATGGTTTCTATCTCAGATTGCGAGTGGAAGGCACAAGCAGGGAACTCTTGTGTCGCATCGTTCGACTGGAGGTGCAGCGGGGTCTGCAACCCAGTCGAGAGGCTGAAGGATGTGCACTCGAGATGTGGTGAAGGAGACGAGGCAATCTGGAGCACCTCATTCTGATGACATGTTAATAAGTTTTCACAGGCTTGTTAGCAAGGAAGTATGATTTATGAGGTTTTCTTCCCGGGTATGAACGTATACAATGCAGACCATAGTGCCTTCAGGAAGGCTCTCCGAGTGTGAGATCAGACCACAATGGGGAGAAGAGAAGACTTTGTCATATCCGATGAAGGTAGAAATAGGAGGAGAATACCCGCTGGACACACCTCTTTTTCCTTTTCCTTTTCTTTTTTCTTCCTCTTTTGTATCTTGTTGAGATAGGGAAGATGCAGGGGTTTGTTTGGGGGTAATCATGCTGATTTTCTCCGTACATAAACATAATTGCATTCAATTAATTTATTTCATCTAGTATGAGATCATCGTTAAATCAGTTGGGAGTTCAAACACAGCTCATTGTCTACATATGCTCTGCTGATACATGATCTGAATTCTAGAATTTGCACCAACAAAAATCATTGTTGAACCAGTCACAAGTCTGAACTTCAAAGGGATCTAGGTATATGTATGTATGCCCTATTCATATATGATCGGAATTCTACACCTTGTGCCAACTATAACCATGGAGAATTTAAGCAGAGGTTTAGAACACTCTTGTCATCCTTGTTTGGTGGATGCTAAGGAATGAATGTGATAATCAAATCTTTAACCATCAATGTTGCAACGCAGAGCAAGTTTGAAGATCTTGATATCTTCGTGACCTCTTTCGACAGGACATGAGATCACAACTGTTTCTTTGCCAACTTTTTCTTTTGCTCTACATATGGATAAACTCTCTGATACTTTAATATAGCCCAAGCAAGGTCTCTCAGAGAGAACTCGGGCCATAGCGGGTCTGGATTCTGCAAATGAGTAAACGTGGTCTGCCAGAGAAGGAAATTGCTCAGTCGAGCCTCGCCTGAAGTCCGGATCACAATGTCAGGATCTGGGCATCCATTGCTGTACATATGGCGCTCTAAATCGGCTACAGAAATATCTGAATGTGCACCATTATTTGCATCATGACCATTGCAGTTGGCGGCGTGCACTTTTTGCGCAATATCCCTCTGTTCTGCACACAGCTTGTTAACAGCATTCACAATCTCTGAAGTCGAGTTGTATGGCATGCAAACAGAGAACACCAGTCCGGTATTTCCAGAGGTGGTTGCCATCAACTTCTGAGCTGCTAACTTCACCGGTTCACTCAACATGTCCAAGTTCCCCAGAAATTGATCTTACAGTTAACCTTGTTGATGACACCTCTGCTTTTCAATAGCTCATTGATCTTCTCCTCCATCAGCTCCATCAAGGACTGCACCTCACTTGGGTCTCGCTTAAAGTTGTCGATGCTAAATGCGTACACCGTGATATACTTCACACCCATTTCATAGCAGTACAGCAGATTTGCAGTTAGAGCGGAGAAGCCCATCCTGTGACCAGTGTCATCCTTCGTACTTCTGACTTTAGCGTATCTACGGTTACCATCCATTATAAACGCAATGTGTTCAGGCATCGGGCCATATGAGAGTACAGCTATGATGCATTTGCGTAGAAATTTCAGCAGGGCTGCAACAAGACCAGTTTCCTCCATCTTCGGTTCCTAGACCAGCAAGATAAAGCAGAACTGGTCAGTGCCTTGAAAAGTGTCGGAACAATTGCAGATGTCACAGTAAAACAAAAGGTGATAGTTCTCCGAGGATCTTCAAATACTGATAACTATGATACCTACATGCTTTTTTTTTTTCATGAGACTAAATACTAGAGATCGAAAATGAATTTCCTAGAGAACTGAATCTTGCAAAGAAATTTTTTGGGGGACTGGTACAAACAAGTTGTACTGAAATGTAGGGTACAGCCTTTGGATATGCAGCAGCGAATTTTAATCCGGACTGATTGATTGGAGTATCCATCCCGGACAAACATCTGTATTGGACTGCTCACAGCAAAGTTAGGGTTCCTCACCAAAAAGAGGATCAATCCAAGCCCGGATCGATGCCGGATTATCCTCTACTCCATCCACGCCAGTGCACCAGAGCGGAGGAGGAAGAGGAGAAGTTCCTTCGAGGCCGCGCTTCACTGGAAAGAGGTCCGGAGGACGAGAGGAGTGCTCCGCCGCTGGCCGGCTAGAGGGTTCGATGAATATAGGTGAGGGAGTGTTTTTTTTTTTTTTTTTTTGACAAGGTGAGGGAGTGTTGCTTCTTTCTTTTCCCGTGGGCCGAACAACTGCTTTATCGAGACTCACTCGAGTGACCCAGCTCTCATGGGTCGCAATTTTTTTTTAATTGGATTCCAATCTTTAGAAAAAATATGTCTTTTTTTCATAGGATTCATTTATACTAGATTTGGTAGAAAAAATCGTCAACTATATTTTCTTACAAATGATCCTACTTTTGCGCCTAAGTATCAATCGACACATTTTCAATCCTCTATTATTCAAGATGTCACGGCACTCTAATATCGTGTTTTCCCTATTCTAGTGTTTCGAGAATCGCAAGAATCAAATATGCAATCACATTGTTGTATCAAAAGAAAATATTTCAAAAAATTACTTAATTTATGCTGCCCTGACTCATTGATCATTTTTCGGAGATATTTGATCACGTCTCTCACATAACCTGAACCTTGACCGTGTATTAACTTTTTCATAGTACAAATTGAAAATATATCTTTATGTTGTTTCCGTACCATATATATGTTCTATTGATCTTAAAATATTGACCCAGTGGCCAAAAGTGATCAAATCAATAGGAGTATAATAGTTTTCTCCACATTACGCACATTTAAAAGTGCAACTATTTTTTTTCTTAACACCGATGCGTAAAACTATACATTTATATTAAATCAATATGGGTATCATAGTCTTGTCGATGGATGACTTTAGCCATGGAATTACACGTTTGATTCTAAATGTTGCCTCTCGCAAAAACAATTCCTTTAAATGAGACACCTATATCATCAAACTAAGAAATTAATCATTAGTGGGCTGAAGATATATTCACCATCCTGGGGCACTATTATTTTAGTGATGTACATCTTGGGCACCGAGAAACGAAGCAGAACTATTAACAACCTATTATTGGATCCAAAAGAAACTATCACCTATTTTACCACAAAAAGTGAGCACATAATACAGTACTTTCTCACAAGGCCGATTCAATGCAAATCTGGACTCGGGGCAAACCAAACTAAATATAATTTGTACCAAACTTTTATACTTCTCTAGATTTTACTTTTAGCATGTAAAGTATCATAAGTATAATTATCTGTTTGTTCACATGTTTTATCACATAACTAGAAATATTACTATATATTATGTGGTGTTTTTAGTAATGAATATTTTGTAACAAAAGTTCGTTATAGATCTTTTATTCCTACAATTCATACTGTATATGATTTATAGTTATTTATCGTAAAGACCTATACAAAGTACAATCCAACAAATATTTTATTGCGGTTTCTAGAGTATGATTATGTATGCATATTTATAGAAACTTGCAAATAATAAACTGAACCAATGACACTAATTTTTCATGGTCAAATTTTTATAGCAAGTTTAAAGTTAAAAAATGTGCATGCTCTAGACATGGTATTGAAAAACCCTTGGTTAGGGTAATAACCAATAAAAACAAAATTATTTGTATTCTAATATGTTTGCATATGTGGATTTTGTTATTTGATGTTATGTTGTTATGCAACCTGCCTTGTTATTATGTGGTGTACACAATGCCGGCGACAGTTTATGAAATAGAAATGTGTTTCACAAATTTAAACATGAAAATCTAGCTATGTAGATTTCCTAAAAAGCTGCAAGAGTTCTATCAGAAAGAGCATAGCATTCTAACTACAATTATTGTCGCCGGTCACAGTGGTTTTTTCTTACATCCGAAGAGACTCGTGGTGTGTAATTGCTTCAACAAATTAATCATGTTTAGTAAATTTTTGTTAATATACTCACTCCGTCCCAAAATATAACACGAGCATGATTTTTCACCATTAATAATTCATGTATTCGACCACTACTAATATTGAAATGTATGGATTGTGCTTGTATAAATGACATCTTACATTTTGTCTTGTGCGATACTTTTTCTTATGTATTTATACTATTTTTAGAAATATCATAAGTAAAATAATAGTTAAAGTTGTGCAGTGTTGAGGGGGAGAAGCAAGCCGAACCTCTGATCGACCGAGATACTTAATGATTAATAAATAGTTTTATGGGTGTAATGGACAATAGCATATTTTTTATGATATAGTTTTCCATTTTGGGTCCTTCTCTTCTCAAGGCCCTGGGCGGTCGTCCTTTTTGCCCGATCTATGGGCCGGCCTGCTTTCTCACTATAAAATGTGAACTTATATCCATTGGTCCTCTTGGAGAAAGGAGAAGCTAATAACAATGAAAGCTTCTGTGGAACTGAGGTCTCGTTTATGCCAAACTGCTTATAATAAATATTCCATGGCCTCTTTCTTTTCTGAAAATGCAGGAGGTCGGCATGTCCATATATATTAAAATATAAAGAGTTGATACAAAACACCACCTGCGCTCGCAAGAGGCTGCATGGTCGTAAAACTTGGAAAATCCATGAGTTTCAAACACAACATCCAATCGACAAATTGTTAAAAGCTTTACTGTTTTCTATGGAAAAACAAGCATAAAATTGGATACATTTAGGTAGGGACACAATTGAGTGGTTTGTGATTTCATACTTAGACTTTTCATTAATTGAAGGGACAAAAGTGCATGTTTGTACTACCTTATCTTATGATCTTCGGAGAGAAATTTAAAACTGATTGAAAGTTCACTTTGAAATTTGATAAGCGAATAACCGAGTAGTCAAACTTTTATGAGCACCCATTGGTTTGGTGACAACTAGCACGCGCGCAACTCAGTTCATCCAGCCAATATTGAACCTTGGAGACACGGCTCGCCTTCGCCGGTGAGTCTACGAGGATGCTTTTCTCGTCACCGACCAAGTCACGCCATCTACTCTTTCCCTCCTTTAGGCATCAAGAGTGGACGGTTCGTCGACAATGAAAGTTCAGTTAGAGCTGTCGGTTTTCGGAAGTGACCAGTCGGTCGAGATGCGGCGTTGCTGCTCATATTTGGACAGGCTCTTTTGTTTCGTAGGTTAGATGTTGGTGGCTGTCTTCGGACTAGCCAGGTGTGGAGTCCATGTTATGTTAGGCTCATTGTTCGCAACGAATTGTAATCGTTATGCTCTACTCAGTTGTGTTGTATGGGTGTTGTTTGTTTTTCTTTGAGCGTGTAAATAATTATCCTTTGTTATCAATGCATCGAAAACTCAAAGCTCGCAAAAAAGAATCTGTAGCAAAAACATTTACAACTTATTACCACGAATTGTATCCAATGAAAACTACAGTTCGCTGAATATATGAAAACTACAGTCGCTAAAATCGTAGTATATATACTTATTTGCGCGTCTATGCTGATGCGCATGCTCTCGTTCGATGCATGTGCGCGCGGTAGCCTAAGCCTACATATGGCGCAGCAGACGACACACGCTTGCATGGTCGCGCGTCAACATTGCGCCGGGGCGAACGACATGGTCTCCGCCTCCAGATCGTAGAGCACCCGCATGTCCTGCTGCACGAAGTTTCCGATGGTGGAGCCAGAGTCGCCGGAGTCGGCCAGGAGGAGGCACAAGCTCCCTCTCCTCTGCTCGTCCAGGATGTAGTTCCGGCGCGGCAGCTCGAGGTCCGTGCCCTCGAAGTGGAACACCATCCTCGGCACCGGCAGCGCCGACGCGCGCCTCCCCATCGGCGCCGTCGTGAAGCACACGCCGTCGTCCGGGCCGCTGCTGTTCGCGAACGGCAGCCTCAGCTGCGCGCGGAACGCCCTCACCACCTCGGCCAGCACCGCCGCCGGGAACAGCGTGAGCGCCGTGCCGGAGTCAACGATCACCCCGCCGGAGCCGTCGGTATTCAGGGCGAACGACGACAGCGGTATCCTCAGCCGTCTCGCGCCGACCGTCACGCCGGTGAACGGGACGTAGTAGAAGGTCGGGTTCTGACGGCTCTGCAGGAGTCTCGTGGTCTGGACGGGTCCGGTGGCGTCGTCGTAGACGCCGGCGGCGAGAGAGCCGAACAGGAGGGTGCTCTTCCTGGAGCTGGTGTAGGGCGTGAGGCAGTAGGAGAAGCGGCGGATGGACATCTGGGACACGAGCGAGAGCGGGTTCCGGCCGAAACCGACGATGCCGGAACCGTTGTTCAGGCTGCCGATGTTCATGTTGCCGCACCCGAACCCGAGCGGGGCGCTCACCCTCTCCCCTGACGACGACGTGAAGGTGAACCGCTCCATGGCGTAGACGCCCAGCGTGGTCGTGCCGTCGCCGTAGTTGTAGCGATAGGTGCAGGTGTCCGGCCTCTGGCAGGCGTGGTGCAGGATCTCGCCGCAGATCTGGCCCGAGCACCGCATGGGCTCGTACGACGACGACGCGCCCGGCGCGAACAGCGGGTCCGGCTGCGGGAGGCAGCTCGCGCACGGCGCGCACTGCGTCCAGATGAGGTCGCTGCCGGTGTCCAGCAGCGCCGAGACGGGCTGCGGGGGCGTGCCGATGGAGAGGTCGACGAGGTACTCGAGGTCGCCAGACGGGCGGACGGCCACGCCAGGCTGCTCCTCCTCGCTCTTGCCGCGGTGGCGCCCGTTGTTACTGCTCCTCGCCACGGAGAGCGCCGCCGCCCTCGCCTTGCTTCGCTTCATGGCCCGCCTGACGAGCTCCCGCCTGGACATCTGCTTCCCGGCGTCCACGTGCATGAGGTCGACGCGGACGTCTCCGGCGAAGGCCGCGGTACTGTCCGCCGGCGCGGAAGCGTAGAGCGACGCCGCGAGGAGCAGCGGCACTGCTAGTGCTACCAATGCTTGCTGCATGATTACAGTGAAGCTAGCTCCCGATCGAATACTATCTAGTTTGCGCGGCAAGGTGTCCCATATATATCCACGATCGATATTCCTGCACCGCTCGAATGCAAACACGCATGGAACGCGCACGAAAGCAACCGCCATGGCCAAGACGATGGTCCATGCATGGCGACTTTAGAAAATTCTCTTCCCCATTCTCAATGGTGGATCAAGCACCAAAGTAGGGGAATGCTCTTGGAGCATCGCCGTGGAGGAGGGAAAAGATGTGGAGGAGCCCAGAGTTTGGCGACCTGTACCTCACCAAGTCCAAGCTGCGACACCACTACATCGCGGCTAAAATTCTTGATGTGACGGCCGAGTTAAGAGGGGTGATTCTGCAGAGAAATGCTTGCCGGTGAGAAAACCTCGGGCGCCCATAGCAACGCGCGACGCCGGATTCCTGCAAGAGATCAAATATTCTAGAGCTGCATAGAATCGATGTCCGGATCTAATTCGAACCTAACCACTAGATTTCACGAGCACGATAAGGTAATACTCGGAAGGGAGCTCGATCCAGCATGCGTGATGTAAGCAATCCGGCACAAGATGGTGTCATCAAAATGCAGACGAGACGAGGTAACATCTTCAGGTTTCACTGAACTACGTATGCGTGGCTTGTAGCCTACTGAACTTAAGGCACTAAACAAAGCATATATGTGCCGGCACGAGTAGTGCAGGGCGCCGTCGATCCCCGCTTCAATCAGCTGGACACGGAATGGATTATGCCTGCCTTTGCAGAATGGAATGTTGGCTGGTCTGATGTTGATGTCACATGACTGGATAGACAGATAGTGGATATGTTCTGGAGGTTCAGTCACAGGTTGAAGTGAGATGCAGGTTGCAATTTCAGATTTGGAAAAGAACGATACAGCAAAATGGAGTTGAAGCTGAGGGAGTGGAGTCGAACCTGTGCTTTTGAGAAAGTTTGAAGTGAGATGCAAAAACATACTAGAATGGAATAAAAAGGAGGTGCGAAAGCAATCATGCAACTGATGCGACATGGAGCAACTGGTTGAATTATCCCCAGCTTTTCTGAAAGGATTGTGGTGTTGATCAGAACCAAGAAATGTCACTCGTCACATCAGAAGGCTCCATCGACTAACCGAGTGACGACCTGATTCCTAATCCTGGTTGATATGGTAGCTATTTTCTCATCATCTGGCACTGCTTGACTTGCTTTCACTGCTTTTCTTTACTACTAGGTAATATGCCCGTGCGTTGCAACGGGTGAAAACAAATCAGTGTTGTTGAGGCTTACAAAGTAAGTTCTTGCTAGTACAAACGCAACATGTCGTCGGTGCAACACGCCTTGTACTATAGTATAGAATGTACATTTAGTATAGATTTGTGGTATGTCAAAAGATTAAATGAGAGTTTTTTTAATACTCAATAACCTACAGTGTAGCTTGCAAAGAGCTTCCATGAGAAATTTCTTCAAGTGTGTATTGTAAATACTTGACAAACTGGTTGTGTAAACACTGTACTTAGCTCAAGTCATGAATATGCTCGTGCAAGTTGTAAATGACAACTACTCATGGTATCAAATAAATGGTTAGAGATATCCAACATCGTTACTCTTTTTCACATAATTGTTCATGTGTCTGGTTACACAATGCCTAGTCGTGAGATACACATGCTTTACAGGAGTGAGGTGAAAATGCAACCAAAGTGACTCATCAATGACCATGCCTTTTGTAATCGGGAATTAACCACAATACTACATACATGTCATTATTTTCACCGTCTACACATCTGTCTGTAACACACAGTCAGGCGATGGTGTTAGGAACATCCTAGTCCTGGCTTCAGGCATCATATAGATTCATAGGAAGAACACCCAATGTGATAGGCAGCCTGACCCACACCAACGTTTGATGTTTGGTGATGGGGGCGTTGGACCAGGGGTAGATCTGCAAGTAAAATAATGTAATGTTACTTATCTGTAGAACGGAAATGTTGATGATAATATGATGCAACCAAAGTCCAAAATCAATTCCAGAAATTGACAGAGAAAACATCTAATATTCTGAGCAGCCAAGTTTGAAATGTGTGCAACAAGATGAAATTAGTTCAGAGTATAACGCATAGCCAGATACATCTTCTTTCCCACCCTGTGCAGCACACGACAATAGTCTTCGCCACATCCTCATATTGCCCACCCTGTGCCATTCATATCTTTTACATTGTCAAACCTGATGAGCACTGTAATCATTAGGAGCAATGATTCTCTGTGCAACAGTCAGGATGTAGACTACTCCATTAGGAAAATGAAGATAACGTTTTTTTACTGTAAATAGGAAGGCAAGCTGAATAGTACTATACCTTTGCAGCTTCAATGCTTATATCAGCGATACCACGGCAGAAAGAATTAATCAGAAGTTGCATTTGCAGAAATGGGGGCAGTAATTTAATATTGAACTACCGAAGTCTTGTAACAGTAATGACATGCCTGTATCAAGTTAGAGCACCCTTCTTTTCAATGTCTCCATATTACAAGTGGTGAGAAGGAAGTTGAAAAATCCTAAAAAAGGAAGACTTCAAATCAGGTAACAGATAAAAAACAACAAGTTACACTAAAGATGTTCTATGTTATCTCATTTCACATCTGAACTGTAATACACCGGCAGAAATCAAGAAAACGGAAAAGGATCAGCATTTAAGGAGATGAGCACATTCCACCAAACCAGTATCAGTATTATGTACCTCATGTGCTTGAAATGACCATGTGCTTGGTGATGCCACAGTGACCTGACCCCATGTGTGCTTGGTTAAATAATCCTACAGTTGAAGAACGCTAATCAAGACCTCACCCCATGTGGGCTTTTCTCAAAATAAATGGAAAATTGAGTGGCAACACAATTAACAATATAAAAATGAACTTCCAATATTTTAATCTTTATAGGTGTATCACACCATATAACATGTAGAACGTAGTCCCTCAACTATAACTGAAAAATGATCACTAAGAAGTTGATCCAAGTTTAGAACAATACAGGCATGCACATAGAACCTTGGTGGAACTTGGGAAGATGTAAGCCCAAACCATGATATACGCCCATGAAATAGGCAAGCATATTCAGATCACAAGGATCGTTCTCTTGGTCTCACAGGAACAGCGGTGCATGCAAGTACGCTCAGGTCCATGAACCTGATGGCGGCAGCCGGGCAGATCAGCTATATGCTCAGCAGTCAGTGCAGACACGGCCGGATAACGTTCAGCATGCAAAATCAGGGACATATTAGCGTGTTTGCAGGTACTTACTGTTACGCAGCAGCAAATACTTGTAAGGAATAATCCGTTCTACAAATATTACTGTCAAATTGTAATGTGTCCTAGGCTCCTAGCAGGTAGCAAGATAATACAGCTTCATTTCAATCTTTCGAATGCTTAATGCTGATCTTTCGTAGGCCCCTTTGTGATGCTTCCGCGACCTGCCAAACACCGACCTCATCAAAATATTTGACCTGTTGTTGGAGTACCCAAGACAATAATATAATTTGACCTCATCATCATTATTAAACCACAACAATGAAGTTTCGTGCAAGCCATACAAGCGTTAAAGGATGGCCCAGACAATGAATAGAATGGATTGGCATAAGAAAACAAAGAGTGGTAATCGCGTAATGTCTAGATGGCATTCAAGTAGTAGCTATTAGAACGCAAGTCAAAATCATATCTGAACGACACATAGCTCTAGAAGTCATACTTATCTCTATAAAACTAACACAATAATTGAAGTTCAGATTGCACTACCTTTTACTCGGTCTGCTATGCGATCACCATGCCTCAATTAATTTGTGTTACCAAGATTAGTCTGTTAAGGTATTCAAGTAAATGCAGCACATAACATGCAATGCTCAATCTCCAAACTTAGAGGTTAGCCTATTTTATAATGGGAACAACATTCACTACAAAATACATAACCACTTAAACTGAGTGTATACTGGCAACCATCAGAACACAAACTAAGGGATGAAATCAACATGAGCACCTTGACAATTCATCACCCGATACTAACTTGTTGAGTATGCATTGACTGGTTAGACTGGACATAAACAACAATGGCACAGCGTCCTTGCACTGTGGAAGAACAGAACCTATACGCAAGTGCAAACCTGTACGGTAATACATCTAAGACTATCCCTATATGCAAGCGCAAACCTGCAGTATACAATACGAAAAACTCTATGATCAGCATACACGTGACAACATTACGAGCCTGTCTCCAAAATGGCTCTCCAAAATTTCCTTCACAGACTGACCACGCGAGTTCTTGCTTGACCTCAATCTGTTCGACAATTTCTCAGCGGGCACGTTCTTGACAATTTCCTTGACAGACTGCACATTCATTCTCATCAGCGTACTGGCTCATAAGTCAAAATCACAAAAATCTTATTAACAAGATGAATGCTAGTGAGGTCGCACAGATTGCAACCAACCTGAACATGATGAACCTCTCTTGGGTTCTCGGGAAAGTCGAGCAAGATGTCGTTCTCCGCTGCGATCTCCTTGGCCAGCGTCCTCTGCTGCTCCGGGCTCGCCCTTTCCCTAGATAACTTCCGCACTAACTCAATCTGGCAAGAGAAAAGAGGATAATCAAGCGAGCGCACGGTGGGGCGATGACGGTGTGAATTTGAAGGCGCGCTGTGGACGGGGCAAGGAACATGTCCATCAAGTTTCAGATACCAGCGATAGTAACTCTACCACAATATATGAATCAGAACGCAAGCTGCAATGGGAGAAGAAAATCAACAAACCGCCCGATCTGAACCATGTACAAGAGGTTGTTACCTTCAGGAGGGCAGCGGTGTTCGCTCGGGTGAGGATGGAGAAGCAGCGGTCGGAGAGAACCAGGGAAGGGTCGCGGAGGAGGACATCACGGGTGTGGCCGGCGGCTCCGATCACCGCCAGTGAGGAGGGCAGCAGCTGCACGGAAGAGAAGGTCGAAGGTGAGGTCGGCGTCCGGGATCCGGCGTTCGATCTGGCTGGGGCGGGCGCGGGTGGATCCGCTGCGGTGTGGCGGCCGGCGGGTGGATCCGCTGCGATTTGAGATGACGAGAGAACGGGGCCTGGCCGCTGGGAGATCCCTCGGTGGAGCGCGGGTTGATTCCAGAAAAGGATAAGGGTGAAAATGAAATTTGTGCGAGCGACGAAGGAGAGGACGATGTAGATGGATTGCGGATTGATTTACAACTTTCTGAGGGACTATAATGTAAACTTACCGCGACGTACGAAGTCCGGCAGAAGACAGGACACTGCGTTCTTTTATAGTAGAGATTAAATGGGAGTTCGTACGTTGATACGTCCCAGTTTTCTGCCTCCTCCTCGCGATCTCTGGCGCGCCGACATGTGGGCCCGGTATACAGTCAACGCTGGCCATAGCGCTCCCCTTCATTTTCCCAGTGACGCACGAGAGAAGAAAGCGAGGCGACCGCTAGGGTTTGCCGCCGCCCGCCGCCATCCCGTCCCGTCGTCCATCACAGAATCGGATCCCTCTCCTCCCTAGGCCCATGCTCCTCCCGTCGTCCTTTTCGCTCTGTCCCCGCCTCTGCAAGACTGCAACTAGAGCTGCTCCTCCACCACCGGCCCCCGATTCGCTCTGCCGCGGTCTTGCGAGAACTAATCACCGTTGGAGCCCGAAGCGTCCCTAACTCTTCTCTGGCGTTGCCGGCGGGCCGCGTCCTGATTCGTGGCGGCAGCCAATGCTTCCGCCACCATCACGTGGTTGGGAAGAGTGGTTCGCGAAAAGCGATTTCGACAGGCCACGCAAACACGGCCGCTACATTTACTTTGCTCACAAGCACCACCGGCGCAAGGGTCGTGGATTCTGGGAGCGGGCCGCAGCAGTTAGATGGTTCCGCTATGAAACTGGGGAGCAGGAGTAGGACAATTGACAGAGGCCCTGCCGAGAAGAGCACAGGCGGATACCGGATAGGACAGGGGCTGCCTTGAGGGAGAAGCCTGCACCGAGGAGGAGACTAGGCATTGCCAGTGTTCGAGCAAGCAAGGAGCAGGAACGCAATAGCCTTCTCCGAGACAGTGCGGGAAGAATCTCATTGATGCAAATATTTTGGTTCCCACTATCAGGTATAAATAGACGAATTAAATTTTTGTGATTAAGGTTGCAAGTTCTCTGTGTAATTGTCTCGCTGAAATTGCAGCAAGCAAGCGAGCCCAGACGGGCTATCGGTTTGGGCATTATTTTTGAGAGATGGGCTCAGGATTTGGGGGATTCTAAGAAGTGGCAGCATCCACCATGTGCCCATGTCCGTATATCCTCAATTTTGATACATTCTTATGTCTATTGAACTTATCTGTTCGAATTAAGAGCTTATTCAACACTAAACAATTGAATGTCAGGTAGTCTCTACCGATGACACAAAACTGTTGTTGCTCTGAGGACTATAAGTGTATTTTCTGATTGGTTATGTGATTGGCAAGTCATGCCAGATTGCTGAATAATCGGTCCAAGGTTGGGATGGCTTGACTCGATTTCGCAAACTTTCTCAAAAGCAAGTTCACCTTCCGGGAGAATCAATCATGTTCCTGGAGCTAGCTGGTTGCAGGTCAAGCTGCCCGTTTATTTTGCTTCTAGCCGAATTGATTCAGAAACAATAAACCCAAAGACTCTGCACATCCGCCTCACCCAGTGTGTCGTCCCACCACGACGCTGCTGGAGGCACCGCTGAGCGCCTAACTGTATCTATGGTGTAGCTAAATTTCTTATTTTCTTTTGATTCTCATGAGCAGTTGCGGTTTCAAGTAGCATAAGTCTTTGCGTTCAAAAAGCAAAAATACTTATCTTCCCTTTTTGTTTCCATTGTCTGTGCAGCTTTCTTGTTTCTAGCACAACATGTACTTCCTTTGATGTCTGAGAGAGGAGCAATTTTGCATTTTGTGTGAGTCTGTAGCTGTATATTTCTTTGTATGTTCTTTGTATGTTCTGTTTGATGAAAATGCCTCATTGAGCTGGACTACATATTCCCATCACGGGAAAGACTCTCATTGCTGCAAATAATTATCTTGCCGTTTGGTTCTGTAGTGGTTTTCAGCTCCAACAGGTTTTTCTTTAGTTTCATTTTAAGATCTGCTCTATTTGATGTTTTTTATTACTTATTGCCTTGAAAATAAGAAAAAAATGATTGCCAAAGCATGTCATTCATGTAAAGTATAATTCTTCAAGTTAAAGTCGTTTGAAAACTTTCAGGTGTTGGTATTACCTTTGTGGAGTCAACATGGTTGCTTATTAAGGATGTGTCGTTGAGTTGAAAAGTAGACATGTATTGAACGAACAGTTCAATTTAAAATATGAAGCAGGGCAGAAATTGGATAAAATTAGAATATGAAGCAGGTCAATATGGCAATTTTTTTAATTCCTGTCTTGCTCCAAACCTGTAGAGTATCAACACTATGTTTTGCAAGATATGTACTAATTTCTCTTTTACCATGTACACATGATATATGTCCATTTTACTGAACCGCCTCTAATTTATGTATCAAGTTATGGTGGCACCATTGGGGGCAGTAAGGGTGTTCTGATCGGACTTCAGAGCCGTGGAGGAGATCGCCCGAGCGTGCACGCAGCTTCCCCACCGCCAAATTGGTTCGTTTTTTCAGTTCATCGCTTTTTTATTGTATGTGAAAATTAGTTTATTAACAGAGATAATATGGAACGGCCAATGGGAGGTCAAGTTTGAGCGCAGTTTGGTGTGTAAACTTAGCTTTAGATGTTGATGTAATTAGTAATTTGGTGCATATGCTTTGAGATGAATGGCTGGGCATTACATGTTAAGAGAGGAACGAACCATTTACTATCCTAAGTGTTTGTGCTAGCAGTTGCAATGTTAAGGTGTATGTTAGACACTGGGTAGTGTTGTGAACGTTCAAACTACTATGTTAGAGACTGGACATTTTTTTTGTTGGATGATATGCTTATTTATCTTGGTCAAGTTGCAGAGCTCTGAATGAAAGTATAGCGTACCACTGTCTCGACATGGTCTGCCACGATGGCGTGTACGTGTTCCTCAGTTCCTGCACAACACTACCCAGTAAGACTGCTCTACTTATCATTGTGTTTTCTGTCATTGTTGCTGCTAATGACGATTTGTTTCAAGGCCTCTACGGTTTTCCCTGCTAAACTTGTACGATTGAAAGTAAGACTGCTCTACTTAGCCCTGGTCGCTTGCACATGTTGCTTATTCAGGACATGCACTGATTAATGATTAAAAAACATGCACTTGTTGCAGCAACCAGTAGTGTTGATGGCTCAACAAAGTTTTCCCCTATTGTAATTTAGGCAAGCTGCATGGTGTATTATTTCAGTATGTATATTTTTGTAATTTGGTAAGGAAAAATCAACATTATTTTAGCATTTGATTTGTTCAATATTAAGGCTTGCATGGATCAATACAGTTTTGTATGGGATATAGCTTTGCTTCGTGCCCCTGTTGCTCCATTTTTTGCGGATACATGTAGATATAGGCAGGGATACCAGATACAAGTGATGTTGGTGATTTTATGGAACTATAATCAATTTTATATAAAGGCAGCCAATTTGAAATATTTGACATGATTGATCTCTATATTATTTCATATCTTCAGTATTATTTTCACACCAAGTATTTGGAAATAGTATTAGGACGAACTGATCAGTTCTGTGTCCGTGATGGGACTTTGTTCCTTATTTTGCCTGATCAGTTGGTGTAATTTATTACTAAGCCCATCATTTCATAATATGTTTAGATATTACTTTGTCCGGCTTAATTAGGAGAAAATCAACAAGTCAATCAAAAATCCATTATCTGGTACAAAAACAATAGGGAGATCCTAATAGGCTACCGGTACTCCCTTAAACTTAAGATAAATTGCCAATGTTATACTGCTGGGAAACATTGACCTAGCTAACAAGCTGTGAAATCGCACAAGATTTGTAGTCTGTTGGGTTTTAGAGGAACATGGTCGAGCCGGAGTTCGTGCTGGGAAAACGCGCTGGGTGAGGGCGTTTCGTTCTCGCATACCTCTCTGCCATTTTGATGACAATATTCTCCCATTCAAATACATTTTTGTCATGACTATCCCCTATTGTCAGTGTGCTGACCAGCATCGGGTCCTGCCATCAAGTACAATGGAAAGGACCAGATCAAGAATTAAAAAAAGCAAAACAGAACAAGTTCTCTGTAACAACCGCGCATATACCTACAAAGAATTTTTAATTATAACCCTTGATGTCATTGTACGAGATTTAACCAGCTTCCTTAATGATCTTATATATTCATGTTAATGACATTTTAAATTTGAAATACTATAATAGTTGACATTTGTAATGGTTACAAACTATGTAATAGTATACGTGCATATTTTATGTTTGTGACAATAGAAAAACTTAATAAGCCGTAGCAACGCACGGGCATACAACTAGTAGGTTGAACGTGGCACTAAAGCCTCCATGTCAACTAAAGAAAATAGTTCAAGACAGTAGAGCACTGAGGGAATTACCAACATGGGTTCAGCATTTCGTTTAGTGAATGCGGAGATAAAAGCAGCTGCTATTGACTTATTTGCCGCTCCTTGGCTGTCTTCCAATTCCAATTTCCAATTCCAAATCCCACCCCCAAAGACAAGCAGCAATGATCCGTACATCGAACAGAGTGAGGTTACAACCTGCAACCGATCATCGGAGGAAGCTGGCTTACAAGAAACTGATGGCACGATCGGAAGCAGAGACTGATAACTTGCTTTGTTCTCTGCGCTAAAGGTGCATTATCATGTTTCATATTGTAGCCATCTAAAAAAACTATCATGCCAGCAATGGTTGATGGTCTTGAAGTCCCCGATTTTCCTTTCTGAAAACATGAGCAAATATCACGAAAGAAGAAACAACAGGGGATAGGGTTTCACAAAAAAAAACAGAAAATCACAACTATTATGGCAAGTGGTCTCGAAGAACCCAATTGTCACCTTTTGTCATTTTCGATAATCCAGTGTCACTAGTCAGGTCCAAGTGACAAGATTGGTCGGGTTCCAAGGCCATCACCCGTCGGTGGAACGGGTAGTTTTGGATGGTTGAAGCTGAGGATCGTTTAGGGGTAGCCTAGGCCTAGTGGAGAGGTGGAGGGTTAGCGAGTGATATCTTCCTTGTTGTTCGGTGGGTTGCTTTATGTGCATTTATGCCAGAGGCGTTGTAATCGTCCTTCCATCATCTTCTTCTATGAAACCGATATGTCTTTTAGGACGTATCCTAAAAAAAAAAGTTGGCAGGGTTCACTCCATTTTATTATGAAGACCACACCGGACTTAGACTGAAGTGTTTGCAAGTTTTCACCTTTTCTAACTTTCAAAAAACAATAGTTTAAAATTCAAATAAATAAAAAATACTCCATCCGTCCCAAAATATAAGGTACCCTTTAATTTCGCTGGTCAACGACATACAAATTTGACCATGATTTGTATTTTTGATGTGCCCAAAAAATCAGTATAACGATATATGGAATAGAAGAACTTTGCAGATGAATTTAAAGAATACCATTTATACCTTCTCAATCCATATTTTCTTCCGTTAGTGAATTTGGATTAAGACAATGTAAGACTTTCAATATATGTTTTTGAATTTTTTCAAAATTTGAAGTAATTTTGGCCGAAAGTTACGAAACTACGAACACTTCCGATCAGCTAGAAACAATGATTTGTACGTTTCCCAGTTTATTCACTACTTTTTTTAATTTTTAATTATTTTTTCAATTTTCAAAAAAAAGAATTTTACTTAGCTCAAAAGTTTTAAAAAGCCAAAACTTCAAATGACAGGGAAAAATGAGCTACAAATTTTCCAGCTTTCTCACTACATGTATTTTGAACTACGATTGTTCCAAAAGTTTAACAGAATTTTGATAGTTTTGACTAATGTCATCCAAAAGTAAATAAAGTGAAGCTTCAAAACGATTTAGTTCATGTCTGGTCTTGTTTGCTAAAAAAATTCTAGAGAGAATCGCCCCTTCACGTCGAAACTGGTGGGCGCGGTTTTCATAAACAAGGTCAAAGTGAGTATGTCGGGATTTTAATGTTCTGTCGAATAATTTACCCCAATATTGGGGTTTTCTATAAAATTTCATCGCTTGTGGTTTTGTGAAATCCAAGCCCCAATAGTTGTGGTTTTGAGATGTTTGCTACAAATATATCATGGGAAATGCTCTCACGAGTATCAATCTAGGAATTCATCCTTTGACAATGATAAATGGATGCCCCTTGACTGCCTTCTACTCCCTCCGTTCCAATTTAATTAACTTGCTATGCACCACATATGGATGTACTCCGATCTTGGAGAAAAAGACACAATATGACCATTATTATAGTGTGATATCCGATAAATCACAACGAGTTTCCCTGAGCACCCTAATTTCTTCAGAGTAATTAAAAGGACTGGAGGCGATCCACCCAATTTAAATTAGTAGCACACTATCTACTAAAGTCCAATTAGGCGGATCACCTAATCAATCCCAAGGGTCCAATTACGAGTTCTATAATTGAAGTTGGAATCGTTGTAGTACCAAACATGTTCTCCAATCATACGAGTTCATTGATTTAGTTGCTACTTATTCCAATTCTTAGACGTTAACGTGTGTACAAATATTATTTATTGTATTTTTATCATGGTTATTTATTTGCACACCTAGCGTCTTTCTTGGGCGTGGTAACTGTTTCTTAGACTTCTTATGTAGAACAGATTGCTAATTTTCTCTCACCCATCACCACTAACCCAGCATGGTATATAAAAGATAAACCAAACCATGATAGTATCCTAACCTATCATCAGAACTTAATTTTTATTGAAATTTAAACTATAAATTGTAGATGTCCCGGTTATTTGATATGCTACTTTGTTTAAATGAAACTTGGGTCAAGTTAAGTAAGGAGAATAATTGATACAACCAGATAATAGGGTAACTAAACCGCGGGCGCATAAGGAAGCCTAAACAAAGGGGAAATTATACAATCAAGACACATGCCTTAAAATTCACACCAAACCATTGTAAACTCGTTTTGCACCATCGGATGCCCGTCAAAAGGCCCATGCGAGCTGGGTGCCCGCACATGGCCCCCAGTTTTTGCCCCCCCCCCCCCCCCCCCAAATCCCAGCACACAACACACTTTCCAAAGCTAACATTTAGCCCGTCTCATGGCTAAGACGGGAGCGCCTAATATGGCGCCCATTAGCGGTGATGTACACCGCTGCCGCTTGAAGAAAGTATTGTTGGGCTGCGACGCGACCCATTACCAGGGATGTTTTTTATTCTTAAATATTTTTTTGATAATTCTCAGAAATAACCAAATTTCTAATTAATTATAAATTCACTTTAATGAATTGAAAAATATTTTTCCAGATGAACAATTTTCAAATCTAAACATTTTAAATTTTGAATTCAAAATTTTAAATATTTTTATAATCGAGAAATTTTCAATTATAAGTATTTTCTAAAATTTGAAATTTTTAACAATTTTCAGTTACATACTTTTTAAAATTTATATATTTTTCAAAATTTTAAATGTTTTTCAAATCTGAATTTTTTTAATTTAAATATTTTTCAAAAACTAAACAAGAACCATTAAAAGGTGAAAAACGAGAGTAACAGAAAAGAAAACCAAAACAAAATGCAAAAGGGAAAGAAAAACAGCACGCAAAAACAGGAAAGAGGGAGAAAATTAAAAAAAGAAAAAGAAAATACACACAAAAAGAGATAAAACGCCGAAAGAGCCAGCCCAGCAACGAAACCCTTCACCGTGGCCCAATTGGTCTTACACCCGCATGCGTACGTAAAATATTTCCTGGTCAAGACCGATCAACCTGCGTCAAAAAAGAAAGAACATATCGATCGGACTGATCGATCTCTAAAAAAAAATCGATCTCGCCTGCCCAAGGACCAGATCGTGGAGATGCCGTTGTCGGCTCGTCGCCGTGTTGCCGTCAACGGCTGAACGCCGGTTCAGGGGTTGACGGCCGCCGGTCCAGGCTGCTAGCGCTTACACGTCCAAGCGATCGACGAGCCTAGCAGACGGTCAGGGCCCCCGTTGGAGGCATTGTTCCGGCCAATTGACTTTCTCGGCCTAGCGTCTCCCTGACTGCCGGCCGATTAAGGTTTGCTGGATTTTTAAACTTATCTTAACACCTCTAATTCGATCATCCATGTCCTGTTTATAACTTCGTATTTATTCGTTTTACTTAAAACTTATTTACTGCTTTATAAAGAAGAAGATTCATGGTTTTAGTACTCCCCCTGGTCCGTTTTAATTGTCGCACGGAATGAACTAGCGATGCACAAATGTGTAGTATGAGCTGCGACATTTAATTAGAATCGGAGGGAGTAATATAAACTAGGGACTCCGATGGTTCAAAGCTTATAAGAGAAAAAGACTAAACAAATATGTTCTTCATATTAGTGTGCTCTGTTTTTCATTTCAAAATTGGGGGCCTTCTTTTGAATTTCGCACAGGGCCCTCAATTTCTAGAGAAGGCCGTGCACCATCGTAGCTATTGCCGGCGATAGACAACATAACGACTATTCATTCACATAGCACATTAGCACATGAAAATATATATAGAGGACAACAAGCGTGAAGACCGGCATGAAAAAAATCTCTCTAGCTAGTAGCTACTCAGCAACATCGGGCCAAACTACATGCATGAGACTGGAGCTACTGTGATATCAATCCTAATCTTTTTTCTTTCATTGTGGGTTACCATCATAATCTTAGAGCTAACCATTTAATTCAAAAAAGAATATTAGAGCCACAACCCACAATGGATAACGTGCAAAGGAAGTGTTTTCTAATATGAAAAATCATGTCATCTCTACATAGTCATAGCAATCATAATAAGGCAAAGTTCCCACCCAGATGAGTAGTCTACCCTAGCAATCAATATTTGGCAACCGGTTGCAAAAAATATTTACAACACTACAAGGTGGATAAACGTTCGAAGCATCTGGAGATGGACCATGTAGTTGCACTCTCCGAACATACTACCTCGTAAAGATTTTAATTTTCGGTGGTAGCTTTATTTTTCAACTGTCTTTTTTACTTATGACTACCGCGTGTGAATGCATTTTTTTAATATGTGGAGTACACTGAGAATTTACCTTTTTCATGTAGGGTCCATCAAAATTCACCTTAGAGCTGACATGTGCCATTTCACGAGAGGCAATCATGGCCCACTGGTTTATGAGCAAGACCGAGTTTGCAGGAGTTAAACTGGCAAGTCAATGTAGGAGTTAAACTGGCAAGCCAATGAGCCGGCCGGTTTTCATTTATAAACACGCATGAGCTAATCATCACATACATTTTGCAAGTAAAAACAAAGAGAGACAAGTCAGGTAAGAATAAGTTCAAGATCTCATTTGTAGGCAAGCACATACTATACTCATGTCATGTTTTACTTGCTCATGACATTTCATCTTGATTAATTTTTGAAATCTCCACAAAAATGGATTAGTTATTGAAGAAGACTTGTAAACAGCACACATGGTACAAATTACACGAGCTGATTCTTAGTACGCATTGTGCGTGAGGACAATGGTAGAACCATACATCAATCGAAATATCGCAGATACAGATCATCAACCTACAGTTAATTAAAATCCCCGTGCCAAGTAACTAGGAAAACATAAATGAAAGTGGCGAAATTATGCATAAACGTAGAGCAACAGAAAATGAAGGAGCTAAATTACGTGCATGGGTGAGCAGAGCTGCGACTAGATCAGATGAGATTGCAGGGCGCGGGGATGAAGGACAACAAGCTGTTCTCGTTGTCGTAGAGCATGTGGAAGTTGCTGTGCTGGAAGCTGCCGATGATGGAGCCGTCGTCGGACGGCGCCATCGCCAGGCAGAGGTTCCCCGTGCTGCCGTCGATCAGCATGTAGTTCTCCAGCGGCAGCTCCATGTTGGCCCCTTCGAAGTGGAACACGAGCTCCGGCATGGTCACCTTCTTCCGCGGCGGCGGCGGCCACTTGAAGCACGTGTCCAGGACGTCTTCCTGCGACGTGGCGTTCACCAGGGGCAGCCCGACCAGCGCCACGAACGCCTGGCGCACCATGTCGTACGCGGGCTGCGCCAGGTACGTGATCGTGGCTCCCGAGTCGATGATGACCCCGCCCGTGCCGTCGGTGTCGTTGATGGCGAACACCCACGGCTCGATGGGCAGCAGGTCGCCGCCGACGGTGATGCCCGTCATGTTGAGGTAGTACATGGTCGGCAGCGCCGGGTTGACGATGAACGGCGTGGACTGCACAGGCCCGGAGTCGCTCGTGTTGGTGCTGTTGAGCGTGGCGTAGGCGCCGAAGTAGAGACGGCTGGGCACGGTGGCCATGAAGGAGGTGAGGCAGTAGGAGAACCTGGTTGCCCCGAGCTGGCTAACCAGGGACAGCGGCCCCCGGCCGAAGCCCACCATGCCGGAGCCGTTGTAGAGGGAGCCCGCGTTGAGGCTCCCGCAGCCGAAAGCGATCTTGGGCACGGTGACCTGCGTGCCGTTGGTGCCGAACGTGAAGGTCTCGTTGGCGAGCACGCCGGCGGTGCTGGCGCTGTCTCCGTAGAAGTACTGGTAGACGCAGGTGTTCTTGTAGCAGGACGGATAGTAGAGGGCGTCGCACATCGGGGAGGAGCAGGGCAGCTTCCTGTACGTGGGGGAATTGGTGGGGTCGAAGTAGGGCGTGGGCTGGTCCACGCAGAGCATGCACGGCGCGCACTGCGTCCAGATGAGGTCGCTGCCGGTGTCGAGGATAGCCGAGTAGTACCGCGGCGGCGTTCCGATGGCCATGTCCATCAGGTACTCTCCCTCGCTGGCCAGCACGAGGATGCGGGCCGTGATGATCGCGTCCGCGGCCGCCACCGCCAGGGACTGCAGCGCGGTCACGCGCGATCTGCTCCGGCGCACGGCGTGGGAGAGCAGCTGCGCGTCCGTGTACCCTGCGCCGGCGTCGATATGGGTGAGCGTGGCCTGGAAGCCGAAGCCGACGTCGGAATGCGCCGCGGCGACGATCGAGGAGAGGAGCAACGGGAGCAGGACGAGCAAGAACACGGCGATGTTGTCCATTTTGGAGCGGTGGCGAGCGTGGCACGCCACGACTGTGAAGTGTGAAGTGGATGATGTAGTGAGCATGAAGTCTTCTTGACTTGTGTTTTATACCGTGTCGGTGCACATGCGTATCCGGAGGAATTTAGGGTTTTGGTTGTACTCCCTCCGTTCCAAATTAGATGACTTCAATTTATGCACATACGGATGTATCTATACTTGTAACATGTCTAGATACATCCGCATGTGGATAAATGGAAGTCATCTAATTTGGAACGGAGGGAGTACTTGGCATAGTCCTGCCAATTAACAAAGCTGACGTAGAGCCGTGAACTATGGTGGGCTGGCCATGGAGAAGAAAATTCGGGCATTGGAACGAGAGATTTAAGTTTCGAGCTGCAATGATGCGTTTCGTCCCATGATATTCAGGCTCCCCATTTCGTTGAATCAACCCTAAATAGCGTATAGAGGTATGTGATTCTATGCATAAGTGCCTGTAAACTTTTTCTTTTCTTTTCTTTTTGGGGCGATGTAGGTCTCGATTGCCCGTTGGGGGGGGGGGGGGGGGGGGGGGGGAATCGGTCGTTTCCCACCATCTGATCTGGTTCATCCATATTTCGCAACTAAATCCGCACCCTAAGCAAAAAAATATATACTTTGTAACAAATCGTCATAACATTTTTTCAATAGTTTCCCAAAATACAATGTTACAAACAGTTCAAAAAGTTCCGAAAGATTTTAAAATAGTAATGCAAAAAACCGGTAGTTGTGCAACAAATTTGTTGCAACATTAGTTCGCAACATTTCAAAAAAATGCAACAAGGAAATGGTTGCACAACATTTTTGAGGAAGATGTTACAAAAACTGTGCAGAAAAAGATTCACAACATTTTTAAATAGTAATGCACCAAAACAAACTTGTACTCTCTCCGTTCACAAAAGAATGTCTCAACCTTGCTCTAATTTGCATGTATCTAGACATCATTTAGTGTGTAGATATATGAAAATTTGAATTAGATTGAGACATTCTTTTGTGAACGGAGGGAGTAGCAAACAATTAGAAAACCTTACATCATCTCACGAGTGCTTTCGCAACAAAACGCATGCGAGTTTACAACAGTTTATACACACATATGCTACATCGGAAAGTGCGCGCAAACCTAAACTTTTGTTGAGAACCGACCTCGCCTGCTTTGGGTCGGCGAAGAATCCGGCTCGCTAGAGCGGCATTGGAGTAGGGTCGAGCAACACTGAACTTGGATTATAAATTTTCATGACTTTCCAGACTAGGTTTTGTTTGGAGTTGCACTGTAGTAATCCCTCCGTCCCAAAAATAAGTGTCTTAGATTTGCCAAAAAGTGGATGTATCTAGACATGTTTCAAGTCTAAACACATCCACTTTTCTGCAAATCTAAGACACTTATTTTTTGACGGAGGGAGTACATGATTGTTTCTTCAGTAGTCCATTTACACCCCGCCCAGCCGGGAGAAATCCTACCTGTTGCTCAACCAGGCCAATGCCAGCAGCGCTACAGACTTCGAAACTGAGGTGCGTCGATCTAACGGAGACGCGGGAGGCCCATATATGCCATGTGCAACAGCAAACGAAACGGCTGCCTCCGGGATCTGTTTACCATCGGAGTCACCAACGGCGCACGCGTGGGACGCAGCAATTTGAATGAACATCGAGTCGCGTTTACGTCACCGATTGCTGGCTTGCCGCACGGAATTCGATTTCTGCTCCTCGGATCCCGGAGCCAAGCTAGAGTGATGGGCACGGCAGCTCGCAACTTGGCTTATTTGGACGCCACAGGGAAATAATTCGAGCTGCGGCCTGTGGATGGATGCAGGAGCAGTTTAGAATTTGGGCAGAGAAGTACAGACCAAGTTATACAGGTGTTTGGATCCGAAGCTTATTCTTATATAGAGAGTTTGAAGGGTGTGTTTGGACAACGGTAATACCAAATGAGTGAGTACACTAATCAAGATTGAAGCGTCTCTGCTGTACCTCCGGTGGGCGCCAAGTTGATCCGCAATTCGTATTTACCCTTATTGCGGCACAGCCTTCCAAGCAAAACTATCCCAAAGATTCACAATGATCGACTTGCGGATTTGACTCGAGAGCCAAGATAGGGCAAGTCGGCGAAACTAGTGCAAATGTGGAACATTTGAGTTTTATGGTGAAATCTCTCACTATGTTTTTGGCCTGGATCTGACAAGGACGACCATCAACTCCTTAAAAATTAGATAAAAGATATTTTATTACTTAAAAATATTAAGCATTACATCCGGCCTCTGCATAACTAATATGCACACGGCCCCAACTACGCTATCATGGAAATATAAAAACACATGCAAAATACGAGTGTTGAAACAGTGTGTGTGGTGGGGGGGGGGGGCGCAATCCTAAGATCACACGGCCCTCCATGCATGTCAGATAAAAATATCAAAGGTCTTATTTTCCACACCTTGTAATGTGGACCACGAACGGATCTGTGGTAGGCAAAAGCTATGAAAATTGTGGTCGTTGATCATTCGATGAACATTATTAGAGATAACAAAAGTGGTGTTAATTGTAGAATTGTGGTCGTTGTTGTCTCACAATTGATGATGACACTATGTATGGTCGTTAGAAAAATAATGACCGAAAGAATTTTGTGGTCGGTATTACTTTTAACGACGGAGCCTATAATGAAAACTAACGACCACCTAATTGTGGTCGTTGATTTTTGACGACCAAAATCTTACTCTTAACGACCATATATTTTTTCGTTATAAACCCTTTTCCTAGTAGTGGGAGTAAACTGGGCACTGGTAAATTATCTGCATAAGAGAAGAATTTTTATCGTTGTATTTGAAGCAGTGACACATATTCTTCAGATCGTAGAAACTCTTGATTTGCCCTTTGTCGAATGGATCTGAATATATGTGTTACATATCATGTGTTTGAGAACTGTCTTCTATATGTTGTTGACTTGTTGTAGTGTCCTTCGGACGTCCACTAGTCATAAAAGTAGCACGCCAAGACGTTGTGTGTATTTTCCCACATATATAGGCAACGTGTTAACACTAATTGTTATTTTGAAGCCGATTTTGGTACGGACGCTTTGGACGTCGTTTGAATAGAAATCTTGCTATGTACATCCCATGTATGATGCAGATTTTGCTAAGTATAATAGGACCAGTAAATCTATATGTTTTTTACTAGGGTGGTGATCATTTCACTGCTAAAATGTTTCACGCAAAAAAAAACGCTATCTTCCATTACTATTGGCCATGCACTACAGGAATGCGTAGCTACGCCGACGGCTTGACAACCGTCGGCGTAGCTCCCTCGGTGTATCAGTGCCTCGGCTCAGCCTCTAATGCCGTCGGCGTACCAAGCTATATCGACGGCTTTGCCCTCGGCATAGGCCTAGGCTAGATTTTTTCCCCAGATTTTTTGTTTCAATTTTTTTATTTTTTATTTTTTATTCAATTTTATTTTTAATTATATTCTGAAATTTTCCACTTAGCCACACACTTAATCTCATGTCGTACTTACCTTGGTCAAACTTCCCATTCGGTCACCCATTCTCAAATTGCTACAGCCCAAGCACGCTTAACTTTTGAGTTCCTTCTAAATTAGCTTCCAAACGAGAAGTTAGAACTTAATGTTATATCATATCAATCATATTAACCCTTGGATCATGATGTTACATTTTTTATTGTTTAAAATTTAAAAATTTATTTGAATAAATAACAATGATTATGTAATAATATTTTTTGAATAAATAACAATGATTATGTAATAATATTTTTAAAATAAATAACAATGATTATGGAATAATTCATATCTTTAAATCCGTAAATCAAAATTTGACAAATAAAATGTCTAAATCGATTAAAAAATTAGAGGAATTCAAATATGCTATCCGTATCATCTTTTGCATCACAGAAACATCCATATGCCATCCATATCATCTTTTGCATCACAGAAACATCGATAAACTTGCTATGAAAAAAAACCCTCTAGCATGGAGCCAAATGATCAAGTTATGACAATTCTCACGGCATAGTTTGTGATAAAGTTCTCATATTCGATAAATAGGTGTATCTTGGTATAGGAAATAATGGTTCCAAAGAGATTTCTCAAATTATTTTTATAAATATCATTTTACTTTTTCTAAGTGGCAAAAATGACTTTTTTTAAAACCAAGTACAAAATATATGGTGCAAAATGGCACCCATCTAATTCTCACAAAGGGTAGTCCATATTTGATGCATAATCCCCAAGTATTAGGAATTTTCTTGATTTCTATCTAATTTCGCCTAATTAAATAAGTTTATGCTGATTTTCTGAAAGTAATCCAAATTTGAACTAACAAGTGTTTGATAGTTTGGTCTGATTTTTTTTAAATCATTTTAAGGTATACAACTAGTGGTTATATCACAGAAACATCGATAGTTTTATAAAATTTGACCTCTTTCGATGAATAGTCATGGTGGTCATTTCGACGGTCCTCACCCTTTATTATTGGTTCCGTCCTTGCTCATTAATATATTTTGAATACTATAACTTGAACAATGTGTATGATGATGTAGATCTCCTTCTCCTCTTCGAAACGAGCTAAAGAATATCAAAATCCGAGTTCGAAAGCAAAATTTATAATCAAAACGGTCAAAACAATTTTTTAGCGCAGGCTATGCCGAGTCGGCATAGATCAAAGAGAGCTATGCCGAGGGCAATGCCGTCGGCGTAGCTCCCTGGAGGTCTACGCCAAAGGTTTTTTGTGGGCTGGCCTGTTCGGGGTCTATGCCGACGGCCCCGACAAAAAACCGTCGGCGTAGACCCTGGCCGTCGGCGTAGCTCCGCTTTCCTGTATTGATGGGGAGACCGCCAAATTTTGGCATGCTCCTTGGTTAGGGGGTCTCAAGCCCAAGACATTGTCCCTTCGATTCTTACCTTCTCCAAGCTTAAGAACTTCACCGTCCACAAGGCCTTGGATCATGATTTTGGATTTGGAATCTCAACATCGGGGGTGTTATTTCGGCAGATGTTATCATGGAGTTTTTTCTTCCTTTGGAGTAAGCTCCAAGAGGTCCTCCTTGTTGATAACACTTCGGATTCCATTTCTTGTGCTCTCACCACTTCCGGCGTCTCTACTCGTCGATCTCGGCACACATGACGCAATTTGAGGCTACTCACAACTCCCCCATGGTGCCGGCGGTTTATAATAATGGTGTTTTCTTCATAAGTGTAATAGGACCAGTAATGTATATGTTTTTTTTAGTTCTCTTTATGTAAGATGGAGCCTTTGTGTATCCTTTTAATCTTTTTCCTGTGAATATCATAAAAAACTAGGCAACAGAATGACCGTGTACATCAATTGATGTAGAGGCCGGAGGTTAAGCCTCATTCTGGAAAACATATTGTAATTTCTATACCATGTCTTTGGTTTCTCCTATGCGATGGTAAATACACTTGTCCTTATATTGTACTCTGATCAGATGAAAGAATTACACGAACTGAGGTTTCTCCTCATGAGCTGACACTCGCATGTAGTCTTGCTTCAGATCGTGCCATATAGAATTCAGCGAGCGTCTATTTTACAGGGGAACAACAAACGAGACCAGCAACACCAAAATTTTGGCACAACACAGCCCCAGCAAAACAGGCGGGTGCTCCTGTACAAAAAGAATCACTCGGAGTTTTATCTTCCCAAGACCAAATTCCATCATCCAACGGGCGACGTCCATTTTCTTCTGGGCCATTCGATCGATCCATGCTTAGTTACCACGGCATGTTGGCGACAAGGCAGAGCTCGAGCAGTACCCCGACAACGTGGCTGAAGTGCCGGCCCGTCGTTGGTGCACCGGAGACAGCGTCCGGGCTGCCAGTCGGTGCCATCCCAGCCATCTTCGTCGCAGCGGTTCCTCCTTGCGACGACATTGGCGCCGAGCCGAGGTACGTCTGGAAGAAGGACGACGTCGGCGGCGGGATCAGCGGGGGAAACTGGTGCTGGCCTGCACGCAGGAACGGCACAACGTGCCAGAAGATCATCAGTTTCCCATGACAGTATGTTAAGTTATGGGGAAAGGGTGATGAGAATGGAGACGAAAATTACATACCTGGGCACTGAGGCTTGATTGCCGTGGTTAACCTGAAAGATTGCAAAGATGGTACGATAAATAAAAGTAGTGTATCTGACTGCGAAATGAGAAGGATTTGGGTGATGTGTGACGGTGAATTACGCGGTGAGGATTGTGCCGTTGGCGTAGCCGCCGTAGCTGCAGGTGACGTTGCAGCCCGCGCCGGTCATCACGATCGTGAAGTTGCCGAGCATCATGCTGCTGTTGCTGCACTGCATGCTGGAGCACATCGCGTCCGCCAATGGCGCCGGCACGCAGAAGAGTCTATAACCAGGAGAGACGGCGTCAGAAAGCCCAAGCAGAGATATCGACTGATGAGGGAAATCTGGGGAAGATTGAAGGCAGGTCGGCGGTGGGTGCCTACTCCAAGTTGCTCGGACCACAGCTGCACTGGACACACCGGTCGGCCGTAACTGCGTAGGTCCCGTTTGGCACAGCCAGCCCGTAATCCGAAGTGAACGCTGGGAACGACGAGGCGCATGTTGTACAGGGAAACGACGATGTCAGTGAAGTGCTGTAGTAGTGCTGTATAAGTGCTGTAGTATCAAATAATGAAGCGAAGCAAATGATAAGAGTAAATCGTAACAGGGAGATGAGTGACGAGGAGCAAGTGGAGAAACCATGCATACATACCCTAGTTACTAGCGATTAATAATTGATGCCGTCGACATCCTGATCTGACAGAGCATATGGGGATGGCGATGAATGCGATTTTGTCCTGGTTTTCTTCAGACAAGACAAAGTGTAATTTTACCAATCGCCACTGGAGCAGCGTGATGAACAAAATGACAGGAAAACCGACAGTCTAGAGCACTGCTACCACTATGAATGAATTGGATTTGGAGTTGTTTTCTTGTATACAATTTCAGGTTTCGCTCGTTTCTGCTGGAAGCCAGGCGAGTAAATAGCTAATGCTATGCTACTCCACTGCTCAAAATGGACGGCATTTCAATCAAAGGTGTGTGTGTGCCAGAATCGAATCTGTATCAACTAGAGCGCGTGAGTGAATGATAAATGTTGACCCGACCAAATTTGTCTGCAACTATCGGATATGACCAAAACCATTAAGGCATTAACCAACCACTCAGCTACGCAAGACGGCACGAGGCACGTACAGTAAGCCTGACGACATCCATGAAGAGTTATGAAACAAGCGCGCGGCTCACCTGGCAGCGGGAGGACGATGATGTCCCCGGCGGAGACGTCGGCGGTGGCCAAGTCGTTGACGCTCATCACGTCGGTGACCGTGATCCGGTACCTGCTCGCGATGTCGGGCACGGTGTCCCCTCTCGCCACCACGTACGTGAGGTACACGGCGGGCACCCGTTGTCCACCCCGCCGAAGCACGCGCAGTGCAGGGGCACGGATAGCGTGACCCCGGCGTCCACCGCGTCGTCGGCGCCGGCCTCGAGGATGCCGGTGGACTCCCGGATCCAGTCCGGGGCGGTTAGCCCGCCGTAGACCTGCGAGGCGATGGAGGCGAGCGTATCCCCCTGCCGGGCGACGTAGCTGACGGAGGTGGCCTTGCGGATGCCGTTGGAGCAGGCGCAGGGACGGGCACGCGCAGCGCGAGGCCGGCCGGGAGGATGCGGTCGGCGGCGTCGGGGACGGCGAAGTCGATGGCGTTGGCGGCGAGGATGGCGAGCGGGTCGGCGGCGAAGAGCGCGGCCAGCTCGACGAGCTTGAGGTCGGCGTAGAGGGTGTAGGAGAGCAGCGCGGGGCAGGCCGTGGAGGAGGCGCAGGGCTCGAGCGTGGACTTGGACGCGGCGCCGGGCAGCCGCGTGGAGGCGACGGCGGCGAGGCAGAGTAGGAGAAGGTGGAGTGGGGTTGACGGGAGTGGCATGACGGTGGTCGGGAAAGCGGGGAGTGTGGACTGTTGACTTTGAACCTCGAGGTTCCCGGAGGGCGCTGGTGAGTTGGAAGGGAATGGAGACGGAGTCGGACGAGGCTACGGCGCGGGTCGATCGGCCTGCATCGCGACGCACCGGAAAACGTGCTGCACTTCGGATCCCGCGTTCGTTGTTGGCCGCAGAAATTGGTACGTGTACGCTCGGTTCAGTTGTGCTATGCTAGACCTTTCGTCTTCGTACGTGGGCTGTCGTAGATTTGATCTTGACTCTGTTGGAATCAATAACTGTATTTTCTATATAATTTAATCCACTTGAATATCACAACAGTGGTGCGGCGTAACGATTGGGATGAAGCTAGAGGAGTATTCTGCATCCGATGCCTGTATGCATGACTCATCAATTCCTCTATGCATATCAGGTCCACAGTGTGGTCGATGCCCAAAACCTGAAAATTTTGCCAACTCATCAGTCATGCGGAGAAAAAGAATTGAGGATCCGACCTCACAGCGTACCGGTGCCCAAAGAAGCAAGCTGGACCCATGTTAGGAGAGAGAACTTGACCAAGTCAGCGTCCTTTCTTTCCTTCTCTTCGTTTTTATTGGCTGATGCCATCATTAGCAACAATACCTTATTGGTCAAAGAGTTGAGGCATCGGAGCACCTAGCTGCTCCGATTCCCTGAATTTTTTTTGTGGCACACCGCCTCCACAACGGAGGGCATCGGTGCTGGATGCCTCAAAATCGTTTTGGGCACCGGCAAAAGCATACACTGTGGAGGGCATCACATACATATGCGCTTCAGCCTGGAAGTGGAAAAGACAGAGATGAAGCGGTGGCCAATAAAGTAGGCACGAAGACTGCACAAATTGTTGCTTATAAATAAGAATAAAAGATTAATGACGTGGAATGCTGCATGCGCCGGAAAATAAGTATCGAGACATGACTGAAATGGGTGATGTGACAAGTTGCTGATGTGGACTGAGATCCGGTGCCTTGCTGTGGACAAGGCACAGCCTGCCTTGACCCCCCTATACCCACCATCCATCTACATCAAATGGTCAGCAACACTTCAACATGACGGCACACCCCTTCTTCCTCCCGCACGCAGCAAGACACCCATTGAACGGCGCTTCGTGAGCGGAGCCTGCTGGTCACGTCGTCGCCGCTGCGGGAAATGAGGGGTGATATAAGGCGGCGTGCAATTGAGAAAACAGCCTCGACGACCTCTCCGAGCACCTCCGGCTACTTCCTCCGCCCCACATGCGACGGCTCAATCGCCCCTCCGACGCCATCCTCTGGCCCTACCGGCTCAAAATTGGCGTTATTTTCACCGGTAGTCACGAGCCCAGCAATGATTTGGGATCAATTTCTTCAAGCAGGGAAGAGGGAGAGCATAACATCGGTTCAGTTATCAGAATACAGTTCGCTTAACCAAAACAGCAGCAGTTCGGTCCAGTTTAGCAAGACTGAAAACAACATTACAAAAATATAGTTCAGTTTAGCAAACATCACTCCAGTTCTGTTAGCAAACAACAAGCAAAAAGAAAACCTGAGCCATATTCTGTAGGTCTTGACGCTTCAATACTCCCACCCCACCCGTATACTTTTAATAGTACATGGACATTCAGTTAACAGGTTCAGCAAAACAAAAACGTAAAGTTGAGCAACACACAGCTCAATTGGAGAACACACAGATCACTCAGTTGCACATTTGATCTCACAAACTAGAAAAATTAGCAACAATGGGTTGATGGTTAACTGAATTTTCTTGTTCTGTGTTGGCAATACAGTAAAATGAATGTCCCCGATATGCTCTTGGCTACTAGTGGCAAGGAAGGAGCCGTCCGGAGAGTCGTTGAAGGGATCCTTCGGTGGGGCGTCGCCAGCAGCTGGAGGTCGGCGGAAGGCGCCGTCGCGGCCATTTTCTCCATGGCTCCATCGCGGCCGGAGGTGGGCACAGGGAGCGGCGGCGGCGGGGGCGTACCGGCAAAGCTCTGCCTATCGTGCGTCCTCTTCTGACTGCAGCGAGATGTTGGATGGCTGTGAAACACTGCTGGCCATTGGATTGATTTGAACGGCAGATATATGGGGGCAAGGCACAGCGTGACTCGTCCACGGCAAGGCACTGGATCCCAGTCCCCACTGTGTAGGCTTAGCAACCTAATACCATTAATGGATTTAAACTAGGCCCACAAGACTGACAATAAAAGCCTACATATAGTTCAATTATAATCAAGGGTAGATCATTGTCTAGATGGATGTTCAACTAAACAATATTCATTTAACCTCGGATATATATCCATTTAGTGTAACCCACGAGAACAATGTGTAACTTGTACGCCATGTAAAAGCAATGGGACTAAACTAGCAGGGACAAAGTTGGCTCTTTTTTCAAGGACACCTCTTATATTATCCACTAAGTGAGCGAGAAGGGGAGGAGTTCACGCGCACTCCTATGCCGCCACCGTCCTGTAACGTATCACACGCGCAATGCAGCATTTCGTGAATCGAGTTAGAATGTGTTCTGGGAGGCGATTATTTTTTTGCTTGGAGCAACAACATAGTGAGTATGTGTCAATAAGCATGTGCATGCTTGACACATAGTCTATCTTTTCTACCATGTAACGCTTGTGCTATATGCATGTTTCAAGGCTATACAAAGGAGAGAATAGAACAGACGTATCAGAGAACATATTCACACTCTACCTCTCTTTGTCCCAGTTTCTTTTCATGTGTTGCTTTTAGACTTTTCCATCCTGGTGACCACGTGCACGGTCATCCGTAAAACCAGGCTATGAAAAGCCGCCCCTTAAGATTTTGCACCGAGAAATAGCCAATAAGGTTTTTAAGAACCATCCTGGCGTGATTGCTCACTTCCGTTCAACGACATCCGCATCAAAAGTTCTTCTATGCCGGCACAGGACTACGTCACCTTCACCACAATGGCCGACAATGACAACATTGTGGTTGTCATCTTCCCAATCGACACGTATGTGCTACACATATCTCTATTTAAACTAGTATTTGGTGCATATGAAGATCTGTTAGATATGTTTAGTTTGTGGTATGTGAATATATTTACTAGTGCATATGTGATGTTGCATAAACTCATCCAAAAAATGATTAATATTCATCATACTACATCTAACTAAAATTTTGCAAAAGACATCGCTCTTGTGTTCCAAGGCTATGCCATTAAGAAAACATAGGGAAAAGGCTTTCCTTAAAAAAAACAAGGCTTACATCGAATAGATCAAACCACAATACCCCGAAAAGCCTACTCTCCCGGAAGTAAAAGACCCACTCGCGCCCGCAAAGACCCAAGTTTTCGCCTCCCACTTGATGCGAGTAAAAATGATGGTAGGAATGGTGCTAATGCTCTTGAAGATCCTCGCATTCTGTTTGTTCCACAACTACCAAGAGACGAGCATCACGAGCAAGGCCATAGCCTTCCGATATCCAGGGCACACATGGATAATAGAATCCTACCACGAGATGGCATCATCAAAGGTGGTCCAATCTGAAGGGTTGAAGTCGGCAAGCCCTAGCCAATCTTTGATCTTATACCAAATGCGGGTAGAGTAGTGGAAAGTGAAAAGAAGGTGACACATCGTCTCATATTCCTGACGGCCAAAGGGGCAAAGTCAACCATTGGGCCAATCCCTACACTCAAGGCGGACCGCCGTCCACACCCGGTTTTGAATGATGAGCTATGAGAAGAATTTGCATTTTGGAGGAGCCCAACTTTTCCACATCAGGCAGTCCATTTGCGAGCATATAGAGTTAGCTAATTGGGCCTTGTAGGTCAAATAGCAAGAATAGGCACCAGAGGTAGTATGCTTTCAGTGAATCAAGTCCGACGTTTCATCAAGGAAAATGAGTTGCGCGGTGAAGTGCCAAAGTCTTGTGAATTCCTCAAGGTGGTGGACTGAAAGACCAGCGGAGGCATCGATTTTAAGAATCCAAGCATCAACACTAAGAGCTTTCCTAACGGACAAAACTTTCCACTTGTAGATGGCATGGATGGAAGGGGCAATGCACTTGGGACTAATTCCATCCGCCCATGGGGCATTCCAAAAGCAAGCTTTAATACCGTCGCTAGTGGTGACCTTAGTCAAGGCAAAGAAGATCTACGAGTCCTTGTTGGAGCAAGGGTTCTCCATTCCAACCCAAGGCCTCTACGAAGCCTTCCACTCGAGCCACGGCCAATGAAGCTGTAACACCCTCGCAAACATGTCCATGTTGAGGATAACAATGTTGCCCATTGAAGTGGGCCTACACACCTCCGTACATTGATCTTGCATTTTCCGCCAGGTCATAGAGAAAGTGAGCACGATCGATGCCATCGCAGCGGATAGGGGCAACTAAGCTTTTCTCAAAGTTGGACATGAGTTCAGTGGTGGAGATTCAACTAAATTTAAGAGGGGCCTAAATAAGGATTCAACCTAGTTGAGGGGGCTAATGAAGTGTATTGCTCAAATATGGCTCAAATAGTGTCAAATGTTAGGCATTTTGTAAAGGAATATTTTTTGGTTGTGTGGGCCATGGCTCAAGATGGCCTCACTAAGCTACGCCATTGCATAAGGCCCGTGGCATTCCCGAAGTCGGTAAATATTTGAGCAAGGGTCGAAACATCATCTCTTTTTACGATAAAGGGAGTTTTATAAGTTTTAAGAATTACACCTGGCCTCTGTATAGTTGGGATGCACACAGCCATCACATGTCTAGAAGTATCAAAATAAAAAAACAAGGTGAATTACATATCATAATAAGAAATTTAAAAAAATTGCCTATGGTGATGGAGGACCGTTCTTATGTTGTCATCCATGCTGGGATCGCCTATCCTCTAGTCACGTACACACCACCGTAAACATGTCGCGATACTCCACACATTATAATTGCAACCATGAACATCATCTCTAAAGGGAGCTAATTTTTTTTGCCACATCAGTGGCATAGAGAGAGGTATAGAACCTTGCTCTCTTCCCGGGAAGGCAGCGAAGAAGCCCCGAGTCACTGGCGACTTGGAGGACACATTGAAGAGGGTCAATGGCGATGTTGAAAAGGTGGGTGAGAACAGGTCCCCTTGTCAAAACCCATGCGTGTTTCTGATGAAAGGCATATTATATTACTGCAGTTGCTAAAATGGCCGACACGGATTCTGCGGCCAAACGCCACGAGTCTAGACCTGCGCAACGTGTTGCAGCATGGTGGGGGTTTGTGTTTAGTTCGTTTCCTGACTAGTCATACACGATAATGTCGTCTGGTTTCTGATCCAATCAGATTCCTCGCACTTCCTTTTTTTCTTAACAGGATCACTTATTTTTGCATGGTGCCCTTTTCATGGAGTATTTTTTTTTAAGAAATGGGGAGAAGCCCCAGCCTCTGCATCACGGGGATGTATACAGCCGTTTTATTACAAAATTTGAAGTATCAGGTTCAAAGGATCACAAATCATGCGTCTGAAAGAGTGGCAATAAACACTAGCCAGCGAAAAACAACAAAACTAACGAAACACCTATGCATCACTTAATCTATTGAAGATCTGCCAGCCAGCGAAGTTGTAGAATGCTCGCGCGACCGTCTCAAGCCGGCCACACCCAGAAGCCACCGCCTCCCGTTGCTCCAAGGGGAGGAGGAAGGACCACGCACCAAGCAGGGACGTAGCATTGTAGATAACCTGCAAATAGTTCATATGTTTTGTTTTGTTAAATACCAAATCATTCATGCACGTCCACAGGGACCAAAGTATAGCACACACGCCTACTCGTACACGTGTTTTATCTATTTTTTGCATCCCTCTCAACCAATTCCCAAACATATTTGTGATATTAGCCGGGTGTGGTAAATTAAAGGCGAATTCGACAATTCTCCAAATAAAACGTGCTAAAGGGCAGGTTATAAATAAATGTTCAATTGACTCCGTTGAGTCACAAAATTCACATTTCAAACAGCCTTTCCACTTCCTTTTTGCCAAATTATCCTTAGTTAGGATGACCTTCTTATATAGAAACCACATAAAAATCTTAATCTTTAGTGGTACCTTCATTTTCCAAATATACTTCCTTAAGAAAACCGTATGATCATTTACCAAATCATGATACAACGATTTAACCGAAAAAAATACCAGAAGAGGTTAGGTCCCAAACGAATCTATCCGGCTCTTCTGACAACTGAACCTGCATGAGGCGCTGAACCAAGTGCACCCATCTATCCCAAGTATTTCCACTTAAAACGCGCCTAAACTCAATAACTATAGGTTGAGCCGAAAACACATGTGAAATGAGCACATTTTTATGGCGCACTAAATTGTAAAGAGATGGATATTGAACAGCTAAGGACGTCTTCCCTAACCATACATCCTCCCAAAAATGAGTGATCATGCCATTACCAATAACAAAATGACCACGCGAGAAGAAAGTATTCTTAACAGCTATGAGGCCTTTCCAAAAGGGAGAGTCCGTTGGGTTACTTGTCACTTGTGACAAAGTTTTGTGTCTTAGATATTTATTATGCAACAATTCCTGCCACATTCCTTCCTCACTCAAAAGCTTAGAAAGCCATTTGCTTAGTAAGCAGTTATTCTTAATATAAAAAACCTCTATACCTAAACCTCCCTGATCCTTTTCATGGAGTATTGTTTTGGTTTGTCCATTTCGCTTAGGGATTGATCGGCGAAAAATTGTGATGCTGCTAGCAAGAGCACTTGGAAAGTTGGAAGACCAAATAGGTTATCGTTTCATACGAAGTTCGGTCATGCATGCCAGCCTATAACACTAGAATATGCATTCACATACCGTCCAAGCGTCTAGATATTTCAAGGTGCGCACGGTAAGTCCATTCCGTGGTTCTCTCAAATTATGAAACTATATTTAACTTTTAAGCAATGGATACCGTGTGTAGGACAATACAACAACAATTAAGCCTTTATTCCCAAATAAATTGTGGTAGCTAGAGTTGAAACCCATAAGATCACGAAACTAACTCATGGTTCTAGCATAAGGATAGATAGCTTCCACGCACCACTGTCCACGTGTGCAGGACAATGCATGGCGAAAATCTCCTTTGACTCCCGAGCTCACCTACTTCTACCTATATTTGAAATTCGAAAAAAATGAAAACACTTCAAAAATAAATCAGAAAAATGGACAACAAACATATGTTGATGTTCCACATATGTTTAAAGTGTCGTGATGCATTGTGCGAAAACAATAATCAGTACTCATCTTTAGGATATGTACATGTGGTCATCCCTCTGCCTGTAGACCCAGCGAGGCGCTATGGATACCGGTTGTACTCGATTTATGGCGGTTGTTCGGGCTATCAACAATTAGGGTGGCTCAATAAGAGAATACAAGATGCATATATGTGTTATGTTTTTTTTCCGTTGGCTTATTCATGTTGCCACTTTGTGCGACGCATGATTTGTAAACTTGATACTTAGAACTTCGCAATAAAACTGTTTTATGTATCACAATAGAGGCTCGAGCTAAGCTCCCCATTTCGAACAAAAATTAGGATATGTTGTTGCCACAAATGAGCACAGATTTTTTTTTCACACGGGGCAGTCCAAATTTCATTACCTCACAAAATTTAACACATATGTGTAGCACTAGCATATGTTTGTTGTCCCTTTTTAAAAGAATTCTTGAAGTGTTTTCATTTTTTTATGAAGTTAAAACACGTAGGAGCAGGTGAGCTCGGGAGTCAAAATGATGCTCTGAATGCATGGGTAGGCTAGCTAGGCCTAGTAGATATTTCTATTTAGGCCTAGTAGACATTTCTGACTCCGAGTTCCAGTTATCCCTTTATTTTAGAAAAATAATATATTTAAAAGCTTTTAAAAAATGAGAAAAAATACTACATTTTCTTAATGATGTATCCAGTTTGAAATATTTTTGCATTCTGAGGCACGCAAAAATTATAAATGTACAGATCTAGGTATACTGAACAATGCATAGTTTCAAATCACGAAATCTTATTATTTTTCTGCAGCTCATGATATAAAGAATTTCGCATTGTGATTTTACGTGCTTGTAGGATATATCATTGACTATATGCACAATTTATATTTAGATTTTTTTAGAACTTCAAATATATTTTCATTTTATGAAAATAGAGGATCACTAGAACCCGGGAGCCAATGTGACTTTTTGAGCTATGCCACCTTTTTTTGAAAGGGAGTAAAAGCTCATGTAAGTTCAGTGTCACCCTCAGGCCAGGCAACGTTTTGTTTTTTGAGGGAAACTCAGTCCAGGCAACTGGATTGATTTTGGAATCCCAATCTAGGAAAAGCCCAGGCCCATGACACGACGACAGTACGCTAATACCGGTGCTCCGTTTTTTGGCCAGCCCAGCAAGGTGCTGGTGGTTTTTTTTTTTTCGTCTTTATCTCTGTTGCTATTGTTTCTTCTTTTTCTGTTTCTTCCGTTTTCTCTTTCCTGAAGATCACGTCGACATCGGCCTACATTATCCTATGAAGATCGCGGCCGCCTACATTATCCTTTCCTACTCATTCTTCTTCTTCTTCTTCTTCTTCTTCTTCTTCTTCTTCTTCTTTCAGCGATTTTATTTGTGCGGGCTGACCTCTCTACATTTCGCTATTTGAACATGGATCGCCAGTTCGCCACTACCTGGTCCAGTATTGAACTATTGAACAACCCGTTCACATGATCGGCTCTGCGTCGTTTTTATGTGCCATGGCCAAATCTGGCTCGGCATCATCATTTTTTAAGGATACGTCCAAGCGGACATATCTGTTTCAAGAAGGAGAGGTCAAGCAGCCGATTACAACGCGTTTAGGCACCTGCGCCAAAAACACCAATCCACAATGCGAGGCATCATCATCATCGTGCACACGAGCAGTGTCGATAATGGCAGGTGCACACTAGGTAGCTTAGGTTCCCAGCTACGGACAAGGAGGAAGAGCCATGTAGACGAGTACGTCCGTAGGGCTGTAGCTGCAGTATGCGTTTGTCTTCGCCCTGCTTCACTTTTTTTTTTAACAGGGAGAGGCCCGAAGGGCCTGGATGCAATTATATTTCTGCGGTGCAGGTACAAATTACAGAAGGGACCTTCAGGAAAAAGAAAATTACAACATCATCCCAACTACTTGCAGGAAAGACCCTAACCAACAGAAAAGGAATGCAATTGGGTCCTCTGCCACCGCCGATGAACTTCAAGCTCCAGCCACGGCTCTCCACAGAAGCTCCGGGGACAAAACCACTTGGAACTAGAGGGAGAAGAAGCACCGAAGCGAGCTTGATGTAGGGCCTCCACATGGAGGTTGAGCAGTTGCTAGGCCAATAAGCCAGCAGAGAAGACCACCAGATGGCCACCATGGTCGGATGCCAAAGGCACCGAGATTGTTCTTCAATTTGCTGCATCGCAACTCCCAGGCTGTCGAAGAAGAAATTCAGGAGCATCGCCCTCATCCTTCTGCTGCCACCATGGCATCTTGAAGAAGAGAAACCAGCACACCTCATTTCGCATCTCCAACATCCACGAAACCCAATCTTCCTCCGCATCACAATAGAAGCAAGTTCGCCGTCGAACTCAAAGATCCCGCCACGATCCAGAGGAGGCAAACAGAAATAATAGCAAGCAAAGAAGATCAGGGCCCCGACCTTTATGAAGAAGTCGTCCGAGCTCTGCATCGTCGCCACCTTCGGATCCCACCATGGGAACACCGCCGCGAGAAGCAGAAGAACAACGAAGAGCCGGAGCTGGTCGGGGAGCCCCAACTCTGTACTTCCCCTGCGCACCTTATTTAGAGGGATGCGAAGATCCTTCTGCTCTCCTTGCAACTCCACCTGCCACCAGCGGGCTGCAGGAAAGAAGTCGAAATCCACGGCGCGGCGGATCTGGCCGCAGAGATCCGCCGTCCTACCCTCAGCAGCTACGGCATGAAGCCAACACCAGGCATAGCGCCCAAGAACCCTAATTAGAACCCTAGATCTACTATATACAGGAGTATCCCGACCACCTACTCCATCTCTACGCCGGCCAGCGAGCTCGCCGGAGCAAAGGGAGGAGAGGGGTGGCGACGAGAATCGGGGGTCGACCCTCAAAAGGTACTGTTTGGGAGCGGATAAAGAGAGGAGAAGAAAAAAGGAAGCCCCCTGCTTCACTTTCGAAAGGCATCTCTTAAGGAGTAGCTCCTCCATGCCCATGCTGCCGACCTACTCCTACAGAGAGCAACCGAGTCAAACTTATACTCGCCAACAATTGGACCTGCGTATAACTAGCACCTATAGATCTGGATTAGGCAAGAAATATACGGCCGGCGCCATAGAAAGATTGTTTTGCGTGGAAAAATCTTGTGTGGAGTATAGTACACCATCCATTTTTATTTACCTTGCGTTCTGGGTTTTTTTAAAGCAAAATTTTGACTAAGTATATATATGCGGAAAAAATATCAACATCTATAATAGCAAATGTAAATAATATGGAAATATATTTTATAACGATTCTGATAGTATTAAATATATATTGTAGACATTGATATTTTTCCTATATATTTTGTCAAATTTTACACAGTTTGATTTTGACTAAACCTAGAACGCAAGATAATTGTGAACAGAGTGGAGTAGGTGGTAGAAGTACGCAATTAGGCATGCATGTGAAATTGAATGGAGCAATGATATCATATCTGTTTGCACGTTAGTTTCATGATTCTGCTTGATTGGGGCTATCAGTTTTTGGCCTTGACAAGTTCCAAACGATCAATGTCAACGCATGTGCTTGTCTGTGTCAAGCATGGACTGTCATCGCTTGTTCCAAGCCATATACTGTATACATCAACTAATTTTCATTATTGGCATGAATGTTGGATGCTAGCTCCGCAAGTGGAGTATACAGTATACTATCTCCCCATCAAAGACAGTACTCGAGTAGCTAGTAATGCTATACAAGACATACAACATATACAAGATTAAGATGTGCTAACAAATGTATGAAAAGAACTACACTCACGCTCCATACACTGAGCATATGCTGAGCTAATTAAAGTTACACCCAATGGAGAACCAACCCGTGGTTGGGTGGTTCTGATTCTACCTCTGCCCACCATAGATCAAACTAGGTTTGACACCATATGTCCCTCACCAAAAGGATTATTCTTTCAGAAGATGCATGGCAGATTGTCTTTAGCAGACAATGTGTGCGTCTAGTGATGTGTGGGCGTGCATTTCTTACTCGGTATTTCTCAAAATAAATCACTCCGATCCAAAATAAGTGTCATAATTTTGAGGGCTTGATTCAAAACCGCGACACTTATTATATATGGATCGGAGGTAGTATATTATAAGTTAAATGATTTTAGTATACAAAGTGCATTATTAATTGTATGTGCAACATTGATTGTATATTTTGGATAATCACATACTATTTTAGAAGGCAAACGGAACAAATGATGGAAAAGGCACTAACATAGCAAATCTACTCTTATAAGTTACAACTGTGTCACGAGAGGAGCTTCAACTTGCAGCTTTGAGCCATATGAAAATTAATGCAGAAAGGCCACCAGCATGTACGTTGTTCAGTGATTTGCAGACGGATGGAACAAAACTCCCAGAGAGAACAGGCAGTGAATGGGTTCAATCGATCGCACGCCGTTCAGATGCAACATGTGTAGCAGTAATGTGCATGGCAATGACATCTCTCATCATTCACAACAGCCACGTGAGCCAAGTAATGAGCTAGCCTGGCCAGCCATTCCTTTGTCATACATGAGTGCCGCGCCATTCCTGCTTAAATGCTTGGTCAGTTCCTGTCCCTAACTATTGGACTCCCTATACCTCCTTGTTTTGTAAGAACCGGCGGTTTCTGTATATGAAACGAGGGGGCTCGTTTGATAAAAATAAACTTCTTGTTGTATTATTATATATGGATGGAGTAGTTTTATGGAAGAACATTTTCACTGCTGGAATGAGGTGGGCATGTGCTAGCTGGCTAGCTAGGTGTGTAATTTTGTTGTGCTTCTGATGTAAACATGAATGCATGGCTAGGTGCATGGAAACGGGTAGTACAGAAGTCGATTAATTCAAAACCGGTGAGATGTAGTACTAGACAGTCCACACAGTTCATCTCTGCTGCTAGCTCTTCTACATCGTTTCCCACATGAACATGCGGCTAGCCTAGTGTACTGCATCCCCGGACGACGTATCAGAATGAAAATCTACTGTTTCAAAACTATGCATTTCCCCATAAGCAAAATACGGTCTGTTAATCAATGGAAACTAGATGGAAGAAACAAATTTGCAATCGTATAGTCAGATGAACACGAGGAGGAGCTGGAATCGTAGATGGCATACCATGCATATACTTACTCCGAAACCAAACCTCAGCCGCTGGAATTCTCATATGCATGAGGCGTAGCTACTGTGCGTGGATGCTGGTTAAAGGGATTGAAGCCTGGTCCGAGATCACCAAATGATACATTCCATAGATACACAAGATGGAAGCATATTATGCATCCATGTGCATGATGTACATGGAGACCTTGAACCAGACAACAACCCCCTTAACCTAACTTCAACCGGCTGAACATGCAGTTCTAACTCCAAAAACTAGCTTTCAGTACAAACATACTCAACAAATGATGAAGCCACTTCGCCATGGATGGGAGCATGGGAGGCAAGAAAGCTAGCAGAAGAAGATGGCAAGATATAGGCAAAGGAGAGAACTGGCTACTAGTGAAGAGATCGAGAGGGGGGAGCTAGGGCCGGGCGTTTTGAAGAGGAGAGAGGCTGGGAGCCTGGGAGGGAAGGGGCAATGGCTAACTGGTTGTGGATGATGGGTCACTGAATTGCCATTTATTGAGAGGTCTGCCATCGGACATACACGAGCTGTGCACTGATAGCCACTGAAAACAGACTTCATTGCTTGTGGTACAGCCTACAGCGTCTGTGTGCAACAGTGCAAGTCTGGGCTGAAGACATTTTCAGTAGAGCGCTACCCCGTAGTATCACTTCAGTTGTAATAGTTTTTCAGGTTTCACCTTTTCCTGAGTCATTGTTTTTATTTAGTTGACTAGCCTTTTCTCATTTTTAGTTGGGATTGGGGAAGTCGTCTATGCTTAACTTCGAAGATGACTTTTGCTTTCTACTCAGTCATTTGTCTAAGTGACTAGCTATTAAGTACTATAAGTCAAAATCTTGAACCATTGGGCCAATTAAGAACCACATACACATCCAAAATTCAATCAAAGACCTTGAAATTTGGTATGGAGTTAATACATGAGTAGTCAACTTATAATACAATTAAAGAATAGTTAATACAAGAGAAGTCACATACACAAGACAATTTAATCGCGCTTCTCACCCAACTAAGCTAATTTAATCATGTGCACGAGTGAGGATAAGAAAAGTGAATCAAACTCTGGTTGATCGTAAGTAGTCAAACTCTAAAAGAACCAACGCCTAGAAAATAACCTCATTGTCTTTCTACCATTGTATTCAATATAAGAGTGAATTCAACTTTGTACCACTCGTTTGCAAATTTGTCATGGTTTTTACCTCATTTAATTTGATTGGCACATTTTAATCCAAATTGTGTTAGTATAGTGAGACAAATTTTCGAAAAGTCCTTTCATAGCCCGGGCTACATGTAGCCCGGATTTTTTATTTTCTTGGAACTAAAATTTTAAAGTTTTCAAATTTTTTGAGAAAAATCATAGAGGTTCTAAATGACGTACTCTAAGGTTCTGCAAATTGTGAACTCGAAATATTTTGTATACCGTCCTGCACAAAAATGACAAATTTCTGACAGATCTGGGAAATTCGAAAACTGCACTGTTCACACCTCAGATTCAGAAATTTGTCTTTTTTACACAGCACAATATAAAGAATATTTAGCATTGATATTTTGCACACTGGTGGGAGTCATCATTATCTACATGTAGGAATATTTGCAGAATTGTTTGAAACTTTAAAGTATCGTTTTCGAATTTTTCAAAAAACAGGCTACATGTAGCTCATCCTACAAAACTCCTCTCTTGACACATTTTTCCCTATTTAACAATTTCCCTTTATTGTAAGTCGTTGGGCTCACTTGTTAGGTCAATGTGGCCGATGTAGGATACCAACTCAAAATCCTAAAGCGTACGGGCGTGCTTTCTCTACTCTAACTATAAGACTCCTTTGCCCCATCGATCTAGCCCACTTGCCTACTCGACCCACAACCCGCCCCAGCTCACTTGATACACATGTTCATTCTCATGAAGCCATGATACATGAGTGAGAGAAGAACAAATAGCGTCACCGAGAACAATGCGCTGGATCTATGGCGGTGATCGCGAGATTGCACAACAAGGTAGAACTAGTTGCAGGTCAGGTTACACGGGTAGGAACCTAGTTGACGTCTCATTCATCTCTACATCGACCAAATGGTTGCAGGCCGGTCCTATCAGAAACCGAGAAGTTGTTAAAGAGGGCAAAAGCAGTCACTAAATGTCAAACAGGGGTAAAAGATGGAATTCACTCTTAATATAATTTTTGGCCCTAGAATAAGCATAAGATACAACATATTAGTCATGTTATCTTTTCGTCCACTCTAGATGATACAGAAGGAGTTTGATATTCAAAGGTACTCGAGGTGCCCACCAAAGATAGCATGAGAGTTCTCTTGAGTAGTAATTTTGTTTCTAGAACTTCCATCAACTAAGTAACGTAAAAATATAGTTATCACTCTTTGTCCATGCAAACTATATTGATTTTTAAATAGTTCATGTTTTGACACAAAAATGCTAATTTGAAAGGGTATTTATGAACTTGATTTTGCATGCTCGCATTTTGCACATCCAATAAATATTATAATTTTTTTGAAATAATTTTCTTGAAGGATTAAAGTACCATCTCAAGTATCAAACTTACTTCATGCTTACTCTTTGTTATAAAATTGTGAATTTGGCACATGCTCTAGAATAGGAATGTATATACCATATAAGATGCACATCCCAATTAGTTTGTAGACATTGCAGAAATTTCATTTTTTTTCTTGGAGTACCGCGTACTACAACATAAATCAGACATGGGCTTGGACATGATGTTGTAATATGCATGCACAATAAACAAGATATATCTAGACGAAAAAATTGTCGTTTTCAACGGATTGTGAAACCATAGGTAGCAATTACAGTGTGGCATAAGAATATATGTACGTGCTGTATTATAGAATTTAACACCCTACTTCCTTTATATCACAAATAGATGATGATTTGGACACGGGCACGGTTTCAAGATTTACCTTTGAGCACTAGTTTAACTAAATTACAAGTAGGCAACACAGGAAAGTTTTTTCATGCAGAAACTGCATTGAGAGTTTTTTCATAGAGAAATTTCACGAGGATTAAAATTATCTGAAAATATTGGCCAGAGATGCTTGCAGAAATACCATGGGCCGGTGTAAAAATTCGCATCGTGCGGGCCGATGGAGCGGGACGACTGACTGGGACGCAACGTGGCAGGATCCCCCTCGTTGGTAGCCAGTGCCCAGGCTGGCAGCAATTATGAGCTCATGATTCCGCTGTGATTGAGGCCGGCCGGTGGCGGAGAAGAGCCACTCGATGACTGGAAAAGGCTGATACCTCGGGCAACACAGAAGATCCCCACTCCCCATGACAAGCCATTCAAGACGAGTTAACTCCGGTATGGGTCGTGTTTGCTTTTCACCCATCAACGATGCATCTACTACCAGCTACCTGCTCGTGCAACTTGCGCTAGAGGTAACTGTGGCTTGTTTTCCAAACACAAAAAATCCCTTGATATTTCAGTAGAAAACTTGTCTCTTGTGGGAGTTTCATGTATGACCCAATCAATCAAACAAAAGACGTAAGATGTGTGTCGCGTGCCTCCTCGTTTTCCTAGCCGACACGTCGCCAGTGACAGTCGCGTCGTCAGTGCGCCTGCACGGCGGCGTCAATGCGGCACGGCTTTTCGAGAACAGCAACGTTAATGCCACCGCCCTTCGCCGACCTTAAAAGGGGCTCGTCCGCGGCGGGGAGCCACACACCTCGCCTCTCCTCCTCTCCTCGCCGCAATCACACACATCTCACCGCGACACAGAAACCCTAGACGATGGTTGGAAGCTACAGATGCTCGGGAGGCGCGGCGGCGAACGGCTTCACGCCGCGCACCCTCCTTCTCAAGCAGGCAGCGTTCAAATTTGTAAAATTTCCTAAGATTTCTCAAGCAGGCGGCGTTCAAATTTGTAAAATTTCCTAAGATTTGAATGAAATCGGTCATATTTCAAATTTAAAATATTTTGTTTGGGCCGCCGCAAGTGGGGAACGACGCCTTCTATTGCGCTGCGCTTGTCCGGACGGCGCCCAATTCCTATGTCCGGGACGTCGCGAGTGGAGATGCTCCGAGTCTCAAAAATTCAATAAGAAAATAAAATAAAGAAGAATCCTAGTTAATACAAGCTACCTACCATTTGGCGATCTATAGTACAATCCTGACAACAAAATAAATTCATGTCGCCGCTGTGACTGACATGACCCTCAAACCAATTTTAAGTCTCGAGTCAGGTATGTGGTCTTCACTGGCGAACAGTACCATGCTAGTTTCTGCTACATAGTATCAACTGAGGGCCGGGAGTGAATGCCGTACAGAAACAGAACCACGCAGCACAAGCGTACTGCAGACAGTAGGAGCTGTTACAGTGATACTCCATCACTGCATGACAGCACGAGTGCTAATTAGCATGAAAGGAAACAGAAAGAGTAAAATTGCAGACATTAGGAGTGTATTTAGGAAGTAAAACAGCGAGCCTTATGAGTTTGGGGGCTTAAATTAGAAAACCAGCTGGGCGAAAACTGGTTAGGAGTAGCTCAAAAAATAGTCCAACCTGGAAGCTGGACGGAGCATGCAAACTTGCAGGGACGATATGTATGGATCCACGCTTCATGTATGGATCAGGTGCATCTGATTTCAAATAATAAAATTCACCTGTTTCTTACTTTACAAACGATATAACAAGATAAAGACCATTCGGTCTAGACTCACAAGTGGCATGGTTCACAACTTCACATGATGTTTCACCCATTTTGTATGCATTATTTAGTCAACCTATCTTCTTTTCAATTCATGCAACAATTATATGCCCCTTTGTTGTTTTCTTTTTCAAATTCAATTTGGATTAGTATGTGTTTTATCTCTAGCGGCTAGCGTTTTGTTTCTAACTCAAATCATTAAGGCTAGCGGTCCTCATTGGAAAGCTTTGGTCTCCCTCGCCTTGCTTGTGGCTTGAGAAATTTGGAATGAGCAAAATGCCCGTGTTTTCTGAAATAAATTCACCCCTCCCTTCATCATCCTCAACAAGATCAAGAAGGAGTTGCGGCTTTGGTTGATAGTCGGTGCGAAATGTTTGGCGGAAATTTTGCCGAGAGAGTAGGCTTTTGGAGTATTTGTGTCGGTGTAAGTTTTTTCTACACACCTTGTAATGATCTTGTATTAAACTCCTTTCTTAATTAATTGAATAGGGCAAAGCTTTTGCCCCCGTTTCATGAAAAAATCATTAAGGCCAAGATATGTATCAGTACCAACTCTTCTCTCTGCATATGACTTGCAAATGTGCATCTTCTTTTTCACATTTGGAAATTTACCTTTTTTATTGAGGGCCATGTGCTTCTTGATGCACCTTTGACTTTCTATTGAGTTCTCCTAATATATTTTTTTTTCGAAAAGGAGGTTCAAACCCCAGTCTTTGCATCTAAATGATGTACATACTTTTTATTATTAAATTTACAGAGCCTTACCAATAAAAACATCGATCAACCCGAAGCCACCGTACTGGTGACATCTGTAGATATTAGACTTCGACTATCTATGGATATTAGACATATTTTTATTTGAGATACACAAACATTTTCATCATACATTGATATTTATAACAAAACGTTTATAAAAGTACACATATAAAATCCAAAAATATTTGGTTAGTGAATCCAATATCTGTATCAGTCTGTAATTGGTCTGGAGACCTATCCTTCTCAAAAATATATTTGTTTATTAAACACATTTAAATTATTGTTCATTTTTTCATCAAGATATGTACATGATCCACCATAAAAAGTTCTTACTGATGGCATTTTTGTATGTGCAAATTTTTAGAAGGATAATGAGTTCCATACAGTGGGTTTCTTTCATGCTAGAAAATTGGTATGATCTTGTAAGACTTCATTGTGTGTGTCAATCCACATGGTAGTATCTATACACTGAAGCTCTTCTGTTTACCACCGTTGTACTTGGAACATTAAATCAATTGATGTTGTGTGTAAAGCCAAACCTACTTATGTGGGTATATTTTTCCTTATTTCTATGCATACCATATATCTATGAGCGGTGACACGACCCATGAAGTGAAGGGAACAAAGATATAAACTTTACTTTTCTCATCTTATGGTAATTCACCGAAGCTTGCAATTTTTGAGCGATAGACATTGCAATTCCTATCCTTGTAAGGTTGTACTTAGGGATGAGCGACATTGGAAAAAATGACTCGTCAACTTCTCGAAAGAACTCCAAAGCAAAAAGGCACCATGTAACCCTTACCTTGGAAGTCAGTGGCACCACACACGCAGTCTGTAAAAAATGCACGATGGTACGTAGTTGAGGCTAACCAAAGGTTTGATAGATGATGGGGTTTGGGTGAGGCTTTATACACCATTGGCCTGAAAGCAACAAAGGAAGCGGGGTTCAAGAGGATATCAGCCAGATATCAAAAAACACATGAGTTTGGGAACAATAGTTCGATAGGAGAAACATGAGATCAGACACCACATGTTCTTTATATGTAGATCTTCCCTTGTCACAGCCAAAATTGCGAGCATTTTTTTTATTATCTCTTCGTTTTGATTGACAATTATTACCTCCTTAGCTCAACACCATTTGAATTCTTCATCTCCTCTGTGGCTGTGGGTGCGCCATGACCATGGCATATATGCAGATTTTCGCACGGCTATCTCGAAGAAGTTGTCATCCAAACAACCGTTGATGTTGTTATAAACCATTTTTGTGTGTGGAAATTTTGCTGATGATAGTGAGTTCTACATAACAACCTTCTTCTATGAATGTTTTTGTGACTTTTTTTTGGTTATCATGCATCCATTTCATGTGGACAACCAAACATGATATACTAATTTTAGGATACCTAAGTACCTTTATCAAAAAATGATACCGAAGTACGAGAAGCAATGAAAGTTAACCGTGAGGAGGATGAAAACTGAGCTTTGGGTTCAATGCCATATATAGTGCATAGATTTATTACAAATTGTGTTATACGACTAGCTTTCTTTTGTGCATCGGCTGTGCAAGTTTTATTATTATTATTTCCACCCTTTTATTTATAAATTATTACCGAATTGTAATCACTATTTCTCGAAAGCACATTTTTAGTCACATATATATTGAACATTGATCCTAAAATTATAGAATTGAATATCTTACCCAAATAATGTGTAATGGTGAATAATCCAGAAACATGGCAACACGACACAACTGAAAGCAGACAGAATGACTCACTAAAAAACAAACAAGTTGGAGAGCATAAGCTATTTTTATGTATAGAACACCAAATAATGATGATAGACGCTGTTATATTTTTTTTATAGAAAGTAGAATCGGGTTCTTTTAGTAGGGATGTAGGCATATGTCCGGTGGAGACTATCTATAGATATCAGACAAATACTTTATTTGAAATATACTTTATTTTATATTATAAATATTTTGAAATATCATAAATTGAATATAAAATTCAAAATATTTGTTTAGTAAACACAATATTTGTACTTCAATCTGTAATTGGCCAGACTACCTCTCCTTCCCAAAATATTTGTTTTGTACACACATTTAGAATATTGTTCATTTTTTCATCAAAATATGTACATGATCCACCATAAAAAGTTGTTACTGATGGCATTGTACTTGGAACATTAAAACGACTGATGTTGTTTGTAAGGCCACACCTACTTGTGTGTGTACATTTTTGCTTATTTCTATGCATACCATATATATATGAGCGGTGACACATCCCACGAAGTGAAGCAAACAAAGTTATAAACTATAATTTTCTCATCTTGTGTCAGTTCCCCAAAGCTTGACATCTTTGACGATCGACATTGCAAGTGCTATCCTTGTACGGTTGTACTTAGAGATGAGCGGCACTGGGAAAAAGAACTCGTCAACTTCTTGAAAGAACTCCAAAGCAAAAATGCACCATGTAGTCAGTAGCTTGGAAGTAAGTGGCACCACTCTCACATTCCGTAAAAAATGCCTGATCGGACGTAGTTGAGGCTAACCAGAGGTTTGACAGACAATGGGATTTGGGCAAGGCTTTATACAGCATTGGCATGACATCAACAAGGCTATTGGAGTTTGATAGGAGAAACACGAGATCAGAGAACACACATTCTTTGAAAAACTGGCCATGCATAGTCTTTCAAAAGCAATGTGTACTGGTGTTGTTGCTGCCTCTCGTGACTTTATCTGTAGGTCTTCCCTTCTCACAGCCAACACTTCTTGTGGGACTTTTTTATTGTCCCTTCGTTTTGATTGACAGTTGTTTCCTCCTTGACTCAACACCATTCGGGTTCTTCATCTCTTCGATTGTGAGTGCGCCATGACCAGGGCATAAATGCAGATTTTTGCACGTCTATCGGGATTAAGTTGCATAGAAACTTCCATGTTGATGTTGTTATAAAGCATGTTCTATTAAATGTGTTTTATCGACCAAAATTCTTGTACACAAACCATTATTGTGTGTGTTAATTTTGCAGATGACAATAGGTTCTACGTAACAACATTCTTCTATGAATGTTTATGTAACTTGTTTTATGGTTATCTTGCACCCATTTCAGGTGGACAACCAAACATGGTATACTAATTTTAGGATGCGCAAGTACCAGAAGCTATGAAAGTTAACCGTGAGAGTGGGGGGGGGGGGGGGGGGGGGGGGGGGGGGGGGGGGGGGGGGGGGGGGGGGGGGGGGGGGGGGGGGGGGCGAAAACTGAGCTTTCGATTCTTCAATTCCATAGGGCATAGCTTTGGGATTAACTTTCTTTTGTGCATCAGCGTGTACAAGTTTATTTTCTATTATTATTTCCAACCATTTCATTTATGAATTATTACTGAATTATAACCACTAATTCTCTTCAAATTTACTACTACTCATCATAGAAAGCATGTACTCACATATGTGTTGAACATTGATTCTAAAATAATAGAATTGAAGATGTTACCCGAATAATGTACAATGGTGAATAATTCAGAAACATGCCAACACGACACAACTGAAAACAAGCATAATGATACACAAAAAATACACAACTTGGAGAGTAGAAGCAGTTTTTTGTAAACACCAAATAATGAAGTCAGAAGGTGTTATTTATTTTACAGAAATATAAACATGATAATTTTCGGGAAACAACTCGGGAGGCAACTTCGAAAAAAAGAGAAAACTAGAAATACCGACAATGACCCTTCAATGGCTGATTTGCTGTGGTTTGGCCTTTCGGGAGAGATAAGGTGGGCGTTTGCTTTACAGTTGCCGCTAAGATGTAGAATATGGGCATGTATTTCTTCTTTAGATTGGGACTAGCTTGTATATGTTCCGTAAATCGACTTGGGCATGAATTGGCCAAATTAAGTTGAACTCAGTGTTGAATGAACCCATGAGATGGGATTCTAATATTCCAGCAAACATTGTTGGTCTTGTATCCGGTGATTTATCCCATCTCGTTGATTAATAATGATGTTGCTTCACCCTTCAAAAAGACGTAGAATATGGAGAACCAGCCTGTGGTGGATGGTAAGGATGGTGATTGTACCTCTAGCCAATCGGAGTAAAAATCCTTAGTTTGACAATGGTGTTTCTCAATAAGACGAAATATTTTTTATTGAGAGGCGACATTTTCGTCGATAGCGAAACAATTGTGGTGACTTCATCAATTTTAAGACCTAATTCGTAGGATGAGTCTCTCGGAGATACTCATAGGGTTAGAATGTGTGCGTTCAAATGGATGAGTGTATGCGTGTGTATGTGAACGTATATGTACTGTGTTTCTCTTGTGAGGAATTTTTTCTCAAAGAAAAGAGAGGGAGGGAATATGACTCTTTTTTTTAAAAGAAAAAAAGAATATGACTTTTTTTATGATATACTTGCATTTTCCCCCCTACCGGAGAGGGTGCGGCCGACCCTATCACAGGTCGGACGCGATCGATACGTTGATCTTTCGGCCCGTGCCACGGTACTAGGCCTTGGGCCGTGTGAGGTTCTAACGAGCCGTCTCGTCTCCCACGTCGCTCCAGCGGTCAAAGCCACCACCACCACCAAGGCCCTAACCAGTAACCACCATATCGCAGCCGCCCTCTACACAGCCAACCGGCACAAAAGCGCCACCACCGCGCGCCGTAGACCCAACCAAATTCGCAGCCGCTCCATCTCCTCTCCGGAGAGGAGAGGACGCCACCACGACCTCGCCCCTCCGTTTCCGCCGCCGCCGAGGAGTCTTCGCTTTCTGCCTCGAGGAATCGAGGGACGGGTGTGAGTTTCGAATTTCTCCGGATCGAATCGGCCCTTTTGTCTCCCACTCTCCCCTGCTTCCTACCGCCTTTACATATACCGGCAAAGTTGTCCCTTTTCTCGATAATCTTCTCCGGTTATAGATGAAATCCCTTGATCTGGTGACCGTCCTCCTGAGGACGTCGCCAATCGACGTGATTCGGCCAAACTAAAGGAACTCGCGTTTAGTGTTTATTTTTTCGAACAAGTGTCCAGTGTTTCTTGCAGATGCGTATGCGAGTTTCCTCAAGTTTAGATTTTGGAAGCTGTTTTATCCCTCACTATTCAATAGCATGCTAAGATTTGACAGTGTAAGCTTCCCGGGTGCTACAAGTTGTAAATTACCAGGTTTTAGGATTTTTGACACTGTTCCTAATATTGTTAGTCATGTAGATTTCATGGTATAATTCATCTTTTAGGGATAGTATATTTCTTAAAAAAAATGATTTTGAGCGCACTCTTCGTGGTTTGCATTGCTACAAGTTTCATCGCATTCGAGTAGACATCGGATGTTTAGACACACACAACTGAGCCAAGGTGTGAGGGCATATTTGGTCTGGTTAGAATGTCGCATCCGCCATAGCAATCACGTGTACCATATTTATCTTCAAAGCTGCCATTTTTACAATGTATATGTGGTTAAAACTTAAAACAGTTATAATCTCTGTTATAAAGTGATCAAGCATATCTGGTACTATGTTTAGTTCTCTGGTCTATCTTATCCTTAGCATATAATGTCCAGTGGAATTTGGCTCACTGAAACAAATGATTCAAAGTTTAGCAGCAGCTTGTTCTCTTGAATTGTGATCAACATTTACTGTTCGACTTGTTGTAAAGTTTGAGCTTTTTGGAAAGTTCAGAATGAATGCAAAATGTACGTGTGATAGGTGAATCAGCTAAAAATGGACTGTATAGCTCCTTATATACGTTTAGGGAAAATATTAGGGATAACAGCAAAAATGGGTGGCATCAGCCATTTATTTTTTTCGCAGAATTTTATGTCGCCCTTTCATATTACAACCATCAAGCAGGTCACTAGTTCATCTTTTTTACATCGTCTCTAGTTCATTTATTTATAAGAGTGAAGCAAATGTGAACCTTTAGAAATACCCTGTCAAAAAGACCTGCAGTCAGCCGATTCCTTTAATTTGTATCTGTGCAATGGACAATGTGGATTTTTTTGTATTATACTTTGCAAGACTTAAATACACTGAGCATCTTTATCTTGCAGTCTTCAAGATGGCAAAAAATTCGAGGAACACGAAATATTCATCCCGTGAGCTCAGATCAGCACGTTATTTGAGGCCCTTCAGCCATTGCAGTTTCAAGAGAGTTGCTAGCCAGGTGCCAACATTAGCAGCAACAGAGAAATGCGCGTGGAAAGATGCGATCTGCCCAGTTTGCATCGAATGCCCGCATGATGCTGTCCTTCTACTCTGTTCATCTCATGACAAAGGTTGCCGCCCATATGTATGTGGAACCGACTTCCTTCATTCAAATTGTCTTGACCAGCTTATGGAGTCACGCAGAAGCCCAGGAAGCTGTGATGATCCAGGCTCAGTAGAGCTCACATGCCCGCTTTGCCGTGGTATGGTTAAGGGATATACACTGGTTCAGCCTGCCCGGGAGCAGCTGAACCGGAACAAGAGGAGCTGCATGCAAGATGGCTGCTCATACATCGGTACATACAGACAACTCTGCAAGCATGCACAGAAGAAGCATCATTCGGCAAAGCCTCGTGCTGCGGACCCTCTACATACTTACAGATGGAGGCGACTCGAATTCAGAACTGCGATGCAAGATATGATCTGCGCGACCAGTTCTTCAACCCTCAGAGGGATATTGTCTGCCATGTTGCGGATGGAGGAGCTCATGTCATCTGGTTGGCGTGGAGATGATGATCACCTTGGTGCTACCAACTGAAGTTCAGTGTAAATGGCCAATATGGACTTTGCTGGTCTGTAATCTCTTAGTCGCTTGCTGAAACGTGAGAATTGATCGTGCTGTTATTGTTAGCTCGATCCTTACAGGAATCCATGGCTTGGCCCCTGCAGATACAGAAGTTGAGACCTGGATCTGTTCTCAGAAGTATTAGTCAGAAGAAACATAAAAGGTTTTGAGGGATTGAACAGTCCTTGACAAAGTGTGGGATGGCTTGAAGATTGTTGGAAAGTTCATATCAGTTCATTTTGTATTGCGTGATGCACTGCTCTTGTGCATCCCAGTTGCATTGTATGACATGACAGTTTCTTCTGAAATATGCAATTCAACTTGCTCTAGATTTTCTACTTTCCTGAAGAAAATACCCATACGACTTACTTTTATAGTTATATTTCACTTGACATAGAATGAGGTACTTGATAAAATACTGAAAATAAAAGGTTGGGACCAACTTACTAGCAAATTAATAATGCCTCTCTGAACCATGCTTCTAAATGTCATTTGATAGGATTGATTGACATATAGGCTCCTAATGATTCTGATTGAACTAATTGTTTGTAAAAAAATAGATTCCATGCATATGGGCAGATATATCGGCTGATAGGGCCATTATTTGGGGAATATGCAGTTGTGGGAGATGCCTTTTTTATGTAGGAACATGCAAATTAAATAAGTATAACTTTTTTAGTTTTGTGGGGGCCTTCTTCTACTCCTGACGAATGAATCTGATTAACAAGATGGAACGAGGATTAAAATGCTTGCTTAATGGGCCATGCTGGTAACTTATCTCTTGAATCTTGATGTTCGTATGGTGGTGGATCCTGTTGATCCAGCTGTGACAGTCCTTTTTGAACTGTCTGTAATTCGCAAAACTGCAGTTTGTGACGCTCTTAGAACAAGTAGGGTAGCCCTTGGCGGCTTGGATTTTTTTTCCTATTTCGTGTCTGTTGCACATGGATGCTTAATGTTGTTATTCGGTTATCGGTGGTAAATGTCCGGCCTTTGGATCGTTTGGAAGGAAATATGATACTTTCATGTGCAACCGAAACGAAATAGCATGCATTCACGTATCAAAGTAGAGAAGGGGCCAAGAGGGGCACCAACCTGATGGAATTCACATCCAGCTGATCTAAAGGGCAATTCGAGAGAATTGACAGACTAGTTATGCAACTAAAAATGTGATTAGTGTGTGAGTGATTTGGGGTACAAGGTTCTAGCTTAATTATTTTCTCGTCCAATTTTTTGTTGCTTTCTGGATGCTCTCGATAGATTGATTGATTGGGTCAAGCCTATGATAAACTCATATGGTAGATTGCCGGGTATCTTACATCTTGAAGCTTAACTCCGGCACTTAAAGTGCGAGTAAAATCGTAAACCCCTTTCGTCATTTATGCCAATGGTGTACATTAGTTTCAGCCCATGGATGATGTTGATTATACACTGACGAACACACAGTTCCCCATGAACTCTGAATGGCTTGGTCCGAGCATCTTTGTTAAGAAGCTGAAATCATTCCTTTGGTACGGAGTATTTGTCATGGCACCACGTTTTATGCCCACGGTAGAATCAAAGCTAGTGTATGATTTAGCCAAACATGTGCTACCAGTTTGCTCATAGATTCTCCAGCTCAGTTCTAACTGAGCTTCTGCCCCACCTTCCAATGCAACGAAAGCCTCACAACGAACACTCAGAAAAAAAAAACCTTCAACTGAGCAGCAAACAATAGTTCAAGATTAACACGATTTATGGTCAATACGGTCAGGAGCATCTCTGGAATCTGGACACAGAATGATTATTTTATCAGGGTTGGCCTAAACATATCATGGTTTACTGCACAAAGCATGTTGAGTGAGTCACCATATTACCATAAAAATGCAAAGAAGTTAAGAAGAAACGATACAGGTAAATTCAGGAGAACATGATCGCAGGCAGTTCAAGTATGCAACATCAGAGAAGAATCAAGAGAGAACTGTGAAAGGACACCAACCAGGTGCACCCGGGAGAAAATCACACGTAACATAAACACGCTACACAGACAGAAACATGTACATATATCACAATCAACAAAAGTTTCCATCCCGTAAGGTATCCCCTCTCCAAGAATGTGCTCTCTGATGAAAGCGCCAGCAAATGTTGCTAAAGCTAAACTTACTTTTGACCATCAAATATTAAGAAACCACAGGACTTCATCCTATTTCATTAAACCCAAACTGGCAGGCTTTAAAGTACAGATGATGGTAAGAGCAACATGATCACAAACCTAAGAGGTCCTGAACCATGCACCCTGAATATCGTGAAAAAAGCAAGTGTGTTCTAAAGCTTAGTGTCCTAAACTGCAGGGCATGCTACAATAAACACAACTGGCTAAACAAATTTGTTTCGAGAACCCAGTAGGGTGGCCACTGAACTAAAACAGGAGTTTTTCTTTGCTACCACATGTGTTAGTATTTGCATGAGGACCAAAGTTCAGTTAATAACTCATGTATTCACTACATAACTTCTAATTTGAAGTACCCTTGAACTAATCAATAACTGGCAATAAGAGGGGCAGTTTTGCATTTTTAAGTACTACCTCCGATCCATATTAGTGGGCACAACTTTGTCTAGATACACATGTATCTAGTCTAAATACTTAACTAGATACATATGAATTTAGACAAAGCTATGCCCACTAATATGGATCGGAGGGAGTACTTCATTCCTCAACTTCTGTTACAAAATCAGTTAGTGGGTATGTCAATCAAGACACTAAAAAGAAAAACAAAATGCATATTAACCCCAATTAAGCAAAATAACCTGATCTTAGCATGTTCACAAAATTATAAGTGTACTCTATGCTGCAAACAGTGCACTAAGACAGTAGCACCAGGTCTTCACCAGCTTGGTGATATGATGAAAAGATCCAACACAAGAAAACAAAATATGTGAACACGTCATTTAAAATGAAGATGCATGAACCCTGATTTAAAATAGACACGATCGATATTGTATATAAAGCACAAGTTAGCATCTACGAATCACAAAATACAATGATCCACGGAAAATAACAAGGAGAAGACCATTACCCCTTGCTCTATGCCTAATTTTAATACCTTGTCCACAGAAGTAAGTAATTAACCACATAAACTCTATCTAGAAACAAAAAGAGACCGATTTGCCTGTTTCAACGGAGTACTGCTCACCATGGATCAGCCATTGCTCAGTCAGCGCTCTCAAGGGCATCGAGCACCATCCTCACTGTATCCTTCATCAGGTCCATCCGACGCAGCTGCTGTTTGATCTCCGTCAACCTAAACCTCCTGAGCTTTTCCTCCATCACATGTGCTTTTGATCCTTCGAGCACCTCAAATGCCTTCTTGAACGCCGCACCGCTGGATGCTCCTTGGACAGCTCCTCAACAGTCTCCCACAGGTAGGGATACGCATCCTTCCCCTTCTCAAACTCAGTCTTCCCCCTGCCATTGGCACTAACAGCCCCAAGTCTAATACCATTCCCGTTAGTCATGGTAACCGGCCTCAGCTTCCGGCTCTTGATGCGGTACCGGTCATCCCGCCCACTCTCGAAATCATCGTCGCTATCTCCACTATACGGCAGCTCCTCACTATCACCATCACCAGCATTGTCATACCCACTGCCTCCTCCATCACCACGGCCCAACGCCCCCCAGACCTTCTTGGCATGCTCATGGATGCTGCGGTCATGCGGAGTGTGCAGTTCCTGATCCCGCCCGTTCTTGGCGCGGGTGGCGAGCAGCTGGTACTTCTGCTTGAGGCGCCGGACCTTGTCGCTAAGCTGCGTGGTGGACACCTTGACGCTGAGCTGGCCACGGATGTGGCGGTGGAGCTTACCGATGTCGTTGGTGGAGCCGGGGAGCACGCCGCTCTTGGCGCGGTAGCTGGTGAGGCCGCGCAGGATGACGAGCTCGTCGTCGGGGCTCCAGAGGCGTGCCGGGCGCTTGAGTTGTTCCGCGGCGGAGGGTGCTGTGTGCACGGCGGCGGTGCGAGGGCGCTTGGGGCGCGGCTCGGAGGCGGACGGGCGGCGCGGCGGGTCCATGGGGCGGGAGCTGATGGGCTTGACGATGGAGGCCTCGGCGCGGGGGTGGCGCGCGTGGCGGGGAGGCGAGGCGTTGTTGCCGGAGTCGGAGTCGTCGACGGCGGCCGGGTCGAGGTCGGTGTCGTCGAAGCCCGCCGCCGGGTCGCGGGAGTCGTCGGAGTCGGAGTTGATGCCGGGGAGCGGGCACAGGGTTTGGCGACGGGGCGGGAGACGCCGCGGCGGTGGCCAACGGGCGGGGCGGCGGCGCGCGTCGGCGTCGGAGTCGGAGTAGGAGCCGCCGGAGTCGGATCTGGCGGCGGCGGAGTCGGCCAGCGCGGAGGGCGTGGAGGAAGGCGCGGCGGCGGCGGCGGTGGAGGACTTAGGGTTAGGGTTGGGCGGCGGCGGCGTCTTGGAGGGTTCGTGTCGGAGGGTGGTGCTGGTGCTGGTGGCCCGCGTCACCCTCGGCGTCGGAGGCATCGGACGCGGATCCCGACGCCGCGGCCGCAGCCGGGCGCTTCGGTGCCATGCGGAGCGGCGGGGGAGGGGCGAGGTCTGGTCTGGGACGCGCTGCTGCTGTGGTGTGCTGCTAACGCGGCGGCCCCTTGGCTGGCTATCTGTCTCGGCGATATTTTTATGGCAGGGCGCGGGCGGGCGCGGCGCGGTGCGTGCGATCGAGTCGTTGGCGTTGGGTGCGTGGGAAGGTATGGTGTGCGTGCTTGATTGGCAATGCGGCGTGGTGGGTGGGTGCCGATGCCGACCCGTGCAGGCGTTCCGTGCGAACCGTGCCAATGCCAATGCCAATGCCAGCGCCAGGACAGGCAGGCCAGGCGGCAGCAGAGCCCAATTCTAACGAAAAGGGAATTGGCGTGGCACTCAGAGGAGTTGTTAGCAAAAAACCGCGACTTTGAAGCAAGAATTTCGAAAAACCGCGACTTTGACGTGGGATCACGTAAAACCGCAGGTCTGGTGTTCTGAATTTGCAATGTCCAAAGATTTTGCTCTAAGCGCGAATTGACACTCGAACTGACGTGTGGGACCCACCTGTCAGGCTGACGTGGCACGCTGACTGGACGGCTGACGTGTGTGTCCCACTTGTCGGGCCGATGTGGCACAGTGCAATTATTTTTCTAAAGAAAAAATTGCTAAAAAAAAGAAAAGAAAATCCTAAAGGAAAAGGCTGCCGCCGGTGCCGCCCAGCCATCGGGGCGCCGCCGTGGCCGGTGCCCAATCACCGGCAGTTCCGAACTTCCGATGCCGAGGACGACCGCCGACCGGGCCGTCCGGACGCTGCACCCGTGCCCGAGGTCTCCTGCGCCGGCCGCGCTCGTGCCCGGCTCGCCCGCGCCGGCCGCGCCCGGCCTCGCCCGTGGACGAGGTCTCCTGCGCCGGCCGCGCCCGGCTCGCCCGTGGCCGAGGTCGCCCGCGCCGGCCGCGCCCGACCTCGCCTGCGCCCGGCACGCCCGTGGACGAGGTCTCCGCCCCTTGCCCGGCTCGCCCGTGACCGAGGTCGCCCGCACCGCCGTGCTCGTGGCCGTGGCCGACCGCCGGCGTGCTGCTCTCGCAGCGCCCTCTGGCTCGCCCGTGGCCGAGGTCGCCCGCGCCGGCCGCGTTCGGCCTCGCCCGCGCTCGCCCGTGGCCGTGCTGCTCTCGCAGCGCCCTCTGGCTCGCCCGTGGCCCGCGCCGGCCGCGTTCGCCCTCTCGCTCGGGGCGCCGCCGTGCTCGCGGCCAAACTCGGGGTTCGTCCTTGCTCTGCCGCCACACGCGCCTTGCTCTGTCGCGCGCAGTTCGTCGGTGTGCGCCGGCGGCGGTTTCCCTGCCGTCGCGGCCTCGTCTGTATCCCGCACGGTTCGCCGCCGGCACGCATCCGCGTCGTGCTCTGCCGCACGCAGTTGCCGAGCGTGCGCACCAGCCGCGCGACGGCCAGCCTCGCGCAGGTACACGAACCCAGGCAGGTCCACGGGCATGGCCATGAGCCTGCGCGAGCACGCGCAGCCAGCTCCGCTGCTCTCTTGTTTTTATTTTTTTAATTCTGCAAAGATATTATTTTTTATTGCCCTGGCAAGTGGGACTAGGTCCAAGTCAGCAAATTGACTAAGTTTTTGCCACATCAGCACTGACGTGTGGGTCCCACTAGTCAGTACCAGTGTCAATTCGCACTTACCGCCAAATGTTTGAACATTGCGATCGGAAATCATCAAAGTTGCGGTTTTATGCGATCCCCCGTCAAAGTCGCGGTTTTTCGAAATTCTTGCTTCAAAGTCGCGGTTTTATGCTAACAACTCCACTCAGAGTATCTCCACCCGGCAAGCCCAAACACCTAGCTCCGGGAAAAAGGTCGCAGTCGCCATGAACACCCACATGTGGTCGGATACAAAAAAAATGTCCAGCACCCCAAGCCACCCCAAACTTGGAGCATCTCCACCGGCACCCTCGAAAATCCATCCAGCACCCCACAACTTACGTCCGCTTTGGAGGATTCCAGACACATGTGCCAACACCATGGGGCTGCTATTCTTAGCTAAAGGGGCAAATTTCCATTTCATTTAATATTTTTTGTGAAATTTTACAAGAAATTTGAATGAAATTTAAACCCTAGCCATAACCCTCCTCGTCCTCATTCGTTAGGGTGTCACAGTCAACGCTCCAGTTGTTATCGCCGTCAAGATAGACGACGGTGGAGGAGGAGCAGCATGAGAGGTGGCGGCGACGTCCCGAGGAGCGTCGGTGAGGTGGAAGCGCTGCCGCCGGAGGAGGAGGCATGCTCGCCGTGAGCTCAATGGTCTTCACAAAGCCCGACAAGTTTCGTCCTGTCCCGTTGCGTCACCTATGAAACCGCCCAGCGAAGTGTCTGCTATAATGCACACGAACAACCTCCTGCACGACGCCCTTATGACAAATAATCGGGCTCCTTGCCTATAACAAGGGGAGCCACCTGTCCGAGAGCTTAACCGGACATTGTCTAGCGCGCCCAAGCGGGTCTTCAACTTGCGGACGCCAAACATAATTTGGTCAAGGACGAACCTTTGTGGGTGCCGCTAGAGCCGATTTTTCGGTCCGGACCTTAAATGGGCTTTGCAGTATTTTGAGATGCCGATGAAGATACTCTTGTGGGACATTATGGCACGAGGCTCTCTAGGTTCTTGCACACCATCCGGACATGCTTATGGGACGGACTGGTTCACGTGTCACTCAGGGTGCAAACGGGACACACTGCGGTACCCCGCGTATGCGCCGCATGTATCCGCAATAATTACGCGGTATGCCGCGTATAGCCGCTGTATGAGCCGTGTTTTGTTGCGGCGCCGCGGCACACATACTTTGACTAGGTCAGATCTGAGCACATCGTATTCTCCTCCTTCTGAATCCCTTTGTTCGATCTGCTCTGCGCCGGCGCCGCTCCATCGATCTGCTAGCAGCATGCCGCCGGCGACCAGCGGAGCGTTGCTCCCTCTCCACGACCCCCTCTCCCCCCGCCCACGCCGCCCACGACGATGCTCAGCTTGCAAGGGAGGCGCTGCTGGCCTTCGACGCCATGGCTGCCGTGGCGGCAGAGGCAAATGCACCGCCGCCTCAGCCGGGACAAGGTTGCTACTTGCTCTCTTCTCCTCCGACGGCTCCGATAGATTGCTGCTGGAGCCGAAGATGGCCTTCGACGCCACGACTGGGCGGCCGAGGCAGATGCGCCGCCGCTGCCATATGCGGCGCGATGCGGCAACCGCGGGCCGGCCCGCATACGCCGCTTCTTTTTCTTGCAATTCTGTGGATACCCGCATGTGTAGTTAAATGAGCCTAAATTTGCGGCGCCGCGGACGGCCCACTCCCGCTTGCACCGTGACGTGTCACCCAACGCGCGGTAAGGCGGGTGAGCAGATTTTGTGTGCCCATGTGCGTATGTATACGGATCTGTTAATATTTTTGTGTTTATATAGCCACTGAAAATCTAAATTCCGTGAATAGATGATACTGGTCGGCGTATTCTCAAGCGATCCACTCACTAGATTTTTCTATGGCAACATGTTCATTAAATAGCCCCAAAGCACGTGGAATGCAGGTTAAATAACTAGTCACTTTCCCAAACGGCACAAGTCTTCAGTGACAAGATGATTTCCCCACCACATAATTCTGCTAAGACTCGCCATAGTCGGAGTATCATGCGTGACACGTTGGTAAAAATGACGTATCACTGTAATTAATGATGAGTGAGGTGATGGTGGTATTATAGGTAGATACAGTAACATAACGAATTCTAAGATAAGATAAGTGTGCATGCTAATAAATGCACTACTATATGATACCACATACTCCCTCTGTTTTTTAATATAAGATGTTTTAGCTAGCTCACATGTTGATTAGGTACACATCCAAATAAATGTACATACACATTTAAACATGTCTACATACATGTTAACACATGTGAATATGGATAAACGCTAAAACATCTTATATTTATGAATGGATCGAATATATGTTACTACTCACTACGAAAGTAATAACATAGCCTAATATCATATGCATGATACCCGTGTATGATCCCCTAGCCTAAATCACAGTGGTACAACGAACCGAGACTTGCATAATAAATTTCGAACGATCACGTCACTGATGTACGCACAATAGGTAAACAAGCACGTGGAACCCAGACAAGAAAGACCGCACGATAGCTGCTTTGGACAAAAACGCATGCTTCCGCTGGCAAGGCTGACGCCTGACAGAACGCCCATTTTTATAAGTGCCAATCATATCCGCAGCAAGACAAACGCCAATGATTTGAACCGTACCCCGTAAATCCTGTGTCATCTGCATCAAACAGAACTTTTCTTCCAGAATTGATTTTATTTCAGGGACAAAAACACGACGTCTTGCACATCAAAGTTTTCTACAAACTTCAAATGATGATGATAGTATGGAGAAAAACATCGAAAACGTGTCCCGTCCAAATTGTACGTATAACATCAGAACAAGTGAAGCATTAGTGTTCCTCAGATTTACAGTCTGGCTACTCAACGCTAAGATCATCTCAGAATCATTATCAGGATCACAACTCGTCGTTCGGTGGAGAGTTGTCATCGCCCATGAGCTCGTCGAGCGAGAACTCGTCCTCTTCGATGATCTCACCGTCTTTGCCGTCCCATGGTTCGGTCTGGACAACCGTGGGGGCACCACTGAGAGGAAGAATCCCCCTTCCGCCTTCCCCTGCCTCCTTCACAAACGCGCTGCAGGTTGACAATGTTTTTGTCAATCGTCTACCTAAAAGAACCGAATGCAACGATCATATGGATAGTGGGCTTACGTAATTTCCGCAAGCTGGAAGGCGCTACGAAGTGGAGCGTATTTGCCTTTCTTCACGGTGAGAGCAACCATGGCTGGATAGCCATAACCGCCAACGCCAACCTGCTTCTCCAGATCAGCTTGCTTGCCGGCACCTGCCCAGACAAAACTGCAAGACAATGCTATCCTCGCTCAGGACAGTCCATCTCAAGAACAAATGATTTTTGAAAATTTATTATTTAATCTCCCTAATCCGGTAATCCCAGAAAGACTAGAACTAGAATTAACTGTCTGAGGAGCTAGAAATGCTAGAACTAGAACGTTGAAATTTTGTTATTTATTAATGCCCAAGGCATTTGATCTCATAATTTAAAGTATGCTGAAGTACAAACAATTTGCTTCCAGCTTCCAAATGTCACAATTCATAGTTTCTTTCCATCAATTCACCAAAATGAGATCTATAAAGTATTAACTGTGTGCTTTTCTGAATACAACTTGGGAAAAACAGTAGTAGGGAAAATTCAAGCAAAATTAGTTCAGGACACTTGCCTGTATGGGCTCTTCTTATATTTCTCGGCAACATATAGAAGTAGCTCAAGATACTTGTTTCTTCCTTCTGCCATCGAGTCCAGGATGTCTGGAAGGAAAGACACAAAGCAAATGGCAGCAGAAGCACACTTCTCTTCCATCACATCCTAAAGAAAGCCAGCCCAACATCAGAACATCAATCATTCCTTGTGTGATCTGCAGAAATTTTGTTAATGTCATAAAGGCTTACTGCGCTAGTCAACTCATGAACTTCAGGTGGTGCCGAGTTGGCTTCCAACTGCTCCAAAGCGAAAGACTCGATGGCAGATGCAACTCTAGCCCCCTGGTAGGGGAGCGGGCTCTCCTTGTCAGCACCAAATACCAAAATAGTTGGAAAGCCTTCTACCTTGTACTTGCTCATCAGGGACTGCAAAAATTCAAAATCAAACAATAAATTTACTTGCATATGTACTTGGGAGAAGCTTAAAACGGTATTGTTGGCCCAACAATCTATTAGTAGCACTTGCATGCATGCTTTCAAAATGTCAAGTTTCAACTCCAACATACTGATACACTGCCTGGAACATTTTGAAAATTCATTCAAAGTTGGTAATTAACTTTAATCTTCTGATTAAACAATTAAAATTCACAGTATTGTCTATCATATCGCCATGTTAAAGTGGCACCGCAAACAAAATGTAGCCGATATCTCAATCAAATGGCTCCTGGATAAGTTAGCCCATTGAAGCATTCCTCGATAGAACTGTCAATAGAATCATAGTTTATGTGCTAGCGCAGACTCCGGCATTTGTGTGGTATGCAAATTTGCAGATGTGACCCCAGAGTGATAATGCATAATTAACTTTTATTATAAAAATGTAATAAAAGATCCTTCATTCCAGCCCTGGTGATCACAAGAAAGCCAAGAACGCTGCAGGAATTTTAAGCTAAATACTTCTGCCATCCATGTTTAAAAGGCCCGTATCCAAAATTGCCCCCCCCCCCCCCCCCCCCATGCGTTGGTATCCAAGATTGTTATAAGTTTATAACTACTTGAACAGAATCTTTGTTTCTCTTCGCTTTGGGGCCCGAGATTCATGAGAGATGCCTTGTATACATGGCTGAAGGAGAATTACTAGTAGCGATAATTTTCTATTGTGAGCAATTTCGTAAAATAATTTTCAATTTCAGTACAATCAGAGTACAGATTGATTAGTGTGGCCAATGCATTGTGAAATTTTAACCTCCAATTGTTTTCCCCTAAAAGGCCTAATCTAAGGGATGCATACAGATCACCAAGTAATAATAGAAGATAAATATGTTAAATGAGGATATAAACCCATGGGCGTACCTTATCAGAGTCACAATCAACATGGCCTAGTTTCACTTGGCCCTTTAAATTCTTAGCAGCCCTTTTCCATTCAGGAGCCAATTTCTTGCAATGTCCACACCTTCGTAGAAAAACAATACAGTTGATGAGCCAAAAAGTGTATTCAGTTAACAGGATTTACGTCTCAATAAACAAGTAGCAGAATATGGGATACCAAAAGCCTAATACATCACCAAACAAACGAATTAACTTTGAAATTCTGATAACACATATAAGAATACTATAAGATACCACCGCAGCTCAAATGCTCAATAATATAAGGCGTATAAATTTAGTTAAAAGTTAAAGCTTACTAAGTTTGACCACACATCCACAAGAAAATATCAACATTTACAATATTGAATAAATACACTATGAAAATATATTTTACGGTGGATCTATTTAGAAATGTTGAGTTTTGACTTAATTTATTATGCCTTATAGCTGGAACAGAGAAAGTATCAGACCGAGCTTCAACATTGGTACCAAATCAACAAAGATCCATGGAAAAATCTTATCTCGATTGGCAAAGGATAAAAGGGGATGCATCACATTTACTTGTAACATCATGTGAGCCCACGTGGTCTAGTTAAAGGCAGGCCTCAAATATGTCGACCAACATCACGAATCCAATCTTTTATAGTTTGGTTATAATTCAAATTTCCGAAAAGCACTCTAATGTATCAAGACTGTGCTAGAATATAAGAAATAAGAGATGAATAATCGTGCACAAGTATGTGTATGATTCTCCCTTAATTTGGAGAAATAGCTACATCCATTAAGGAGTAAAGAATCAAGTAACATGATGAGAAATACAGGTATTGAGCTACAAACCATGGTGCGAAGAACTCCACTATCCAAAGATCCTTGCTTTTGATGACAAGTTCATCAAAGTTACTCGAATTCAATTCTATTGACTCATTTGTTTCAGTTTTCTTCTCACTTGAACCACCGGAGGTTTTGCCACTAGAACTAGTCTTACCATCCAACCTATCTCTGAGAAGAGCCTTGACCTGCATATCACAAGACAATGAGATATTTTCACTTGTACTAAAAGTGGAAGCTCACATCTTTCACAAAATAACAGAGAAATTCATACAAAATAATCCAAGACAAAAGTGAGACTGGTGAACAATTAAATTTTAACACATGACCCATTTCAAGCATGTTGAAGTCAGAGCTCTTTTACAAGAAATGCAAGTCAGCTACATTAGTATAAGAGTAATTACCGATATTTCATAGCAGGTTAAAAACTAAGAAACATCATTGCATTCTAAGCTATGCAGTGTGGCTGACTCAAAGCCATTAGGACAAGTTGGTAAGTAGCAAAAAGTGTGGCTGCCTCAAAGCAATTAGGAGAAGTCGGTAAGTAGCAAAATAGAGTGGCTACTCAAAACACCATTTTCAGTCAATAGAAAGATGACACTTGTTGTTCCTAGTACTACATCCTCTAAGATCAGATAATACATACAGAAAATGGATTCACATACTTGTGGAGTAGCATAGGAAACAGCACATTAAACGAATAAAATTGATTTGTGCAACATGAGCAAATGCAATTGATAATACATCAGGCAAGCTAATGGAAGAAAATGAATTTGAAAGACAAGTAGGGTTTGCTGCAACTAACCTGCGACAGAGCAAAATTTACAATTGCCTTTACATCTCTGCCTCCATTATAATCCACTGGTGGCTTACCAGGGAGAAATAGTTTAATAGTTGGAAATCCTTGTATCCCATATTGCTGCACAAATGGCACATGCATCATAACTGTGTTAGTAACATTCCAGAAAATTACGTACAGAATGGAAGCCCTTACATTGTGTTGATTTCAATAATTAAGCCTATAAACTGCTTAAGGAGTGAAACAGAAGATCAGCTAGCTACTACCCGCCATAATGCCATCATATTGCCTTAAAGCTGCACAATTCATTGGCTTGCTGAAAGCCAATGAATTGTGCAACTTATCCACTTCTAGCTTGATCAATTGTCCAATTCAACTTTGAAAACAAACATCATATCAATTGTAATCAATTCGGAGTATCGCAGACAGTATTAGCAAAAGAATAAGTCCTGATTCCTGATAAGCCCTTGCTAAATTGTGTCTTTCTTCAGAAGAATTAAAATCTCATCACTATAGAGAAAAGCATCGAAGAACCTTACTGAAATTTACTGTCTGAAAACTATCATATCCCACTAATAGTGTACAGTTTTGGTATTGAACTTGTTAATGACTACCTGTTTCTATCCAACAAACTTGTACGGCCGACGCACTAGTAAAAAGAAAGTTATCCTCTAATAAATGATAACATTATGTGAGATCGCTACAAGCGATGCCGAGACCACACCAGGAATCAAGCAGATCAGCACACACATCTGGAGTCTAAGCAGATCAAAAGTGAACGGGGGGCCATGCTCACCTGCGCGAGCTCCTTGTGGGCGTCTGCGTCGAGCGCGGCGATTGTGGCGACGCCCTTGAGGACGCCGGCGGCCTTCTCCCAAATCGGCGTCAGCTGCTTGCAGTGCCCGCACCACGGCGCGTAGAACTCCACCAGCACCACCCCGTTCGCATTCAACACCTGCGCACAAGAGAATGGCGACACGCCCCTCAGGCTCGGAGCGAACCTCAAATGGGAGGAGAGTCGATCTGGAGACTGAGGAGAGGCGAGACCTTCTTGAAGTTGTTGGGGCTGAGCTGGAGGACCGGGGAGCCGGCGGAGTATAGCGCGGCGGCCGGGCAGGCCGCGGCGGCGGCGACGAGGAGGAGGGCGGCGAGGAAGGCCGGACGCATGGCGCAGTCGAGAAGATTCTAGTAGCCGGCCGTCGGGGTGCTAGATGGTGACGATCGGCGGCCGGCGTGGTGGTGCGGATTTAAGTTTGCAGGCGAGGAGGAGACGGACGCGTGTGCGGACCAATGGAGAGCTTCCACGTCTGGCGTTCTGCCACGTCGGAGTGCTTGGCCTCCTTGGCGTGATGGGATTGGTGGGCGCCCGTACAGTTGGTGGACTAGGTTCACCGTTGTCCGCACGCACTGGGTTTACCCTTATATGCCGCCTGCGCGATTTCTAGCGCCGGTCAGAGGGCCTAGAGTGTGATGGTGGGCTTGGATACCCGGTTCGTTTAATGTATCTGCATCAGGCCTATACCAGCCCAGTGTCCAGTTGGAAAACGCCTAAAAAAAGTTGGAACTAGTCGGGGACCTATGTTTTATTGTAAAAAAGTTAAGGGACTTTTTATATAAATCAACCTTTTTTGATAAAGGGAATATATTAATATCGCGAAGATACCAATTACACCCGGCCTCTGCACCAACAAAATGTCACAAACGACATTCAGGATGCACACAGCCTGTAAGCAAAAAAAGAAAAAGAAAAGGAAAAAAAGGCCCGCCACGGTAATCAAATCTCGCAGCAGCAACCCCACAAATCACCACCAAAGACAACACTCGGAATACAAAAAGGTTATCCAAAAGCGACGCCTCCAAGAAAGGAAACAACGCACAAGCGCTGTCGTCGCCCGATCCAAGATCTTAGGTTTTCACCCTGCACAAAGTCTGAGCTCTCAAAACAATGTCTTCAGCAAGGTCATTGATAGGCACACCCAATGAAGGTCAGACCTTAGATTTTTACCCTGAAAGAAAAGACTCCGCACTCGAAGAGCGTCACCAAACTTGAATTCCGCCAATGCTGCCGCCCCCACTAGCCAAGGCTGCTCCTGCTAGTCATCAACCACTAGCTCACAGGTACCAAATCCAAATGGCACCGGCACCTGTGAAGTGAGAACTTCACCGCCTCGAAGACCACCTCCGTCTACACTGGTCCTTTAATCTTAGCCACCATGACCTTCTCCACCGTCGTTTACACCATGGAAATCGAATACCGACATGTCCCATGGTTCCCACAACCAGCAGCTTCGCGCCGCACCTTCATAACGCCACTCGGCATATATAGGTGCACACGGCCGATACAATCCTATCCAAAATTCCAGGAGCTTCATGAGCCAATCCGTGAAAATCTCTGACAAAAGATCCGGAACATCGATCTGGTGGCAACACAACGTCGGGTAGACCGACCAGCGTCAGTGAGCGGCTGCCGGTACTCTGATCGTCTGACCGCCGCCATCATGTGTCTCCTGCCTCACCTCACAATCCGGCCGTCGCCTTCCTGCGACGCGTCCTTCTGATCTGGACGGAGCTGGCCTTCCAATCTCGACGGAGCTGGACGCGCCTCTGAGGCAGCAACTTTCATGCATGGCGGCTGGATGGATTGTGCCCATACACACACGGACGCTGGAAGATCCGTGGACTTGCATGGCGGCTGGATGGATCATGTCCATGCACACGACGCTGGCATGATCCGTGGATGTGCATGCCAATGCGTGTGCATGATCCGCGTGATCCGTGGGCGGCGGCCGGCCGGATCCAGTCTTAGATCAATCAGAGATGTCAGGTTCGGTGAAAACTGTCGGGCTTATTGAAAAGAAATTGGGCAGAGCCACCCCACCGTCGCCATCCGCCGTGGGATGACCTCCTCCGGCGACGACGGGGAGAGGGAGGGAGAGGAGGGGTGGCCGGCGGCTGGGGCTGTAGGGCTCCCCCGAGTCGCCCGTGGCGGACGACGCGAGGGTTTCTCACTTGTCAACCTTTATTACTCAATAATTGTCAAAGTATTTTACATGCATAGGCATAAGAAACCTGGAAGATCATCAAGCCAAGTATTCGGATACAATAAAATGGCTTGCCTAGCTAATTCATTAGCGACCCCATTTTCTTCTTTGCGGTAGTGATTTAAGGTTACTTTCACAAATTCAGGTGCTAAGCGAGGACATTCAGCAAGCATGGATGCAGCTGGGTTTAAAGGATATCCCTCTTGATTCACTGTTGCGATCACGGTCATATTATCAGAATTAACCACAATGTGATTGTAAGCCATATTAAGGGCAAGTGAAAGTCCATACTTCCATGGCCATGATAAGGATTAAGCCCGACAAACTGTCTTCCTTGAACTTTTGAAGGTTTTAGGCAAAATTCACGCTTATTTGTAATATGTTTGTAAGACCAAAATGCTATTGTTTAATTTAATACGGAGTACCAGTATTTTGGCATGTGTGATTTGCTTTATAAACACAAATGGACCACCAATGCATCCAAATCCTTGATCCTTCTCCGGATGCACAGCGACAAAAATAGTTAGCACAATGTTACACTAAAGATGATGCTCTTGCAAAATGCTAGGGCCACTGTGCTATATTCTTAATTTTAAGTTCTTTACGTAAGCCATCTGTCTTTCTATCTACATATTATGCTCTACTTGTCAATTTATATTTTCGATTATGCTCATCGCTTTACCGGTAAAAGGTGGATATGCAATAGCCTATTGTTTCTGCACACCGAATAATGACAACATAGAGATCAAATCACTTGGGGTGGATATGCAATAGCCTATTGTTTCTGCACACCGAATAATGACAAGCAAAGAGTTATATGGAATGCACATGTGTGCTGTCGGGCAAAAGCGATGCAGAAAATATTGACAATGTACCGGTGTGGATTTCATAAAAAAGATGGCGTCTGTAACGTGAGACGGCATTGGACGAATTCGGTTCCCACATCAACACCCTGTCAAGTGTCAACAGCAGCGCACTAAAAAAGGCACTACACAACGAGAGAAGACGTATATTAAATATAGACATTCGATACGATGTTTGTGGAAATAAGAACATATACGGCACAGTACAGCTCTCATGCTGGTCGGAAGCAGCACAACACAGCGAAAAATGACGAACACAATCCTAGCTACGCCGAGCGCATGTAGCAGGCTCGATTATTCAAACACCAAACAGTTGCAAGTAGCCAGTAGTCTCGTATGTAGTACGTACGAACTCTGAGCATCCTATGTCTCTCGTCCTCGACCATTAACTGAAGCCACGTACGGAAGCAGAGCAGTGGTTGCTGTTGTTAAGCGATGGCGATGAGCTTGGAGGTCTCGGCCTCCATGGACTTGAACGCCTCGAACCTGGGCTCCTTGTCCTCGAACTTGTGGCGCACGTAGAGCTTCATGTAGTCCTCGAACACGAACCTGGGGTACGTCCCGCTGCCGGCCTCCATCTCCTCCACCAGCGCCGGCGCCGGGAAGATGACGGCGTCGCTGGCCGGGTTGTAGAAGGACGCGATGGACATCCTGTTGCCGTCGGTCTGGGCGACCACCCTGTGGAGCACGCTCTTGTACCTGCCGTTGGTGATGACCTCGAGCTGGTCGCCGAGGTTGACGACGATGGAGTGGTGCGTGGGCGGCACGTCCACCCACTCGCCGTCCTTGAGCAGCTGGAGGCCGCCGACGCGGTCGTCCTGGAAGAGCAGGATGATGCCGCCGGCGTCGGTGTGCGCGCGGAGGCCCTTGACGAGGTCGGGGCGCGGGCACGGCGGGTAGCTGCTGACCTTGGTGCCGAAGGTGGGCACGCCCTTGGAGCCGCCGCGGAACGCCCGCGTGAGGTAGCCTTTCCAGGCCGAGGTTCTCGCAGAGCAGGTCCAGCAGCCTCTCCGCCAGCTTCTCCAGCTCCTCCGCGAACCGCTTCATCACGCGCCGGTACTCGTCGTCGAGGTCCGGGATGTCGGCGATGTTGGGGTCCGGGAGGTGGCGCACGAAGAAGGTGCTCTCCCAGTCCAGGTTCTCCGCCGCCTTGCCGCCGTTTTCCTGCAGCGTCTTGCTCGCGAACTCGAGGAACCTCTGCTCGCGCACCCTCTTGTAGTGCCCCTTGGTCATCCTCTCCACCTCGTCCATCAGCTCCGTCGAGATGCCGTGGTCCAGAACCTGAACGCAAGCACCACAATAACAAAGCAAAAATCAACATAGGAGCAGGACTAAGTAACATCGGCACGAAATATTTATATGCAGCTTGTTCTTGATCCACGGCATATCGTGCGACTTGTGTTACATATTCACCTGGAAGAATCCCCAGTTCTCGCACGCGTCATGCAGCATGTCCATGGCCGCTGGCCGCTCCTTCCCGCCGAGCAGCCCCATGTCGATGATCGGGAACGACGAAGCCGGTGCCATCTCCAGCTAGCTCTCGAACTCTACGGGCCAGCCACTTGTAGTGTGTGCTGCTGGCGTCTGGTGCTTGGCTTGTATGCAGACGCTTGCTGTGTGAGCTTGTGAGTAGTGTGAGTGAAAAAGCAGCAGGGTCGGGTCGAATTTATAGACTCGCGCGCGCCAATCGAATGGTGGTGTACTGGTATTGATGCGGGCCGGCCGTAACTGTAACCTGAACGGCGGACCAATGTTTGGGATTAACTCCGGCGGTTGACCGGGCGGAGACCAGGCCATGTGGGATATGCGCGTGCTGGATCGTGGATCTGTCGCCGAGCACGGAATTATTTCGCCAATAATCCAGCGACGACGTTTCGGATAATCATTTGGACGCACCGTATCGCCGTCGGGCCCTCCTCTAGATCCCACCCGCCGCCGGCGCCCGGCCGGTGCCGCTCGATTCAGGGAAGAGACAGTAAGTTTAGCAGGGAGGACCGTGCGGATATCTCCGATGTGTTCGCAATGTAAGAGGAGAAGACAATGCATCACAGCTCGCTGTGCGTGTTCAAAACCGTGTGTGTGTGACGATTGTGAGCCTTGTGATCGGCACTTTGCATTGGCACCACAGATGACTTCGGCTTTTGTGGTGCTATTCGGATAGCAAGTCTCGATTTCTGGGGTGAAAAGACTAGGTCTCACCTTCACTGTTATACCTGGCAATGACGACTTCGAGATTGATCGGACTTTCTTCGGGTGAAAACCCATGATTTGACTTTCATGATCAGATCAGGTGACGACGGCGCTTATGCATTGGTTTTTTTATGGGCGTTGTTGTTGAAGAACCACTTTCACAGTCTAGGTGTTGTTAACGGTGGAGCTTGTTTACTGCCTCTGCGGGGCGATGATCACTTTGGCGGGCCATGTTTTCCATTTGCTTTTCTCTTTTTTTCCTTCTTTTGGTTGTGTGCACCCTTAGTGTCTTCTCTAGTTCTTTGGTGTAATTGGTATTTTTTTAATATTAATATATTCTCTTTATCGAAAAAAGTACGGAGGCCCACATACGTCGACGTCCTGCTATTCCGTGCGGTAGTTTTGGGGTATGTCAAATCACATGCATATCGTTGTTGGCATTCAATCATCGGGCTCTCTAAGGAAATATCTAGTGCTCCCACCTCCTAAAGTGCTACGGTGCTAGTACTCCAGAAGTTCAAAAGAATCAACAAAAAAAAGACAACATCAACATGATATACATCAACCATGACATAAGATTTAGAATGCATGATCTACTAAAAATGGCAGCATCAAGCAAAAGGACAAATAATCGTGAATAGTACATGTTTAAAATTTGATCTGAATAGCAATATTTGGCTACTACTTTAGATTTGTTTTGGATTTACTATAGAATTTATCCTTTTTAGATTTATTTTGGATTACAAACTCTATAGCATGGGGTAGGAGCACCAGATACTTCTTGAAACTTGCACCCTAGCGATTTGAGATGAGCCACACATTTGCAATAGTAAACTAAAAAAAAACTCAAGCCATAAGGATGTAACCTCTCCTAGGTCTCGCTCTTCACCTTCTCCTCACATAGGAGCTTCCAACATGCCTATTGTACATGGATTTACTATATCCTTGAAATTAGCAATACCACCTTCGAAGAGCGTCTTCTTGAACCGACAACAACCTATCTTCTTTAAAAAGCCGAAAGACAAAGCGTTCTTTTTTTTTATAACTACACCAATGTGACCCCTCCCGCCTTACCTATTTATCAGTGTTTTTGCCGTCGAGGATCCCTACTACTCCAAATGTAGAGCTCCAAGATACAAAACAAGATCAAGAAATCACCTAGTTGATGTGCTATTCCATCAACTTGGACAAGTTTCGCCTTGGTTTACCAAATTGACCACCTAGTTTAGAAATGAAACTCGCCAAGCGGCTGAACATTACAAACAAAAGCCTACACTCACGGCATTATAGAGCTCAAATGCTTTGCACCCCCCCCCCCCCCCCCCCCCCCCCCACACACACACACACACACACCAAGGTGGACATGCCCATAGGGCGAAAACAAAATGTACAAGACAAGCACTGCTTAATTTAATTACAAACACTCCTGGATAACTTACACTTGAATAGAGGATTGCAAAGCTAGCAAAAACCACAATTAGGCCAACCAAGACGCTGCAAGATATCGGCCGAGCAAACTCTATATTGCAAAATAAAGTATTTTTATGGATTTTCTATATAGCTAGTCAGGTTTGACTTTGATAAAAAAAAAACCAATAGACATAGTATCATGGGAGAGGGGGAGTAATGCACATATGCATGTGCAAGCAACATCAAGCCTTTAATTCCTGTTGGCCCATAGCTTAAGATCTGCGTTGCCCATGATCACCTGATGACAAAGATCCTCCAAGCTGTCATATCACAGAGCAACTCGATCGATTGGGGTAGTGCACCACGCAGCCGTAACATGCAGCAAATGTAGAGTTTGCTCGGCCGGCCCGGCCTGGCGACAGTGGCGGAGCCAAGGCCCGGGCTAAGCTGGTGATTTTCCCTTAATTACTTCTGGGAAGTGGAGCTTTAAGCAAGAATTTTTACGGGGCAAGCACTCAGGCTAGCTAATGCATGTTTAATTAGACTTTGCCCAGGCTATAGGAATGAGCTAGCTTCGCCAGTACTGCCTGGCGATCGATCTCGTACAGTGTCTCGCAGAAAAAGACTCGCGTAACATCACACCTGAAGTTACAGGCCGGAGTGCGCGCCGGCGTCGGGCACGAACACCCGAAGTTTCGTAGAAAAAGACTCGCGCCGGCGCCGGGCACGAATGCATCTCCGGGTATATTGATGCATGACTGAGTCTCCGGTTCGGTTCACGTCCTCCGCCCACCCTAGCATGGCACGCATGCACCTGCTCCTGTAGCTCAACGATTCCGTGGCCGCGGTGGTCCGGCCGAGCGCGCGGCGCTGTGTCTCCGCAACGTGGTGGTGGTGGCCACGCCGCTTGGCCCGCAGCGCGTGCACGCACCTGACGCCCATGTGGATGTGACCAGCCGTACGTGGCGGTGGACGCGGCGGGCATGGAGATGGTTGGCCGACGACGACACTGGAATCCATGGATGTCACCCATGCATGATTGGTCGTCCAGCCAACCGCCGCCGGCCCGTCACGAGCAGCGAAGAGATCGAATTTATGGTTGGTCGATTATCTTGGGGGAGACCTTTTTGACCCGTTCAAACTCGATTATTGTCATGTCGTCCGGTGCCTGCGTGGTCCGTCCACGCCGCGGGCGAGATCTGGCGGGAGAGGTGAGGTGAGGAAGAAACATTCTTCGTTTCTCCATGCAGCAGCAACATGGGTACAGTGCTATTGTTATACTGTAGATCATAGATCGAACAGTCGTGTTGTTTAAGTGCATACAAATGTAGCACTCAATGTCGGCCGTGCTATTAGTAGTACTAGGAAAAATTGCGCGGCGACATGCCGCGCTCGTGCGATAAAATTTAAATTTGAAAATATTCTTATTTTTAAAAGTGTGGAAATTTGAAAATCATTGAAATGCAAAGAGAGAATACGTTCGGAAAATCGTTCCGATTTTGGGAGATGCCGCGTGGTAAAATTCAAATTTAGAAATGTCATTTTTTCGAAAGCGTGGAAATTTGGGAAATTATTGAATTTATATTAGATGGTTAATTTAGCTCAATAATTAGAGGAAATACATTATTTGAGAATTTTTAAAATTTAATTTAAATCCAATCCATAATTAGAGATATGAATTTGGTTTTTTTGCAAATACTGTTTAGAGGAAGTGCATTTGATTTTTTCTTGAAATTTTTACCAAATTGGAATTTTAAAACATACTCGTTGGTTGGCATTAAAAAAATTCTGGAAACATGTTTGTTTTTTGTCATAAGTAGCTTCTGATCAGTTGCATATGTTTTTTATATTTCTGAAATGCAATCTATGTTGAAGGATGTGAATTTGTTATATTTTGCAAATAATGTTTAGAGGAAGCGCAATTGGATTTTCTTGAAATGTCGCCGCGCTCGTGCGATAAAATTTAAATTTGGAAATATTCTTATTTTCAAAAGTGTGGAAATTTGAAAATCATTGAAATGCAAAGAGAGAATACGTTCGGAAAATCGTTCCGATTTTGGGAGATGCCGCGTGGTAAAATTCAAATTTGGAAATGTCATTTTTTAGAAAGCGTGGAAATTTGGGAAATTATTGAATTTATATTAGATGGTTAATTTAGCTCAATAATTAGAGGAAATATTTGAGAAATTTTTAAATTTAATTTAAATCCAATCCATTATTAGAGGATATGAATTTGGTTTTTTTGCAAATAATGTTTAGAGGAAGTGCATTTGATTTTTTCTTGAAATTTTTACCAAATTGGAATTTTAAAACATACTCGTTGGTTGGCATTAAATTTTTTCTGGAAACATGTTTGTTTTTTGTCATAAGTAGCTTCTGATCAGTTGCATATGTTTTTTATATTTCTGAAATTCAATCTATGTTGAAGGATGTGAATTTGTTATTTTTTGCAAACAATGTTTAGAGAAAGCGCAATTGGATTTTCTTGAAATGTTGACTAAATTGGAATTTGAAGACATGTTTGTTTTCTTGTCATGAGTAGGTAGTATATTATATATAGATAGATTTATTTTTTCCGATCGTTCGGATGTGTTATGCATATTTTTCCGGTGGACGAAATGGACAAAATTGAAAGGTGCTTAAAATTTTAGAATATTCAAATTTGAATTTTTATCGTGTGACATGAATAATCACCATTTATTTTTTTTGTGGCCAATTTGATATATTTATTTTTATTGTCATAGTGGGTATATTTAAATTTGAATTTATTGATATCACAGCATTTAACAGGAAAAAGAAAAAATGGGAAAAGAAAAATTCTGACGCGTGGGCCCTCTGTGACGTCATGATGACGTCACAATGGCCAGAAGAGGCTGGTTCAGCCGCGGCGGCGTGGACCTCGCCGGCGGCGCGTCACCGCGTCCTGGGACGCGAGCGTGCGCGCGGCGAGCGCGCCTGGTCGCGGGGCTCCCGTAGACGGCGGCGCCGCCCATTTTGGGTCGCCGGAGCGGCCGCGGCGGCCTGCGAACGCGGCGGCGACATGCGGACACGCCGGCGTCGATTCCGGCGACGGCGTGGTATTCCGGCAGCTGATCTGAGGTGGGGTGGTGGAGGCGGCGACGACGGAGCGTCCGGTGGCGGTCGATTCGTCTGGGGAGGGACGTGGCGGCGGCGGAGCGCGGCGTCGCCGGCGGCGACCTCGGGCCATCACGCGAGAGAGGAGGAGAAAGGGGGGGGTGTGGCGGCGTTTTGCAGGGAAGCCCCTGTGGTTTCTCAAATTTGCAAATTAATCATTTTACGTGCAAAGTTTAGGTCTTTTCCGCTATTTCCAGTGAGCGCAGGACGCTTTTTGTAAAAATGTCATGTTGACCGTCCAGTGGTCGTCCGATCCACGATCGACGGCGCGGAGAGGTACGGGCACTGCTGAAGCGCGTTACTGTTGATAGCACCTCGCATCTACAGTGATTGTTGACGTGGGCTAATCATCATGTTCTAATTTGTCCTAGTCTGAGTGTCCTAGTCGCTGATTGGTGATCCGTTAGTCCATAGATCAGGCTCGCACCTCGCATTTACTGTAGATAGCACCTCTGCGGGGCGATGATCACTTTGGCGGGCCATGTTTTCCATTTGCTTTTCTCTTTTTTTCCTTTTTTTTGGTTTTGTGCACCCTTAGTGTCTTCTCTAGTTCTTTAGTGTAATTGGTATTTTTTAATATTAATATATTCTCTTTATCGAAAAAAGTAAGGAGGCCCACATACGTCGACGTCCTGCTATTCCGTGCGGTAGTTTTGGGATATGTCAAATCACATGCATATCGTTGTTGGCATTCAATCATCGGGCTCTCTAAGGAAATATCTAGTGCTCCCACCTCCTAAAGTGCTACGGTGCTAGTACTCCAGAAGTTCAAAAGAATCAACAAAAAAATGACAACATCAACATGATATACATCAACCATGACATAAGATTTAGAATGCATGATCTACAAAAAATGGCAGCATCAAGCAAAAGGACAAATCTAATCGTGAATAGTACAGGTTTAAAATTTGATCTGAATAGCAATATTTGGCTACTACTTTAGATTTGTTTTGGATTTACTATAGAATTTATCCTTTTTAGATTTATTTTGGATTACAAACTCTATAGCATGGGGTAGGAGCACCAGATACTTCTTGAAACTTGCACCCTAGCGATTTGAGATGAGCCACACATTTGCAATAGTAAACTAAAAAAAACTCAAGCCATAAGGATGTAACCTCTCCTAGGTCTCACTCTTCACCTTCTCCTCGCATAGGAGCTTCCACCATGCCTATTGTACATGGATTTACTATATCCTTGAAATTAGCAATACCACCTTCGAAGAGCGTCTGTCTTCTTGAACCGACAACAACCTATCTTCTTTAAAAAGCCGAAAGACAAAGCGTTCTTTTTTCTTTTATAACTACACCAATGTGACCCCTCCCGCCTTACCTATTTATTAGTGTTTTTGCCGTCGAGGATCCCTACCTACTCCAAATGTAGAGCTCCAAGATACAAAACAAGATCAAGAAATCACCTAGTTGATGTGCTATTCCATCAACTTGGACAAGTTTCGCCTTGGTTGACCAAATTGACCACCTAGTTTAGAAATGAAACTCGCCAAGCGGCTGAACATTACAAACAAAAGCCTACACTCACGGCATTATAGAGCTCAAATGCTTTGCACCCCCCCCCTGTAAAACAATAGGAAGCTAGGGTTTTGGGGTGAGACGCACACACCCAAACGTGGGGGGCGTCCTGTATATATATTGACAAGAGTACATACACGTACAGGTTACATATTACAGCAATACACAAATACAACCTAAACACGTATTCTATCAGCCTCCCTCAATCTCAACTATGGAGAACATGTGGAGATTGCGCTTGCACTCCTGAAACAATGGAAGTGGCAGCGGTTTGGTGAAGATATCGGCAGGCTGGTCTCTGGAAGCAACACACCGAACTTGTAATAACTTCTGAGCAACTCTCTCACGGACAAAGTGAAAATCCACTTCAATATGCTTCATCCGTGCATGAAACACTGGGTTGGAGGAAAGAAATGTAGCACCAATATTATCACACCACAAAACAGGTGGGGACTCATAGCGGACTCCAAGTTCCTTAAGCAATGCCTCAACCCAAATCAACTCCGCTGTAGCGTTAGCAACAACTTATACTCAGACTCTGTGCTAGAGCGAGACACAGTAGCCTGCTTACAAGAACACCAGGCAATCAAATTCTCACCATGAAAGATAGCATAGCCCCCGTTGATCGCCTGTCTGCAACATCTCCAGCCCAATCAGCATCAGAATATGCAGCAATAGAGCTAGATGTAGAGGGCGAAGAAGAAGTCCATGATCAAGAGAACCATTAACAAACCGCAAGATCCTCTTGACATCAGACCAGTGTTGTTCAGTGGGGGCATGAAGAAACTGACACACACGATTGACAGCAAATGACAAATCAGGCCTCGTGAGTGTAAGATACTGTAAACCTCCAACAATACTCCGATAGGTAGTGGCATCTTCATCACTTAAGGACGGACTATCAACAGGAAATAGTTTAGTAACAACAACATAGGAATGTCGGCGGCCTTGCACTTTAACATACCAGCGCGTCGAAGAAGATCAAGTGCATACTTGCGCTGAGTCATTGTGAGACCACCAGACCGTCGAGCAACCTCAATGCCGAGGAAGTAGTGAAGAGGACCAAGATCCTTGACAGCAAACTCCTGACGAAGTCCAAGAATCAGTCTATCAATAGCCTGTCATGAAGAGCTGAGGACAATAATATCATCAACATAAACCAGGAGGTACATAGTAATATCAGTCCGCTGAAGAATAAATAGAGAAGTATCAGCAATGGACTCCAGAAAACCATGCTGGCGTAACACTGTAGCAAGACGAGCATGCCATGCACGAGGGGTCTGTTTGAGACCATAAATGGCCTTGACCAGACGACAAAGATGATCCGGTCGTGCAGCATCCTCAAAACCAGGAGGTTGACGCATGAAAACCTCCTCTTCAAGAACACCATTTAGAAAAGCATTCTGAATATCAGATGCCTCATACACCAACCACGAGTCACAGACAGCGAGAGAAGCAAACGAATGGTTGTATGTTTGACCACTGGACTGAACGTATCCTCATAGTCCAACCCATAACGCTGCTTAAATCCTTTAGCAACCAGTCTAGCTTTATACCTCTCGATGGTACCATTGGCACGACGCTTCACTTTAAAAACCCATTTAGAATCAATAATATTAACACCATGCCGAGGAGGAGTCAGTTGCCAAGTACCATTCTTGATCAAAGCATCAAATTCAGTCTCCATAGCTTCGCACCAATGAGGAATACTCAAAGCAGCACGAAAATGACGAGGCTCAGCATTCGGATCAGCAGTCGCCTAAGCCATACATGTGGCTAGCCAAGCAACTGTACCATCTGTACGTTGCTTCCGTTGGTGAATCCCATGGAGACCACGAGTGACAGGCCGAAAACTGTCAACAGGCAGCGGAACAATAGGATCCAGCAACTGCACATTGTTTTTAGCAGGCAACACAGCAGACGGCAACGTGCTAGAGGAAGCTGGTGACGGCGACTGCTCGAGTACAAAGGGGATCACAGCAGTGGGCGATGCAGAGGATCCGGTGGAGGCTGAGGTCGATGGAGTGGCGAGCGACACAGGGTCCCGCGAGGCACTGCGACTTGCCGAGGAAAGGCCCGCACCCGCGTGGACCGGCGGCGAGCTGGGTTCATGCGACGGAGCAGAGGAGGCATGCAGCTGCATGCGGTCAGCGTCACGCGTACCAGCGGTCGAATCGACGTAAGGCTGAGGCGTTGACGAATTTTCATCTAGAAGTTCAAGCCGCACACCACGCCCAGTACCTGCACCATGGTTAGGAAGCAAAGACGGGGCATATGCATAATCTTCAAATTGGTCAAGCGAGACAGGAAAATTAGGAGAAAAGGATGACGGTTCGGTGGATGGTAAATTAGAAAAGGGGAAAACAAGTTCGTCAAAGACAACATCACGACTAATGTAGACACGATTAGAGGGAACATGGAGACATTTGAAGCCTTTATGAAGGGGACTATACCCTAAGAAGACACATTTTTTGGAACAAAACTCAAGTTTGTGGCGATTGTAAGGACGGAGATTGGGCCAACAGTCACACCCAAACACTTTAAAGAATGTGTATCTGGTGTCTCACCAAGCAAGCGTTCTAGGGGAGTTTGCATATTATGACTCGGGTGGGCATGCGATTAATAAGAAAACATGCAGTAGTAAATGCGTCACTCCAAAAACGAAAGGGATGGAAGCATGCGCAAGGAGAGCTAGACCAGTCTCAACAATATGACGATGTTTACGTTCACACTACCATTTTGTTGATGTGTGTGGGGGCACGATACACGATGAGAGATACCTATATTCTGAAAGAAGGCATCGAGTTTGATATACTCACCACCCCAGTCAGATTGAACATGTATAATTTTATGATTAAGAAGACGCTCAACATGAGACTGAAATTGCAAAAAAACGTTGAAGACATCACTCTTACGTTTGATGAGATATAACCATGTAAACGACTATAAGCATCCACAAAGCTGACATAACAATTATGACCACTGACTGAAGTTTGGGCAGGGCCCCACACATCTGAATAAATAAGCTCTAAAGGAGCAGTTGTTACATGTTGAGAAAGCGAAAAAGGAAGCCGATGACTCTTGCCTTGCTGACAGGCATCACACACTAAATTTATTTTATTGGACACCGAGGGAAGCTCATTACGACTCAAAACATGTTGAACAATCTGGGAGGAAGGGTGGCCTAAGCAAGCATGCCACTGCGAGGATGAAGCTTTAACAGCACTGAGAACTTGTTTGACCGCAGGAACATCAAGCGCGTACAGACCACCATGCCAGCGATCTCTAAGAATTATTGCCCGCGTGTCCAAGTCCTAACAAAAACACTGTTAGGATGAAACTCAACGAGAACATTATTATCATGAGAGAGTTTACGAACATACAACAAATTTCTAGTGACATCAGGGACATGGAGAATATTGCGGAGATAAAGCGGCCTAGAGGAAGAAGTAGGGAGGATTGCTTGACCAACATGAAGTATACGCATACCTGAACCGTCGGCCGTATGGACCTTCTCCTGTCCCTGGTAGGCTTCCCTCATGTGCAGCTTCTCCATCTCCTTAACAAAGTGATCCGTCGCTCCCGAGTCCATGTACCATGTAGGATCAACCGGTAAGGAGGAGGTCTGTCCCTGGGGTTGCGCAGAATGGCCGTACACGTGATTCGCCATGGACAACTGACGATCAAGGAAACGCCATCATTGTACATGCCAAGGAAGGTTTTATTGAACCTTTTGAAGCAGCGCGGGCGACATGTCCCGCTTCATCACACAGCTGACATATGGTAGCTGTACGCACACCACCGCGCGCGGGTCACCGCGACCGTCAGTGCGCCAGTCCGAGCGGGAGTCCTGGCGACCTCCAGAAGGTGCACCACCAGGAGGGAGCAGGCTTGGAGATGAAGCTGGCAGCAGGCTTGGGCGGAGGAGGGCCGGGGCGAAAGGACGATGCAGGCGCCCCGGTGTGGGCTGGCTTGTAGGGCTTGCCAAAACGGGCCGCGTTAGCCTGATGGGCTGTGGCGCGGCGGCTGTCCACGCGCTGTTCCGTCGATAGCAGACGGGCGTAGAGGTCGTGCGACGGCATAGGGATGTCGCGATCACGGGCAAGCTCAATGATGGCGTCGTACTCCTCATCAAGTCCATCAAGGACATAATTGTTAAACTCCTCTGGACGGAGTGGCTGCCCGATGGAGGCAAGGGTGTCCGCGAGGGTCTTGATCTTGTTGAAGTAGACGGCGATGGAGGAGTCGAGCTTCTGTGCCTTGCCCAGCTCGGCACGAAGATGTGAGGAGCGAGCAGAGGACTGCACACCAAAGGTACGGTTGATGATGGACCACGCCTGGGCAGAAGTTTCTGCAAACATAATCATGGCTCCAACGGCCGGTGATGATGACGAGTGGAAGGCCGACAAGATGGCCTGATCCTGTTGTACCCAAGCCGCAAAGGCGGGGTTGGGCTGATTCTCTGTGGTAGAGGAGGGGCACGAGAAGGTGCCCTCGACGTACCCATGAAGGAGGTTGCTCCGCAGCAAGGAGACGACCTGGGCGCGCCAGAGTAGATGGGTTTCAGCGGTGAGCGTGGTCTTGATCAGGTGGCCGAAGTGCACCGGCCCGGAGGAGGAAGAGCCGGCGGCCGTAGTCATACAAGAGGACGGCGGCTTGAGCTTTGCAAGATCGGCAGCAGATGGCGCCGAGGACATGGCAGAGGAGACCGAAGAGTCGGTGGCGGCGAAAGACATGACGAGATCGGATCGATCAGGCTGATACCATGTAAAACAATAGGAAGCTAGGGTTTTGGGGTGAGACGCACACACCCAAACGTGGGGGCGTCATGTATATATATTGACAAGAGTACATACACGTACATGTTACATATTACAGCAATACACAAATACAACCTAAACACGTATTCTATCACTCACAGCTGCGCCCCGGGGGCGTGGAGAGAAGTCTAATATGTAATAAATAGTTTTGTAGATGAACATCTCACTATAAACAATTAAAATTTAGAGCATCGTATGGACACATATGTATTAACACTAGCTGAATGCCCGTGCGTTGCTACGGGTTAAATTTTATTAAATATTTCTTAGCCCATGCGTTGCCACGGTTTTTTAAGGTTGAGTATTCTTGCAGGTGCAAACTTAATGAATGAAAATGTTCTAAAATGTTGCACAAGAGTTTTCATTCACGGCCAACATCACCTTATGGCCTATGTCAGTGGGTTATGGCAGAGTCTCCACCGCAGCCAAAACCTTGCGACACTATCAAATCCTCGAAAATCAAATCAAATTCTTGAAAATATGTCCTATGTCCTTGCGAACATTCTTTTTTATAGTGGAATAATGCGAAAATGAATCATAAAAAATATTCGAACATCCAAAAATATAGGGAGAATGACTTCAGTATGGTTCATACTCTCCCATGTGTCTGAGTCATTATTATTCTTTGTATTGTCACATTAATTTTTTTATGGCACAAATTGGTGCGTAAATGAATTATACATCCATGTCTTAAATTACTGACTAAAACCAATGGTTAGATTGAAGGAGCAAATATCTCAGGCTTGTATCATGCTTCAAATTCGTTTGTAATCGTAGATCACATAGCATACCCACTCTTTTTTTATACTATGCATAGCACATATGCAGGTCTTTTTCTCTGACAACCGCTCGTGAACACTAATTCCCCCATCGTCTCTTCCAAGTAGTACTCCTTCAGACGCTGATTGCCTGCTTCTAACTTCCCTGTCTGCAGCTTAGCAACGTCTCCCGCTCGCTATTTTTCTCGCCGGCCGTAGGCTGCAGTCCAAGGCCCCAGATCCTCGTGACGGTGGCGGCAGTCCAGCTCCGCTTTGCGGCGGCCGAAGTCCGGCGAACAGCTCCACGTGTAGTGGCAGTCCTACGGAAAAGTGAAAGCTTGCAATAAACAATCAAATTACTCCTAATAATAGATATTGTTACTCAACACAGACATTTGAACAATTGAGGTATAAACTCATCTCCTAATGAGGTATAAACACAGAAGGTAATAATTCGAACCATTTAATCTTGTCTTGGCCAGGGTGAGGGACTAAATCCGTCGTTGGTCGGAGCTAGCCCCATGGCCTGAAACGCTCTGTTAAATTTGCTGCTAGTCGCTGGCCCTCCCCTGCTGCTAGTTTTGAGCGTCTGTTGACCACAAGAAAAACCTGTATGTATCTGCTGCTTTTCTTCCACAAAGTGTACGCCTTCAAAAGATTCAGTTCATAAAGCACTGCAACTTCATGTTTGACCGCATTGCAGTAGTAGACGGAGCAACGATCTGAAGCTCGGCTGGAAGGCTGGCAGCTGCTCTCAGAGACCGTACGGACCTGGACGTCGCCGCCCATATGTGTGGGCTTCTCCGATGCCGGTGGTCGGCAGTCCGCTGTGGCTGTGGCTTGGCCATCGGGGGTAACCGCCTGATGCGCGGCCTAACCGCCTGATTCTCTTTCTGGATGCTATGCAACGAGCCGATTAGGAACCGCCGATCGAGCACGTGTATAGAAACATGATGCAGGCGCTGGGCTGTAAGTCACGACCAGCAGCTGTGAAAATAAAATATCACACGAGATCGTGAGAAACAGATCAACAACACTGTATTAGGCAGCGACGGCCGGCTCCGGCGAGGCAGTCAGGACGGCCCATCTTGTTTAGCATGTTCCGGCTTCAGGTCTCCCTGCCGTCCCAGCAACCTGTATGCAAGTCGGCTGGAGGAGTCAATCCAGGTGCGTGAGCTAGGTCATAAGCGTCGGCGAGGTCGACCACGGGCAGGTGCGTGCGCGAGATCCGTTCGCTCGCTTCCTTTTTATGTCGCGTTCGGTTGCTTGTCAGGTTATTAATCGATCCCTACATACGCGATGTCATGTTTTGATATTACGAAGAGCCTTTGCGAGGACATCACGAATAGGGGTGGGCGTTCGGTCTTTTCGGTTAGTTCGGTTCGGTCTTTCCGGTCTTTAACAATTTCGGTCATCCAGAAATGATACCCGTAATAAATTCGGTCTTTTTGGTTTTCTGTTCTTCGGTCTTCGGTCTATTCGGTTAGGTCATGACCAAATAGACCAAAATATAGGGCGCGAGAAGGGGAATCGGCGCCCGGGACTGGGAAAGTGGGAAGCGATCGACTGGTCTCTCATGCACGGGAGAATCTACAATACGCTGGGCTAAGATACCCAGTTGTTGAGCCTAGAGACTAGATGGTATGGTTGGTTTAGTAGTTGGGCATATAGACTAGATGTACACATAAGCTGGGCTGACACACAAATTCGGCTGCTTCCGTACGTAATTCACTCAAAATAAAATAAAATCGTTCTTTCGGTCTATTCGGGTTATCTATAAGTGATACCCGAATTTCTGATCTAATTTCGGTCTTTTCTAATTTGCTACCCAAATTTCTAACGGTCTTTTCGGTCTCGATCATTTCGGTTTCGGTCTCGGTCTTTTCGGTTTCGGTTTTCGGTCTTCGATTTTTATGCCCACCCCTAATCACGAAGATGATATGCCGATACTGGTGGTCACAGATGGATAATGAAAATAAAGCACACTGGGTTAGCTGGCCAAATATGATGAAACCAAAGGAAGAGGGAGGGATGGGATTCCACGACATACATGTGTTCAACATGGCTATGCTAGCCAGACAAGGATGGAGAATTCTGCAAGCTCCAGATTCTCTGTGTGCACGTGTTCTACGTGCGAAATACTTTCCTGATGGTGATTTGCTGCAGGCAAAACCTGTCGCTGGAATGAGCTATGTATGGCGTAGTATCCTAAAAGGAGTACAAGTACTAAAGAGTGGTGTCATATGAAGAGTTGGAAATGGAGAAAGAATCAGAATCTGGTCAGACCCGTGGTTGCCGTCTAGCTCGACAAGACAACCATATACACCACGCGGTGATGCAGCTGTGAACTGGGTCTCTGAACTTATAGACCATGAACAAGTGTGCTGGAATGAAGCTGTTATCAGGCAAGTTTTAACACTTGTGATGCTGAAGCCATTTTACGAATCCCTATTTGTGATCAGCTTGAGGACCATGTTGCTTGGCACCCGGACACTAAAGGAATGTTCTCAGTTAAGTCAGCTTACAAAACCTATGCACTAAGTGTAACTGATAACCGACAAGCAGGCCCTTCGTCCGGAGGATCAAGTAGTGAGTGGGAGAAGAAGATTTGGAACCAGATGTGGAAGCTCGATTGCCCCCCGAAGGTGCACCACTTTCTATGGCGTTTTGGTCTAAATAGTCTGCCGCTAAGGATGAATATCGAGAGCAGGCATATTGAACTAGACACAAGATGTGCAGTTTGCAATGCTATGTTTGAAACTGGAGGCCATCTCTTTGGGGCTTGCCGGGAGGCAAGGAAAATTTTAACGGAACTATTGCTGGAGCAGGTTGGAAATATGATCAGCAATTCCCAGTCTGCAATAGAAGTTCTTCAAAAAATGCTGGAATTGCCGTATGAAGAGAAAATGAGATGTGTGGCTTTCCTGTGGTGCTGGTGGTCAGAAAGAAACAAATCAAATAGAGGGGAAAATAGACTGCCGAAGAAGGAATTGTGCCATCAAATTCACATGCATGTAAATGAGTGGAAAATGCACCTAAAAAAGCCTCTGAAACAAGCTGCTGAACGTGTCCAGAGCTGGCAATCACCGCCTACTGATTGGATCATGTTCAATACGGATGGAGCATTTGCAGAGGAAACCAGACGAGGTGGTTGGGGTGTGGTGGCCCGTGATAGCGAGGGAGACTTCATTGTTGCCGAAGCTGGTGCTTCCATGTCCGTTTCTGAAGCTCTGCATGCTGAAACCATAGAAATCCTGAAGGCAATTAATTTGGCTGTAAGAATGGGATGTGGCTGTATCGTCTTTGCAACTGACTGTCAGGTTTTGCAGAAGGCTATCACCTCATCAGAATATGATCTATCTGCTCTGGGTGCGCTATTCATGGATGCCAAGTTCCTGCTAGCCACTGAGTTCAGCGAATATAAGGTTGTTCATGTTCCTCGTGCGTGTAACAAGCCTGCACATGAACTTGCTGCTATAGGGCTGGCTGGTACATCCAATTACCACCAGGTGTGGGAGGACCATGTCCCTGTCTCTGTTAGCAGGGCGTTGTACGGTGATTCTACCGTCCAAGTTTAACGGAATGTCAGCGTTCCAATTCAAAAAAAAAATTGGAAATCGTATCGAATCGTGGGGATAAAGGAACGCACGGAGGCAGAACGATGTCCAATTTCTTTAGCGATTCAACATCGCACGAGACAACGGACGAAAACGTATTCATGGACGAACCAAAGCGTAAAAACCATCACGTCCTTAAGCCTTTTATCTCTATCTCTACTATATAATACGGTTTGAGTAAGTGTTGGTATGTTTTTTAGATTTCCGATTTTACTCCTGCGTTTTGGGAGATATTACAGGACTGCCACCGCCAAGTGAAAATATCCCAATCGCTCTTAGAGCTCGTCCGCCGCTATCCATGTCGACCTGGAGCTCCTCCGCCGCCGGCCCTGTCCGTCGAGGTCGGACGCGTGTAGGCGAGCGAGCATGGCTCGTCGGCTCGTCGGAGACCTGGCCCAGGGAGCCGGGCGCGAGGTGATTCGTCAGCGGCGGAGGCGGAGGCACTTTCCAAGGAACTGAGGCGGCTCGGCCATGTCGTACCCGTCACCGACCCCGTGTCCAGCCACATGAGGGCCACCAGCAGCTCCGGCGCCAAGGCCGGCCAGCGCCAGCCCGCGACGCCCTCGTCGTCATCGGCTTCACTGGCGAGGCAGCGGAGACCGGTATGTGTGGAGACGATGGGGGTTTTGTCCCTATCGCCCGCGGCGGCGGCACCCAGGTTGGTCCAGCCCACATGGTCGTCATGTATTGCTGCCTCTCTCTGAACTTGCTGACAACAGCTAGCTTCCCATAGGTGCTAACCCGATATACAGCCTATATTGCGTTGGCTGAAGAAATTCTCAGCCACATTTGGCACACTCAATTTTACCATCCAGGCATCCAAGATGGCATTAACAAGGATGGATTTACTTAAGTATTTCAGAAGTTCAATCCTATTTATGTTCAAATTCAGTTATTTGTAGACTGTATAGTAAAACTAGATTAATTTCAAAGGTAACAGTGCCACTGTGATTTACTTTGAAAGGCAGCTTAGTGATTAGTATGTTATTCCAGTAGCTGTTCAATAGTTTCTTTAGAGAACTCTATCACCATTTTAATCCAATTTGGTGGTCCTATATTTTGCATTTAACTGAAGTAGCCCTCTAATTGGCCTTGTCATTGGTGAGGATATGGTCTCAAGTGGGAAGGATGGTAAAGGGCTGAAAGAACTGTGGTATGGTGGAACTAGAACTGAGTATCGGCGTTGTTGCAGATAGCAGGCTGCGGCCGCGCACAGCAAGATGATTCACCTGAAGTCCTGAACGGATCAGGACGGAGCTGAGCGAGAAGAGAAAGTGGGATGCATGGTGCATAGTGGAAATCGGCATGCAAGGATTCAGAAGCAGCATACTACTGCTGTGTGGTTTACTAGCCGAGAGATTGATGCGGCTCCGTGTTTTGCTCTGGTGTTGATTGCGAGCTGTGTGTGTTCGCTGATCCCATAGTTGTCCAGTCACGAGTTTGATCAATAGCACATTTTGTTAGTTTGGACTAACAATTATATAATTTTTTAGAAACATTTGTATATGATTTCTTATTCAGTATTCTTGCATGTACGTATCCTGGTCAAAGTAAGATTATTTGAAGAACTTTGTATCCGGTGCAGACATGGGCATGCAACAAAGAAATAGAAGGAAATGGCCTGGCACTACAAGTTTGTTGTGGTCTGCTTGCTGCATTACCCGCGATCTTGGTTACAGGTTCAGTCCTCGAGGATTAGCTCGATGGATCTGTTCTTATCCATCTGTGGTCCTTTTCATCCATTGTAAATTAGTCAGAGTATTTTTACATGATAAAATAGTGTGGAGTGGATTATGTTTGGTCAAGACCTTTGAATGCGAATATCTGCATTATGATTTGGGGTCTAAATGCAGGAAGGGCTTGAGTTAGGGATGATGCCTTTTTACCTGCCTCTTGCTCTTTCATAGTTCTCTTTCCTGAGTTAAAATTGATCATGTCCCAATCACGTCTTATCATCGTTTTGTTTGGGAAGTTGTAGATCTTTGTGTTTTGCCTATAAGTGTGATCGTATTTGTTATTGAAAACTTTGATGGCCCGTGACAACGCACAGGTATTCAACTAGTATCTAGTAGTAAAGATAAGGTTATCGTTACGTGTTGACAAGGACTATATCTAGTTCCTAGCCCCGTATATGAACATCTCACTATCAACGATTAAGCTTTTCAAAAGCCACCACGTGTCTTCCAAATATAAATGTCGTACATTCTGAATTTAATATGCACATCAAGTTGTTTAAGCACGTAGCGACAGCCGATTACCCTACTGGTACAGAGGAGCGGCCAGTGACAGGCGACACGTAGGCGGCTGAATCCCATCTAGGGTTATGTCCCCCTCGCCGGCGATGCCGTCTCTGCTCCGTCTCTGTTGGCCTTGGGGACGTGGTGGACCACGGCCTCTTGCCGGTGGTAAGTTTCTCGTTCTTTGTTTAGATCTTCTTTCAGTGTCTTCTTCTGGATGGTGATGCGACGGCCCTATCCTCGCTCAGTGGTGCGTCTAGCACCGGCGGACGACGTGTGGAGTCGTTTGTCCGGTGGATCTCCAGGGACCGTGCCCTTTTTTGTGTCCGTTGGTCTAATTTCAGGCCAGTCTCTTCCGATATACGGTTGTCATCTTTGACGACGGTTGCTGCTCTAATGCAGTGGTCCCTTGAGGCCTTTGCACGACGAATTCCCGTTAGTCTGCTACAACAAGCTCTACTACGACAAGTTTTACTACGCTCCAGTGATGGAGGGGAGAGGACGACGGCGCGCTGATCCGTAGCCCCGGTATCCATGATCCAGGGTGGAGGAGCGTGGGAGCTCGCCGAGGCGGAGTTCCTGGAGCGCTGATTATCGGCACGTGCGTAGTCGAGGTTGAAGCGATTCCGACATTCAGAGGCAGTGTGCCCCCAGTAGCTGCAGATTTGACACTGAGGGCGTTGGCGCCTGCGCCCGTTGTTCTAGCGATTTCCACCGCCGTTATTAGGGCGACCGTAGCCGCCGCCCCCGGAGATCTGGCCGCCGTAGCCACCGTTGCCATGCTAGCCTCCATAGCCGCCATATTGCTGGCGGTTACCATCGTTGCCTCCATACTGCTGGCCGCCGTAGCCGTCACCTCCCTGGCCAGGTTGAAAGTAATATAACCAGGGGGCGGGCGACCCACGCCTACCGACACGGGGATGAAACCGGTAGGAGCGCCACGCTGCTGCCCGGGGAATCCGCCTCCACCAAAAGGACCGGGGCGATACGCTGCGTTGGCCGAGGATGACCAATCCTCGATCTCGGACTGCTGTGCCTGAAGGACCTCAAAGGAAAGCACGTGAGAGTAAAAATTGGCGTAGGTAACTGAGACGTTACCCACAGTCAGAGCCCCGGCGATGGAGTTGTAGGCGGGGCCAAGCCCGGTGATGTTGTAGTCCACCAGTTCGTTGTCGGTGATCGGAGCACCGGCGGTGGCCATGATATCGGCGAAGCCCTTCATCTTGTGCATGTAGGTCGCCGCCGACATGTCCCCTTTACGCATCGACTGCAGCTGTCGATGGATGTGCCTCACGTTCGCGCGAGTCTGCGCGCCCAACATGGCGTGGACAGCGGCCCAAACAACCACTGTCGTCTTGCAACCGATAAGCTGGCATGCGATGTCCTCCTCCATGGAGGATAGCAGAAGGCCGAGGACCTTCTGATCTTGCCCCCACCACCGCGCGTACTCGGGGGTTGGGAACGGTCTTGGCGTCATCACCGGTGCCTTCAGTGATGGTCTTCAGCGGAGCGGGCACGAAGCCGTCGAGGTAGCCGTGCAAATGAGCGTTAGAAATATTCGGCAGCGTCAGCCCACGCCCACGCCAGGAGGGAACTGCCGCCGCTGAGACGCTAGCCGAGGAGGAAGAAGCGATGGCGCCAACCACCGTGGAGAGCTGCAGCACCGACGTCGTCATCATGAACGGACGCAAAAAGGCGACGGAGGAGGTCGCGAGCAGCAGATGAAGCTCATGCGTGATCGGAGAGATCGCTTGTGAGCGGCGGCGGCGGAAACCAATCGTAGCTCTGATACCAAGTAAAAACACAATGTTTAGGGTTATCGTGGGGACATAGCCTCCACGATCTCTTCATTATATATACTTGGCAGGGTATACAAATACACCATACAAATACACATATGTGACCGATTCTTAACAGTTGTCCATCCACGGGGAGCATGACGGCGAGCGTCCCGAGCGCCACCGTGGTATGCTCGGTGAGGAACACCAGCCTCGTGCCACCCACGTGCTCGACTAAGAAACGGCGAGCTCACGCTTGAATGACCGGCGCTGGGATCAACGGAGGTTTGGAGGCGGCAAGGGGCCACGCCGGCGGCGCGCAAGAAGTTTGGGGACGACATGGCGGCGGCTGGCGCGCAGGAGTTTGGGAGGTTGAGCGCAGGAGGTAGGTAGGGCGTCGGCCGGCTCGCAGAAGGTTGGGGTCGGGTGGCGACCAGCGACCGGCGGGAGGCGACCAGCGGCCGGGGCGAGTGACCCTTATCGACGCGCATGAGGTAGGTAGGGCGTCGGCCGGCGCGCAGAAGGCTGGGCGTGGGCGGCAACCAGCGGCCGGTGCGAGGGACCCTCGGGCCTCGACGACGCGCTGGACGTGGGGGAAGCTGTGGAGGAGGCCATGGATCGAGCGAGACTTGCAGAGGATGTGGCGGTAGCGTCGATCGGGAAAAAGAAATTTTTGGGTCGGCTAATGATATGGAGACCCACCTGGCAGTGACACAGTGTAGGCAGGTGTTTCGTCAATCTCAAGACCCACCGATCAGTCTATCAGACTCAGTCTTTTGGAGGTGCTCATAGGGGTAGGGTGTGTATGCGTGCATTCATAGGGGTGAGTGTATGTATATATTTATGAGCGTCTACGTCTGTACTGGGTTTTGCAAAAAAGTTACACCTTTACACCCTGGCCCACACGTAGCAGCAAAGACCCACGACCGGCGACCAGGTGCAGGTCATCGCGCGCGCAGATAGCCTCAGAGGGCTTGCATGTCTCCAAGCTTAAGAAATAAGTACACCCTGGCCCACTCGTAGCAGCAAAGACCCACGACCGGCGACCAGGTGCACATCATCGCGCGCGCGCAGATAGCCTCGAAGGGCTTGCATGTCTCCAAGCTTAAGAAATAAGATAATACTCCTGCCCTCTCCACTATATCATGAGTATCAAAAGATAACAATGTGAGGGAGAAAGAAAGCTCGGAGAGATTTATAACATTATCCCGACGAGATTATGGCGGACGAACTAAGACATATGAACCCTAGATCGGTCTAGTACATGGCGTCTACGTAGTCTGAATCAAATGTCCTTCGTGGTGTCTTGGGCCCTTTTATATAGGGGTTGAAGGAGGCTTCTGGTCTTGTAGATTTCCTTTCTTGTAGAGTCCAGGTCGCTCGCATCATCTAGGAGTCCAAGTGCCACACACCAGGCATGTCGGCGCAGCCCCGTAGAGAGCTCACAGGACTTGATCTTCGCGCAAGCAGGATGGAGCTAGAGATAGCCACCGTATACCGTAGATACGCGGGCTGACCCCCATATATCATCGACAAGTCGTGTGCGATCTAAAGGAGAAGGAGCGCGGCTAGGCCGCGAGTAGATGGTAGATTGGGGCCATAAGGGATCGTGGCACCGCAGATCTAAGACCCCTTCTGTGCACCGATGGTGACCTTAATATGCTCAATCTGTACTTGTGAGCTTAGAAATAAACGATCTAGAGAATTCCATAAACTTACCAACTAATCCAGATTGTCCTCGAAACTCAACCAAAAAAACATAAAATAAACTATATTAATGGATTAGGCGACTGGAGCCGGCCGATGACCATTGCGGATTTGGAACCATTCCACCTGCCAGGACAATGAGAGGTCATTACATAAAACACTGCCGAGAACAAATCCAAGTACCCTTTTTAAAAGGTCTATAGTACTCTAGGAATCAATAATTAGACGAGCCTTATAAGTTTTGATCACACAGTGGCAAACACATTTAATTTGTTGAGGCCTCCTTTCTTGAATCTCTGGCTTACAAAAATCATCTTCATTCAAATGGACGGATGATTGGCTTCAATACAAATGTTAGCCAAATTTGTCCTTGGTAGGTATAGGATCCTAAGGTGTCTTCTGTGTCCTGGAGAAACTGCAATGTGAAAGGGTTAAATGGCAATTACGTAGCTTGCTTTGACTCGTAGCTTATATGAAATCCATGAATCTGTGTTATTTATTAAGAAATCTCTTCTCTAAAAAAAAATAGTATGGTTTTTAACAAGTATGTTTGACTTATTCAACCAGATTCTAACAGTTTTCACTCGGAAGGAAGAAGTTACATCAAGTAGAGACATGTATAACAGAGATCAAGGATTGTGCAGCGTCGCCAGCGAGCGCCTGGCCGGGATGGTGGGCCTTTCGAACGCTGGCACCACCTGTGCTCTCCTCCTCCTCCACCTCGTCATCATCTTCTTCTACCTGGCTACTCCTGCCGTCTCCTTGTCCTTCAACTACTCCAGTTTCAGCTCCTTGGACCAGAACAAGATCAAGATCGAGGGCGACGCGTCCTTCAGCGTCGGATGGATCGACGTCAGCGCCAACAGGTTCGGCAGCATCGACTACAGCAGTGGCCGGGCGTCCTACAACGCCCTGCCGATGCCGCTCTGGGACGCGGCCACCGGCGAGGTGGCCAGCTTCACCACGCGGTTCTCCTTCGCCATCTTCGGCGACATCAACAGTAGGGGCCAAGGCATGGCCTTCTTCCTCGCTGCCTACCCATCCAGTCTGCCGGATCGCTGCCCCGACTACAGCCTCGGCCTCACCAACCAGAGCGCGGACGCCACCGCGTCCGGCGACAGCCGCTTCGTGGCGGTTGAGTTCGACACCTTCGATCCCAGCGGGACCAACGACCTCATCGGCATCGACGTCAACTCCCTCCGATCAGTGAGCGCGAAGACCCTCCCTAGCTTGGAGCTCACGGACAACCTGACCGCCGCCGTCGAGTATGACAACGTTTCCAGCATCTTGTCGGTGACGGTATGGGTCGGTGATGACAGATCCGGCCAGCCGAGAGGCCGGAACTATAGCCTTAGCTCCAAGGTTGACCTCAAGAGCGTACTGCCGGAGCAGGTCTCCGTTGGGTTCTCCGCGTCCACGTCCAACGCCATCGAACTGCATCAGCTACACTCTTGGTCCTTCAGCTCTTCGCTGGAACTACCGCCTGCGCCACCACCACCGCCGCCTGTGCCACCACCACCACCGCCATCCTCATCTCCAGGGCCAAGTCCTGGGGTTATAGCCGGAGCAGCTGCCAGCGCAACAGTGATCCTCCTTCTGCTTATCGCTGCTGCTGTGACGGCACTCATGGTGCGTCGCCGCCGTCGTGGTCGGAAAATATTGGAGATGGAGGAGTACTACACAGACTCAGACGACGAAGGCGATCCGATGGCGGAGATCGAGATGGGGACAGGGCCAAGGCGGTTCCCATACCACGAGCTCGTGGAGGCGACGAGGAGCTTCGCGGCGGAGGAGAAGCTTGGGCAAGGTGGCTTCGGCGCCGTGTACCGAGGCTACCTGAGAGAACCAGCAAGGCTCGCCGTGGCCATAAAGAGGTTCTCCAAGCACGAGTCCTCCATGCAAGGAAAGAGGGAGTACAAGTCAGAGATCAAGGTGATCAGCAGGCTACGCCACCGGAACCTCGTGCAGCTCGTCGGCTGGTGCCATGCCCGTGAGGAGCTCCTGTTGGTCTACGAGCTCATGCCCAACCGCAGCCTCGACATCCATCTCCATGGCAGCAAGGGCACCTTCCTCGCGTGGCCGGTGAGGATGAAGATCGTGCTGGAGCTTGGGTCCGCGCTGCTCTACCTCCACGAGGAGTGGGAGCAGTGCGTGTTGCACCGGGACATCAAGCCCAGCAATGTCATGCTCGACGAGTCCTTTGGAGCCAAGCTTGGCGACTTCGGCCTCGCCAGACTCGTCGACCACGCTGCCGGGATGCAGACAATGACCGCCGTCTCAGGGACTCCAGGCTACTTGGACCCCCACTGCATCGCCACCGGTAGGGCCAGCACCGAGTCCGACGTGTATAGCTTCGGCGTGGTTCTACTCGAAGTGGCATGCGGCCGGAAGCCCATGAGCATCATCGCGGCCAATCACCGGGACCAAGACCAACAGAAAAACGGCGGCGTCTTCCGGCTGCTCGAGTGGGCCTGGGGACTTTATGGGCGAGGAGCCATCCTGGAGGCAGCCGACGAGCGGCTGAACAACCACTACAACGCGGCAGAGGTGGAGAAGGTGATGGTTATCGGGCTGTGGTGCGCGCACCCAGACCCGAGCGCGCGGCCGTCTATCAGGGAAGCCATGGCCACGCTCCACTCTAAATTCAACGAGCTGCCGGTGCTGCCCTCCAGGATGCCGGTACCGACGTACGCGTCGCCACCACTCGCCTTGGGTGCCGATGTTGGGCTGTCATCGCTGACGTCGTCTAGCTATAGTCAGTGGTTTTAGGGCACATCAAAGTGCCCCTATAGTTAAATTGTGTGCTCCTAAAAACCTTTTGGGGCACTATCAAATGTGCCACCTCTACTCATGACTCTAAAAGTTTTTGGGCACCGTAGCAGTTTTCAAATCGCAGCTGTCATGATATAGCATATAAGTCAATGATGTAACAGTCGCAGTTGTCATGACATAGCACATAAACTCTTTTTCAGCTACCAACTACAACTCTTTTTCAGCTACCAACTACAATACAGCACAACACATGAAACCAGAGACGAGTTGAGTGGAAATATGGAGCGCAGAGACAGAATCCCCTCCTACATTCTGTAGCCTTTCTACAATATAGACAAGCAACTATTAAAAAAGGTTGTTCCTTTCTAGGTTGTTCCTTTCTGTAGCCCCCATTCAGTCCAACCAGGAGAGAGCAGTTAGATATGCAAAAAAGAACTAAGGGCCATCTATTCTAAAAAAAAGCAAGGTAATAAGAAATGGGAGTTCGGAAGCATAAAGGAAAGCAGTAATGTGATGATCAAACCATTGACCAAATAAACTACTAATCTTCCATACACAGGATCATGGTCAAACAAATAGCTGAACTTCACCCGCAAAAAAAAAAAAAAACTGAACTTCAGTACCATCTATTCAGGTTTCATGAAAAGAACTACCTTTGAACAACTTTGGTATAAGTTAATAGATTTGACAAGAGTTAATGGACCAGAGAGGAATTATTATTACACATCCAAGTATCTGAGGGAAGTTCAAAAAAAGAAAAAGTTTCATGATCCTTTGGTCCAAGCCAGAAAACAGTTGCAGGCTCTTCTAAATGAAAAAAGGGGGGAAAATGTTAGCAAATGATTTCACAATATATCATGCCACCTTTCAGGAAAGTATTCCCATATTCTTTGTACACAATTTCCTCTAAATAGTAGAAACATCACACCACTTAAACAAGGTTCAGTTGCTAATATATAGTTGAATCTGGTGTACTCGGCCACTTCGTCTCCTCCAACTTCGTGTGTGGCTTCTTCTCACAGTGACTTCTGCCGCGCTCTAGCCACGACGCCATAGCGGAGGGCTGGGTCAAGGCACGACGCAGGAGCACGGCACGATCTAGCTTACCTCGTGCCTGTCATGGTTGAATCTGGTGTCGAAGGTGGCTGGGGAGGTCTAATCTAGCTTACCTGCAGTACCCACGCAGTACACCATTGGGCATTGGAGTATGCAGTCCAAGACGGTCTAAGTTGGTCCATGTCATTGGGCCACCGTCCGGACCGGCACGGCAAAACCGTCTGGACCGTATTCAATGTAGTGGCCCTTGTGCGGGTGAGCACTGTTCAATATTCCATATACTCATACCAATACGACTTGTTACACGGACGTGGGCTGCCATCTGGACTGGGCTGGTTGGTCCAAGAAACGACATCATCTGGTCCAAGAAAGACAGGCGAGGCGAGGTAATCACTAGAAAAAGGGTTCCTTTGGAAAGCGAACTAGACAATTGTTCTAATTGTGACAAGTGTCGGTTTCTCCTCACATGATTCAATTTTGTTTGTTTGCATGTCTGTCATGTGTCACAATTAGATTGAAAGTGGGAGAGTATGAGAGAGAAAGGGAGGGCATGCACGTAAGTGGACATACAATTTTGCCTTTTATTTTTCAAATCCGAATTTTAAAAACGAAATATCTTGAGAACCGTTTATCCAAATTATGAACCGTTTTCACTTTTGAGCTCCTCGCGTCGAGATCTTCAAAATTAGATCCCATGTTGATATGTTTCGACGAACTTTTTTTTGTACAACCGATTATGTATAGTTGTACAACCTGTGTCTGTAGTTGTACAACCCAAACTGTGTATGTGTAGTTGTACAATTTGTGTCTGTCTAGTTGTACAACCTGCGTCTGTACAATCTGTGTCTGTACAACCTGTGTCTGTCTAATTGTACAACCTGCGTCTGTACAACCTGTGTCTGTACAACATATGTCTGTCTAGTTGTACAACTTGTGTCTGTACAACCTGTGTCTGTACAACCTGTGTTGTGTAGTTGTACAACATATCTCTATCTAGTTGTACAACATGTGTTATGCCGTTGTACAATCTGTATCTGTACGTGTAGTTGTACAACATGTGTCCCTTTTTGTTGTACAACTTAATTTGTGTAGTTGTATAATCTATTAGTTGTACAAACTGTACTGTATAGTTGCACATCTCAAAAAAAAATTCTTTCGATTTTCCCTCTGTACGTTCTGTCTTCTGTATATCACACGAACCAGGTAACACACAGGGCCTTGCCCAGGACGTACGCGAGCGAGGAGCTTCCATCGGCCGGCCGGCGCGTACACGCGCGGGGGCTTCACTTCCAGGACGTACGCGTGCGGTGGCCTTCGGATCGTACGTGTTGCGTTGGTTGCTTGCTTTTCCCAGGACGTATGCGCTAGGCTATGCGCGCGAGTCACGACCGTGGAATCGGCCGGACGGAGCCAAATTAAATTTCTCCACCTTTCTAGGTCCAGCACATGGCATGCTCTCCACTCGTTGGTGCCCTTTCGAAAGGGAAGCCTTTTTGTAGTCCTACCCTTACTAATTGAACAAGAAATCTAAATTCTGAACTAACCTCAATATTGCTGATTACTACAGACTTAGTAGGTAGTACTTGGTATATTAGCACACAGTGTACTAATACAAGAGTTAGTGATAAAAGTATGAGCTTGAAATGTGAAGTATTCCGTGCATAAAATTAATAAATACTATTTCTCATATCTATAGCTGCTACCAAAAGTAGCTATTATGTTCACATGTAACAACGAAGATTGGTTAGTGGAATATAGTACCGTACTTGTTCACATGTAACACTCCCTTTCCCTGAACTCCAAATAGGATTGACATGCTTGCTTGCTGCTACTCCACGACGATCTCAAACTGCTCAGTGCTCATTCTAAACTAAGCATCGCAGACTGACCTGCAGCCACACATCCCAAAGATCGACCTCAGAATATACGACAAGTTTTGAAGTATTTGTGCTCATTCAATCTAATCCATGGAGTACCATCTCAGGGGCTTCCCAAAAAAGTACACTATTAGACTATAACCTCACTAACTTAAATCAGAAGAGAAGGATAACAAGCACGAACTCAAGCATTAGCAGCGCACCTTCATGAAGTTGTCGCAAGAGAGACTGGACATGGCGAAAAACTATGTCCTACTGTGCCCGCATTGACGATGTTTCATCCGGCCCGCCGAGCCGAGCCCTTCAACCATTAGACAATGAAGTTAGATATCTAAACAAAATGGTATCTTACCTTTTTGATTTAAAATCTGACCTGCATTTAACCTACCCCAAAACACATTGATTCACAAGCGATCGCTGCAGGCGTCAAAGTGGACTTGCGTGTACCAAAATAACAATCAACATTACCACATCAACACTGTTGTTCTTGCAAACATTTTGTCGAGCGGATAGCACACAAATATCGTAGTGAGAAATTAATATGAGATGACTGTAGAAGAACAAAGGAACCAATGTAGCTATATATAACCTTAGAGATGATATTGTCGTGGCCATTGGACATCGTGGCAGTCTTGGTGGCCCCTTTGGCAACATTTGTTTGCTTGTTCCCGCTAAAAGGCAAAGCAAGGCAAAAGAACAAAGATGAAGCAAATGCCAAAAAATCTAGAGAACGCAAGAAAAAAAAGTCTAGAGGCTCACCATTGACCTGATGTCCTCCTTGCTGCTGGTAACCAGAGACACATGGTACACCAACCATCTTAAATTACCAGAAAAACATGGTGGCATCAGCGGCAGATTACATCGACGATGATATTTGTGCGCGCCGTGAATAAAATCTCAACTTAACTGAAAACAAAGACGTGTGCATTATCCATCAAGCATGATGCCTTAGGTGACCAGTTCCCGCATGGACATTCCATCAAACACCCAGCATGCGTCGGCCATGGGCGTGTCCCGGAGGAGAGGCAGTGGAGCTGAGAGTCTACTGCGCCGCCAACTCTCATGTCCAGTCCAACGCATGGAACGTAGGTCGAGGTCGTCGACCGTGTCTCCGGCGACCTAGCCACTAGCTATGGCTGGACCCGAGGCGTCCGGATCAGGGAGCCGTACGGCGTGGTCAAGCAGGGGCTCGAGGATGAGGCGAGGCGCGGCCGTCGAGGGGGAGAAGCAGGAGGCGGGCCTCGACCTAGAACCAGGTATCAGAGAAGGCAGGAGATTTTTTTTTTTTAGATAAAAAGGGAGCTCTTCCCCGGTTCCATTAAAATGAAACCACCAAGAGTCTTACAGAAGGTAAAGCAACCAGCAAAAGTAAAACTAACCCCAACCTTTGTAACCACTACAGCTCGGCCTATCTGACTGCCGCTACACTTAGCCAGAACAACACCGATCGCAAAAGGACTAGCCCCAGGAACTACCAGCACCACTACAAACCAGGAGTCCATTAACACAGACTTAAACGATAGGAACGAGCACAACACAAAGATGCCAGGGGACAACAACTTCTGAAGAACCCTTTGCGCGCCGGGGGAGAAAGCCTTCAGCCGCACACGACATCGATAGAGTCACCTTTCTCCGGGTGTGCCTTCAGGTACTCAAGTGACGCGCGCCCTCCATAGCTCGAAGCAGCAGTGGACTTCCAGGTAGTGGACCACCCAAAGCCCACACACTTTAGCTTGCTGGGAGAGCCAGGGGCCTCTTCAGATTTTCCACCATCCGCACCATGAATTGCTCGATCTTCCCTCCCTCCAATTCCTTGAAGGGCACCTTCCAGTTTCTGAGATACAACATTACTAGGCCACACCTGTTTCATGTTTATCCAAGAAGTTCTATTAAACACTAAACTATTTCTGTTATTCCACAGACCCCATAAGACTGTAGAGGTAACAACATTAAAATGCAAAAATCTCTTATTAGCAAGCCACTTAGAAGCAACATATTCAAAGTTAGTGATAAGAATACCAAAAACAGCATAAACTTCCTCCCATAGTTGTCTAGCTACAATACACTCAAAGAAAAGATGATATATTGTTTCAATATCTTTACACAGCTCACATTCAAGAGGTTTAGGCATACCCCTAGCTCTAAGGTTGTCTCTAGTCATAATTTTGTTTTGAGAGAACAACCATAAGAAAATTTGGATTCTGGGGGAATTTTCAGATCCCAAACAGCAGGTAAATAAACAGGAGTTACACCTCTGAAATTCAATAAAGCATACATAGTTTGAGAGGAATAAACACCTTTAGACTCATACTGCCAGATAAGCTGGTCTTCATTCTCAGATAACGATAAGGTGCTAGCAATAGATTGAAGCTCATGCCATTGCACCATCATCTCATCCGAGAAAGTTCTTCTAAAATCACATTTTAGTTGGGAGCCATCCCATAGCTCCCAAATCGTTTTGGTTTGTTGGTTTGAGACAAAGTACAAGTCCCAGAACTGAGTGGCCAGAGGTGAGTTCCCAAACCAAATATCTTCCCAAAATTTAATAGCCCTACCATTACCTACATGCCATTTATATCCTACCTTGACTGCCCTAGTAGCCCACATAACACCTTTCCAAAAGGTGGAGGGCTGAATGTCATGACAGCAAAGGATGTTACGATTTTTTGTATCATACTTAGAATATAACTTTCCTCCAGAGGGCTCCCTCCCCTTGGATATATCTCTTCACCCAAGATCCTATCATGCATAAGTTAAGGTCTTGAATGTTTGGGAGCCCAAGCCCCCCAAACTCTTTCCTCATGCAGACAGATGGCCAGTTGGCCAAATGGATCTTGTGGTTTCCTTCTTCATCATCCCAAAAGAAATTGGCTAATTGGGTATCAATCATACTCAAGGCCCACTTAGGGAATTTGAAGAAGGAAAGGAGGTAGATAGGAATGCTAGCTAAACAAGCTTGAATGAGAATTCTTTTAGTTGCCAGAGAGAGAGTTTGCCTCTCCAGCTGGCAATCCTCTTAATGATACTTTCAATTAAAGGCAATAGGTCTTCCCTCCTCAACTTACTATGATGTAAAGGAATGCCTAAATATTTGACAGGGAAGTCACCTACTACACATTGCAAAATATCCACAAAAGGTTGAACCTCTTCAGCAGACATGTGGATGGGAATTAACTCACTCTTGTGATAGTTAATTCTCATACCTGAGATCTGTTCAAACAGGTCAGGATCCACTTAAGATTAATAGCTACTCTAGTATCATTTTCCAGAAAGAGCAGGGTGTCATCAGCATACTGAAGACACACCACACCTCCTGGAATGAAGTTTGGACAGAGCCTCTAATCAAGCCCTGATCAACCCCCTTAATTAACATCTTAGAGAAGACATCTATAGAAAGATTAAAGTGAAGGGGGGCAATGGGGTCTCCTTGCCTGAGCCCCTTGCCTGTCAAGAAGAATTCACTTTCAGTGTCATTAATCTTGACCCCAACAGAGCCTCCTGGGCAATTTGTTTAATGAGGCGAATAAAGGTTGGACAGAAACCTCTTTTTCTAAAATCTCATAGAAAAATCTAGGTTAACTCTATCATAAGCCTTTTCATAATCTATTTTAAAGACTAAACCCTGATCATTCTTCCTATGTACCTCATGAATAATTTCATGGGCCATGACCACACTTTCTAGAATGAATCTACCCCTAATGAAGGCAGATTGCTGATCGGAGACCAATCTCCCAATCACCACAGCCAGCCTGTTAGTCAGGACTTTGGTAAAGATCTTAAAGGAACAATTTAGTAAACTAATGGGTCTAAACTTTTTCATAGTTCTAGCATCATCCTCTTTAGGAATTAAAGTTATCATGGCAAAGTTTAGTCTGAAAATATCAAGATCATCTTTTGCCCAGGCATTAAACATGTTAACTAGATCAGGCCTAACAATGTCCCAAAAATGCTGGTAAAACATAAAGGAAAGCCCATCTGGGCCAGGAGCATCGTCAGAATAAGAACTAAAAACTGCTTCCTTAATCTCTTCTTCAGTAAAAGGAGCTCCTAGAAAATTGTTTTCAGCCTCTGTGACTTTTTCCTCACTAGAGAAAAAATCATTTCTAAGAGATATATCAGGCCTAGATTCCCAACCAAAGAGATTCTTGTAGTAATCAGTTGCTACTACAAGCATATCTTTGATGTCAGTTACAGGACCATCAGGACCATCTAGTACATGAATCAGCTTTTTCCTTCTTCTCTGATTAGCTACTGCATGGAAATAAGCTGTATTCCTATCCCCCTCTAAGATGTCCCTATCTCTAGCCCTCTGCCTAGCTTTTGTTTCCTCTATAATCCAGTAGCTATTCATCTCTCTAAGGATGAACTCAAATCTTAGCTTTTCAAGATCTGAGAGAGGTTGAGTTTCAGACTTAATGTCTAAAAGATCATACTCCTCCATCAATTCTTTCTTATGTTTCCTAATAGCTGCTTCCAAATTAATACTCCACCCTTTAGCTAATCTCCTAAAAAACCTAACCCTGGCCTGCCAAATGTCCAACATGTTACTGCTGTTCACTTGTAAAGCCCAGGCTTTTACCACTATGTCTTTGAAATCTGGTCTGGATAACCACCATTTTTCAAACTTAAAACTACTTTTTTTGGCATGTGACCCTCACCAAAATCTCAAATAATAGGAGTGTGGTCACTGCCAATTCTAGCTAAAGCCTGTGCATGAGCCAAAGGAAAATGAGATTCAAAATTAGTAGAGAAAAAACCCTATGAATTCTACTCATAATTTGATTTTCCTGGTTGTTGCCCCAAGTGAAGGACCTAGCAAGACCAATTTCCATTAAAGCCCACAACTCAACCCAGGCATTAAATTTATTAGCCCATCTATAATCAATATTCTGGTTGCTCTTATCTTCAATGGATCTCACTAAGTTGAAATCACCTCCAACGAGAGCAGGTCCATCCCAGTTAATGAATAGCTCATGAAGCTCAGAAATAAACTCATGTTTTCTGTCTTCATAAGCTGCTCCATAAACTGTAGTAATTCTACAAATAAACCATCTACTCTATTTTTAACAACTACACTTACAGAGAAAGTTTTAATTTCCCAGGTAATAACTTCAAATAAATCTAAATTAACACCAACAAGGATCCCACCTGCAGTTCCAATGGAAGGGAGGTGGTTCCAAGCCAAATTTCTATTCCCTAAAATGCCTTTCAAGAAAGAATTACTGAAAGAATCCTTCTTAGTTTCCTGAAAGCCAATGTAATCTAGACTAAGAGGAACCAAATTATATTCTATGTACTTTTTCCTACCAGGAGCAGAGAGACTCCTACTATTCCAAAACCCTACTAACATTTGTCCTTCTTCCTGGGGTGCTTGCCCCGAGATTTTCTAACTACATCTATCCATTTATCAGCTAAAGCATCTTGTTCTTCACTATCTGAAGGAACAGATGGAACTACAGCAGCAATAAAAGAACTAGAGCTAGCAGTAAACATACTTTCATTAATGTCCACACCAACACGTGTAGCCATATCATCTAATTCTAGAACTTCTAAGACATGGAAAGGATTTTGGGAAATTATACCTCTCATCTTCTTTGGTTCCTCAAGATTGACCACCTTCTTTCTTTCTGAGCCTTTTCAATAATGTTCTGTGATCTGTCAATTCTTGAGCTCTGTCTTGTAGGTTGCACTGGGCCCCACTTCTTCTGCTTCTTCTGCACCTGTTTGTCCAGCACATTATTAACAGCAACCCCACCAAGCTCTGCCAAAAGACTCTCTGGCAGCGGAGTGGCACCGCCCTCCCAGCTTGATCATCAGCAACCATCTGAAGTTTCTGATCCAAAGATATGAAGGCACTCTCCTCTTCCCCCAGAGTTATTCACCTCCAAGTTAGCTGCAACATCCACAGGAGATTTATCCCAAACAAAGGCACCTTTAGCATCCACTAAGCCCCTCTGAACAAGTAACTGAAAAACTTCACTAGCAACAGTAGGCGATTCAGCCAACACAGAACCCCTAGTCATGTTTCTGTCATGCTCAGCCCAGCAAAGCGGTCATTGGAGCCATTATTCTGAGCCCCAGTAGATCCACCTTGTGCTCCTGCAGCATCCCCAGTTTTATTACCAGGATCCAGATTTCCTTGCTGACCAGTACCACTAGATCCATCCTTCCTTCTATCAGCATCTAAATCATCTCCCAGCAGGTCTTCATCTTTGTCCCCAGTCAGAGCTGCACTTGCATCATAGGTAAATCCCAAGTTGAAAAGACCACCATGAAAGCCAAACAATCTCCCACTAGGCATCTTACTAGGATCTCTGCATTTAATCTTGACTCTAACTTCCTTCGCATTATTTCGTAAAAAAGACTCGCGCCGGCGCCGGCGGGCACGAATGCATCTCCGGGTATATTGATGCATGGCTGAGTCTCCGGTTCGGTTCACGTCCTCCGCCCACCCTGGCACGCATGCACCTGCTCCTGTAGCTCAACGATTCCGTGGCCGCGGTGGTCCGGCCGAGCGGCGCTGTGTCTCCGCAACGTGGTTATGGTGGCCACGCCGCTGGGCCGTGCCATGCGCCATGCCACGCAGCGCGTGCACGCACCTGACGCCCATGTGGATGTGACCAGCCGTACATGGCGGTGGACGCGGCGGGCATGGAGATGGTTAGCCGAAGACGACGCCGGAATCCATGGATGTCACCCATGCATGATTGGTCGTCCAGCCAACCGCCGCCCGTCACGAGCAGCGAAGAGATCGAATTTATGGTTGGTCGATTATCTTGGGGGAGACCTTTTTGACCCATTCAAACTCGATTATTGTCATGTCGCCCGGTGCCTGTGTGGTCCGTCCACGCCGCGGGCGAGATCTGGCGGGAGAGGTGAGGTGAGGAAGAAACATTCTTCGTTTCTCCATGCAACAGCAACATGGGTACAGTGTAGATAGATCGACCAGTCGTGTTGTTTAAGTGCATACAAATGTAGCACTCCATGTCGGCCGTGCTATTAGTAGTATCAGGTACCACGCTCGATCGGTGTTGCAAGTGGACGCCTTGTTGGAACTGCGCTTCATGTGTTAACAGTGTCAAGCCCGATCTATGGCCTAACGGATCACCAATCAGCGGCTAGCACACTCAGACTAGGACAAATTAGAGCATGATGATCAGCTCATCAGGGTCAATATCAGGTTAACTGGTGCCAATGCCATCAGTGCTGGCAGCTAATCGGAGCGTCCTCTCCCGTTTTCCTAGAGATGCCTTTCGTACGCTACTGTTCACTGGTCATGGCCCATCCTTGCTATCATATCAGCTATTCCCTCTGATGCTTAGCTTTTTACCACATTCACATGTTTATAATGTATTTAAATAGATTGTAGTGTGCATGTTCACTCAGTTCAATCCGTATCTAGACAAAATGTGCAATAGCTAAACATCTTATATTTATCAACGCAGGTAGTAGCTCCTTGTATGGTTACTTTCAACGCAACGTGTCTCACAAAAACAATTCCACAATTTCAGATTAAGATCTACTGAGTTTAGGACTGGGATCGATCGACTGGCTTTTCCAGAATGCATGTTAAAAGATATACTAAGTCCGACCCATACAAACTGTCGCGGTTGTGTAGTAACTTGGTACTAACGATGCGCTCTCTTCGCGACATTTAAAGCGGACCAGAGGGAGTAGTGTGATTTACTCGTTTTTTTTTTCATTTTTCTAGGCAATTTTCAGTTTCAAGCTCAAAATTTAGGTCAATCTTGCCGTTGGAACTTGGTCCGAGAGTAAACCAGATAGGCCAAGTCACAGTGACTCTGCTACACGGTCCTAGTTTAGGAACTTCCCCTTAACGGCTTAAAAACCAAGGTTGGCTAAAAGTCTCTCTAGGTCACTCATGATTTTCATAAGTCTCGGGTCGATTCAGAAATGCAACTACAATTCACGTATACCTAATCATCCCCACCCTCCATGAGACATTAGATGGACCCTAAGAAAATGGTGTTTGAAGTGAGTGGTGTCTTTCGGCGCGGCGGTGCCGACAGCATTGCTCAATCGCGTAGTCATTTGTGTGGATGGTCTAGTGTTGTGACAACCTCAATGATCATCATCTTTCAGTGCAGAGGCGAGGCAAGTTTGGTTCGAGTTTGCTGAACAACTATTCGCAAATTCACGTTTTGCCTTCGGCTGAAGACACCCTGGCCTCTTATAGGTGGCCACGACTCAATGCTACCTGGATCTGAAGGTGAAGGAGGAAATGCATGGCCTCGTGATTTGACTCCCACTCCATCTAGATCGAGCGACACATTGATGTACGTTTAGGAATGCCGTTTAGACGATTATAGCCTTCTCATGACATCCATTCTTTCAGAGGATGACACATGGAAATCGGCGGGTTTTTTGCGTGAGTAGTTATGCTTGTTATTTCCAGGTTAGCTTGGCAAACTTTCTTTTGGATTATTACATTCTCCACCTTGTGGAAATCATAGTGCAGTATCCCGCGTTCGTGAATAAGAAAGACATCAGCAACATTTCTCCATGAATTTCTCGAGATTGTTCATGTGGTCACCGGCCCTGGGCTGTTTTTGTTCCCACCAATTTCTCCGTTTTTGCTTTGTTGTATTTTTTTTTGAAACGAGGCAAAAGTTTTGCCTTGTTTAGCGGTCCTTTCACCTTTTGCTCAACAAAATTGTAGGTGCATTGTTCTAAATCGACTGAGATTTTCTCAAGGACTGAAATATAGCCGGACCCTTAAGCAGGCCAATGCTTAGACCGTAAGGTTTACTGTTTATGTATGCTGATAAATGGCTCCCAAAAGGGTTGTCACAAGCTATCTTGTAAAGTTTGAAAAGAACTCGTTTAGGTGGGCAACATGCTCTCATAGATATATAGATGCTCCAAATAATAAAATGAAATTTCTGCTTACCAAAATGATGGCGACAGTACAACACTTTCTAGTGAATATCTCTGAACAGTTAGCTTTACACGGCCATGCCAATTGATTGTCGATAAGAACTCAGTGAGGCTTTCAGGGTATATAAGAAAGCTACATAAAAGCGATCTACGCGTTTAAGTGACAAGCTAGCTATTCCCAAGTTGCTTCTTTTTTTACTGTAATTCCCAAGTTGCTTCTCATGCCTCCTTTTTTCTTCTGTCCCAGTCATACTTTACTCCTTTTAGTTGTGCTATGCTCTGCATAATATGCTTATTAATGTTCCCGACCGACATGGTTGGACACAGGATCAGACTCAGTCCAGCACAGATGTTGCCACTTGAGAGTTCCAGATCGAGCAAGAATTAGCTGTACAATCGCCTGTTCGGAGGGTGCGACCAGCTTCTTCAGAAAGTAGCAGAATCATGTTTTGCAGATAAGAAGCGCTTAAGCATCTCTCGATGAAAAAACACTCGCTTCAAAAGTTATTGGCTTCTCTACTGTCGATACTCTTGCAGGCTGCTGAGTTAGCTCTGAAATAGCTCAGTCCTGTCCACGATGGTACGTAGTAGTTTGTTTTTGCTTCATAGGCTTCAAACCATATTCAGTCTCTCAACAACGTTCACCACTGCAAGTCCCCCCGCAACAAAAAGAAGACTTTGTGCGCCGGCAACTTGCTTAATGTTTCACCGTGCTTTTTTTCCTCTAAACTTTTGCAAAAGAAGAAGCTTGGATGTGGAAAGAAACCTAATAGAAAGTTACAAAAAGTTAATTAGCTAGAAGTTAATAACAAGGTCAGACTCTTGTGTTAATTTGTCGACCACTGAATCTGCTGAGAAGAGCTACACTAGTGAGCAAATCACTATGCTAGCTTATGACTCCATATCTCTCATGAGATTGGCCTGTCAGTAGGAGTGGATAGGCCGGTGGGTGCATAACTGCATATATACATGGAGAACAACGAGCTGACAATCAAGCGGTCGATCCTGTTATTCCAGTTTGAGATATTAAAAGTCTAATTTATGATTTCATTGCGCGTTGGTGGCAATTATACAGACAGCCTAGCTCATTCAGTAAAGTTCCAACCAACAGTATTCTTGGAGGGACTTGGTCGCCTATTTTTTGTCCAGCAAGTTGGAGATCGTACATTCTTTGCACAGAGCGTGCCGGCCGCGTCCTGTCCCGACCAACCAGAAGAATGAGGTTCTCTGTGATGTGCAGATGAGCCGCGCCATGCCCCAGTCCCGATCGAATGGGATAGCCTGCCGGCCAGCTGGACCGACATTGGCCGTCCAGCCTTTGCGTAGGTCGGCGGCAGAAGGTATGCTCCTTATGGCGTGCCCATCCCCGATTCATTCACGGAGTCTCCATCGCCGACGGGCCGCCCTCGCCAGAAACAACGTGGCTGGAACGCCCGCCGCGGACAGAGGATAAGAGGGATCGGTGCCACCAGAGGAACCATGCATGGTGGGGGACGAAGAATTCCGAGCCTGCAGAAGGCAGCCGGTGATAGCGACGTAGGACGGCGATTGGGACGGACGGTGCCTATGGTATGGGTCCAAGTGCAACACTGGGGATGAAATGAAGGCTATGGCGAGAGAACTGAAGCAGCGTGAGAAACCAGCAGCACCCCATCCCTGCTATAGAGGACGTGCGGGGCAGAGCGTCCTTTTGTTTCCTCGGGCGCGGTCAGCGGACTCGCTCCAATGGTCGATTCAGCATCAACCAAATACTCCTAGATCATAATGCGGGATTATGATCCCTAATTAGTACTAAGAGGCTAGTTCATCGGGAAAACTTTCCACGAGGGTTGAGCGCTACGCCGTTCAAAAGGCCCACGAAGGCTAAAGGAGGCCCACTCGTCACAGGGTAGCCCAATCCACAGACCCTTGGCGGGGGCTGAATGAACCATCTTAGAGGACAAGCCCAACATCTAAATGAGATCTAGATTATCTTGTAAGGCTTAGCATTTATCTCAACCTACATGTGGACTGACTCGATTTGTGACCATCCTAGAAGTATCGGCTCATCTTGACCATAATCCACCATCAGCAGATTGAGCATCGCACGAGATCGTCCGCATTTCACAAGATAGATTAACCAGCACAAACATGAAGTAGGGTTTTATAGGACGTTGTTTGCTGAGGCCCAAACCTATTTAAACATTGTCTATCGTGTCCTACCATTGAGATTTGTTGGGCATAGCCCCTCCGAACACAAATTTCTGTCGGGAAAATAGCACGGCGCCTAGTATTATGCGTACTATGTGGTTAACAAATTAAACACGTCTTGATCAATGGCCATGGTTCAATCGGCCCTAGACCGGATGATGTTGAACCGCTTTGTCTACTAGAGGGATGATGAGAAGCCTTCCATCATGGATCCATTGCACCTTTGGCCGGCTCATGCACCTCCCTTGCAAGAAGTTTGACGTCGCCTTCCTCCCTACCGGTACCACCGCCATCTCCCGATTCTACGTACGATGGCTCGGCGGCACAAAGCAGAGAACGGCAAGGGAACTAACCTAGTGAATGACTACTGCGATCTCATGGTGCTCAGAATCACATCAACTGAATAACTACACAAATCCCCTTATCTGCCCCTTATCTCTGTTACACTCAAGACCACTTTGTCTACGTAGCATCGTAATGTGAATAGAAGCATCACATGAGTTATTTTGTGTTGCTAACACTCTCGTAACACCTTAATGAAACTTTAGAGGACTTTTTAACAGTTGTTGCCATACTTGTGTGCCCTTCAACTTACAATAGTATTATAGGATTCCGTGATATGTTTATGTCCAAAGTAATTATATTTATACTAAATTTTTACACATCAAACTAATTTTTGGCATTATACTGTCTTATCGAGTACAATTGTCTGTTTCTTATTTGACATAGTTAAACACATAATAAAATTACTAAATATCCGTTAAGTGTTGTTTGTTATACGTTGTAATGTATATCGATGAAAAATACACATTCATTGTGCTACATTTTCAAAACTAATTTGTAACATTGTTGCCTTCATTTATTTTAAAATTTTCATGGATCATTTTATTATACATATTTATGGTATAAATCTGAAAATTATATGGTCTAAACATATCTTAATGGATGTTGTGAGTATAGGATTAGCTAAGCATATATGCCCGAAGAAACTACTAGACCATAAACTTAATTGTTAGCAAGATACTTTATTGGGCCTTTTTGTGGTCAAATGTATTTCAAGAGTTATTATGGATTTAATATAAGTTAACGCGAGTTTTAGCTCTCTACTTGATATTGAAATAGAATTGTGAATAATAATAACCGACTAATAAAAACTATAATGGATTTTACTAGGTTTTGGATACATGCCATTTGATTATTTGATAGCTGACAATCAAGAGGTCGATCCTGTTATTCCCCTCTGAGATCTTGAACTTCAAATATAAGATTTCATTGTTCATTGTTGGCAATTACATAGACAGCCCACAACAGCCAGGGCAACATCTTTTATGTCGTAGGCTACTCCGATACTCTCAACAACTTTAGATTCATACATGTGCTTCACGAGCACAGTCCAATCAATCGCCAAGTAAAACTCCAACCAACAGAATTCTTATAAATTGCTAGCTCTATGGAATTGAACCAGGAAGAGGACCAATTGATTTAGCAGTATGAAACCAATAGTCTCTATTCCCAAAAATCATGTACTCTTTAGTTAATTTTAGAGGTATTCAACCTGTGTACTTGAGCTCAATTTGGTAGCTTAAAGTACCTCCTACAATACATGTCTTCCTCTGGTTATTTTCTCAGAATAAAATCCTGACTAGAGATAATTTGAGGAAGAGAGGAATTCGTAAGGAACTAGAATGCAATCTATGTAAGGAGGTAGAATCAGTTTATCATTTGTTTTTCGAATGCATTGTCTCATTTGTTTTTCGAATTCATTGTCTCTAAGACTATTTGGGAAGATGTGTATGATGTTTTCCAAGCTAGGATTGTAGATTATACCACTCTAGCTTCCAAATGGTTATGTAATAAAAGATTTATGCATTTGAATGTAGTCACCTCCACACTTTTGTGGTGGATTTGGAATAATAGAAATAATTTGATTTTTAATAGAAAAAATTGGATTAGTATGAAGCAGGTTCAGTCCCTGGTGTGCTGGCTTACCTAAGAAGTTGGAAGGTAGCTTACAAAGAGCTAGAAGGGGGGAAAACTGGCAATGTTCATGGATCGAATGGCTACAAGGCTCAAGAATCCACTCTGCCTGGAGGTGGGGTGATCAGCAGGTGCACCAGCTTCCACTTGGTTACTTCCTGGATGGCAAGTGCCGGTTCGGCGTATGGAGGTCACGCAACTCTACAGTACCTTCGAGATCATCCGGTGGAGAGCGGTTATATCCATGTGGTGATCTGAAGGTGAAGTCGGCTCTGCTTTGCCTTGATGTTGTTTGCCTGTTGCTGGTAAAAAAGGAGAAGTTGTTGTCATTTGACCTAGTTTAGCTTTTGAAGCGTTGTCATGCAGCAGCGCTGGGGCTGATGCCCAGGCTGAAGTTGTTTTCGGACAAATCTGGCATGTAATAAGGTAGTTGGCTGAAGAGAACATGTTTACTCTCAGTTCAGAACCTGTGCCTCGAGGGACTTGGCTGTCGAACGTTGTGGTTTCGTTATCTATTAATGGAACCGGGGGGCGTCCCTTGAGAATCTAATTTTTGGTCGCCTATTTTTGTCCAGCAAGTTTGAGACGGTACATTCCTTGCACGGAGTGTGCTGATCGGGCCGTCCTATCCCGACCAACCAAAAGAATGAGGTTCTTTGTGCTATGCAGAAGAGCGGCGCCGTGCCGCGGTGGCGCGGTCCCGATCGAATGAGATGGCGGGCCGGCTAGCTGGACCAAATTGGGCCGTCCACCTTTTGCGTAAGCCGGCGGCAGACGACATGCTCGTGCCCATGCCCGATTCAATCAAGGTGTCTCCATCGCCGACGGGCGACGGGGTGGACACGAGCCAGTGCGCCGGCGGCCACATGTAGTCCAGTCCGCAATAGCAAACCACCACTGCACCTCACCAGTGTTAACTCCGGTGACAACCGGCTAAGTACAGAGTATCCCATTCCACTCAAAGCAGATTGGATGCGGCCGGTCGAGCCTATAAATTGCAACATAGGCTCCCGCACGCAGCATTGGATAACAAACACGATACGCAAATAATTTAGAATATAATCTTGAACTAGAGCTAACACACAAATAATTTGAACTTAGGAAATAGCTTGAACTAAAACCAGCAACCAAATCTGAACTCAAAATACTCACTCCGTCCCAAAATAAGTGTCTTTGATTCGTCCAAATATGGATGTATCTAGACGTGTTTTATGTCTTGATACATTCATATTTTGGTAAATCTAAAACACTTATTTTGATATGGTGGGAGTATTACTTTGGTGCAAGGCATGTAGGATGAGATCTCTTTGACACTCTCCACTAATGGGCAATATTCCGCAGCCTCGGCTTACACGGCTCAATTCATCTGTGCTGTCTCATCCGACATGAAGAAGTTGATATGAAAGGTGTGCGCTCCCCTAAGTTCAAACACTTTGTTTGGCTAGCTCTCTAAAATAGGCTTTGGACGGGGCATCACCTTGCTAAGAGAGGATGGCCAAATTGTAATCTTTGCCCCATTTGCAAGCGCGCTGCGGATTCGGTGGACCATCTCCTCGTTCATTGTCGCTTGACCATTAGGTTATGGGGATTGTCAAAGAATGGCTTGGTCTCTCCTCTCTTGACACCACACTTTGGCCATCCCTCACACTCAAAGAATGCTGATCCACCTCACCCAACCGAAAAGCATTGGCCTTACTAACGATGCTTATGTATTGGGATATTTTGAATGATAGAAATGCACGTGTCTTCCGCAACAAGCATGCGCCTTCATTTGTAATTTTTGATTTAATTAAGAGTGAGGCGAGGCTTTGGGTCACCGCGGTGCCAAGCGTTTGAGCGAAATAATGCCATAGAGAGTAGTTTTTGTAATGCATATATACCCCTTTTACTCTCTTGTAAAACTCTATTTTAATTAATAGATTGGGGAAAAAATTTAACCCACGTTTCACATAGAAAACGAACAACAAAGTTACTCTAAATAACTAGAACTACAGCTAGAAACTAGCAATCAAATCTAACCAAACAACTAGAACTAGCAAACAAATCTAAGCTAAATAGGAACCTAATCTAGAGTTTGGGTTATTTGTTATCACATTAGACGAGGCGGGTGGGCTTGCTTAGTTTCGCCAAACGAGGGACCGGCGATGAAAAAGCTTCTTATTTTTTAAAAATGTTCATGCTTTTAAAAAGAATATTTTTAAAATGTTTAAATAAAGATGAAACCATATTAATAATATATATTGGTGATACAGAACAAACTGAAAATATAAAAAAGAACAAAAAGTCTGTAAAAATTAAAAAGAAAAGGAGAAATACCTGCTAGGCCGGCCTAACAGAATACCGTGGGTGCGCGCATGCTCGTGTCGCTGTGCTACTGGCGGCATATAGGAGCAGCCCTTGAGATGTCGTTGCCACTTGCCACTGGCGGAGCTACAACCAGACTATTGGGCGGCCAGCCCAAAGAACATCACATTTTTTTTCTTTAGTGGGCCAATTTATCTGTCAATCTTCACTGTTTTAAGATGGGATGGGAGTAAAGTGAACCCGGCGGCACCTGCTCCTGCCTGTTTTTTTTTTTAATCTTGATTTAAACCACTTTTGAAAAGTCAAAAAAATCTGTAAAAAATCAGATGCATAGGTAATGCAAATACAATGCGCCGGCAAGTGAGTTTCGTGAAGAATTTGTATTTACGTTGGCTACGTAAAAAAGACAAAAGTGCAAATGCTACAGTAATGTTGTATAGCAGTGTATATACGTCATAGATTTGTCTTTTTTACACAGGCCAAATGAAAGATCTTTTCTCCACGAAATTTTGTACTATTACTGCATACATGTGTATGCATGTCCCCATTTTTTTTCGGAATTTTTGAACATTCGGAAGGTGCTCGTCCTGGGCAGGAGCAAATGTACCCAGGTTCATCCTGGTATTTCCCGATGGGAGGGCCACTGCCCACTTCGACTTCAACAAAGCTCTACCCCTCGTAGCATCAGAGCATTGTGCAGATATATCTATTGCAACAAACGCTGGAATTTTGGGATGAACTTTCAGTTAAGCCACTGATAGAGGGTTTGCTGAAGTTTGGCGCCTTCTCTCGTAAGTGGTGAATGGGCTTTTAGTATCACCCAATGACTACTACTGTTGTAGTCTGAGAGATTGGTGATGGTATTGATTTGTCTCGAGGTTGTGGTTCTTTTGCTTTTGGAGAACATTAAACTGTAGCACTAGCTTTGCAGTGTTAAATTTTCTGTTGCAACTACGTATATCGAGTTTGTAGGGTTGTTTGAGGTTTGTTTGTGTAGTTCCCTGATATTTGCTCATATTGAAGTAGCCGATCCACAGGCCTGACGTTAATGAAATCAGGAGCTATATAAGCTCTTTAGTCGAAAGAAAAAACAATTACGACGAACATGATCGAATCCGCTCGCTAATTGACAACAATGGACCATGTGGAATTACTCATGTACTGTACATTGTTTGGTATCATCATACATTCAGACCTCAAACCAAAGTGCTGCGAGAAAGTCTCCTGGCGACATAAGCATCACACAGACAACGACGCGCTCCCATCGATCTTGCGCAACATACACAAATTAGCAAACCATGCGTCGCTGCTCCACAGCGAAAGGGAACCCTCGCCGCTTTTGTTAGCTTCACGGACGAGCCAACATTCTATCTTTGCTCCTCAGTGCACGCCATGCTCAGCCTGCAGGTTGAGCAAAACAATTGAGCATCATGAGTTCATGACGATGTCGCCGTGAGTAGACAGACAGCCCCGGTTAAGATCCAAGCCATTACCTTGAGGACGTGGACGTGCGATCCGTGGCCTGCGTCGTGACCATGGCCGTGGCCGTGCAGCCTCACCCCGTGCTTCCTGATCTTCTCCCTGACGAACCTCTCGTAGATGAAGGAGGCGCCCCTGCACTGCGGCAGCACCAGCCACGCCACGAACAGCAGCTTCACCGGGTACCATATCGGTATCCTGCAACAAGAAGACGCAGTTATGTTCTGCACACGATGTCGAATATCAGGCAAAATCCTCTGAAAACCGGGTGTATATGGATCAATTTCGAGAACCGAATAGATTGCAGGTAGTAGAAATAGTCTGATTGTCTGAATTACCAGTACAGGACTCGCTCAGCTGCCATTTCAAAGAGGGCGATGAAGGAGTAGATGATCCAGTAGGCCAGCCATTGCCCGTCGTCCAACTTGGACGCGCTCTCCATCGCGCAGATCGACGCGTACCTGGCCCAAATCAACAGCTTAGACACACACATCCGATCAGCATTTTTTGAGTACATATGCTGATATGCTGCAACTCAAGAGTGACTAATTGCAGGTGTTCACTTACAGCGGGTATATCAGGGTCGGGCTGGGCCTGCAAAGGAAAGAGAAGCATCCATGATCCACCAGATTACACGGCCAAATAATCCAAAGCGGAAATATTCACAATCGTGAGCTCTGTCATGCATCATGTACTTACCCTGCGATAGCGTGGAGGTGGCTGATGAGAGCCCATGCCTTGCCCATCCCGGAACTAACCGCAATCCTGATGGAAATATACAGCTTGTGATGGGATTCAGTTGAAGGATCGCCTGTCTGTTTATACCGTCGCAGCAGCCAAGAGGGATGGCATCGGGTGCTTGGCTTGGGCGTGGCGTCCAAGGCTGCTAGGTCGGACCCTGGCCAGACCAGATCAACCGGGCACGAATCGCATCGCGTGCCTGCTTCCTTCTCGGGCCCCGGTTCACGTTGCACGTGATGCGCCTTTTCATGAACGCAAGCCGGCTGATTCTGAAACACAAAAATGAACGCAAGGTATGTGGCTGGCCAAGGGCGGATTCAGGATTTGAGCATGGGGGACGAAGAAGACAATGATCATACAAGAGATATCAGAAGAGAATATAGCAAGTTTCTAATGTACCCCATTTTGTTGGCATTTCCCAAGGTCTCAGCTGATATGTTGCGCTTTCGATTCAAGCTTGTTCTGAGAGTTTGACAAATGACTCCATATTTTGATGGGAAGTTTGATTTAACACATATTTTGAAAGGAAGATTGCGTATCAGCTGGGTCGGGATTGGAAGCATCATGTTCGGTAGGTTGCTCAGTGTCCTATGGCCCCTCGATTTTGGATTTATATTTTCAGCCATATAATTGGCGGTTCAACCAACTACATTTAAATTATTACCTATTCATGACGCCTTTCTCTTCACGACTTGAACAATTCAACTATTTTAGTTAGTATAAAAAAAAAAAAAGTTGAACAAAGTACAAAATAATTATGAGACTATCTGATTCATAATAGCAAGAAGCAATCATTAGATTAGATTTACAAACTAGCAAGTAGATATTGAGAGTGGTGTTTTGGCTCCCGAACTCACATGCTCTTGCCCGAATTAAAAAAATCAAAAAAATAGTAAAACATTACAAACAATTATGAAGAAAATAATTTTGGTGACGAAATATACAACTGTACGTTCTACATATGTGCCAAATTTCATGATGAAATGACATGTGTGATGCTCTGTGTGGAAAAACAAAATCAATGGTCTAAATAGATATACATGTGCTTTCACGTTCCCGTACACGTCTGACTCTATGTACATGTCACTGTGGCATTGGCTCTTGTGCTTACAACGCGGATTTTCTAACGGCTCCGCACCCTACCGGGGTCGCATAGAGCATTCGTTAGCGCGTGGTGATTCGGAACCCTTGCTAGGCTATTTCTCTTTCTTATTTTTGTATAAAACATGCAAATTTGTAGGTATATCATGTGCCTATTAAAATCTACCCAATTGCCCACATGCCTTTTCAGTCTATGACATGTGGGTACAGTTCGCTGGAGCCCCACACGTAAGTGACAGGGTGGTACATTTTATTGTAAAGTGCAGTCTCTCTATCAACCTACCCATTCTTTTTAATTTCATTCTTATTTTTGTATTGGTCATATCGTTTGAACAAGGTCTTATTTTTATTTTTGAATTCCTCGTGAGGAGATCTTCAAAATAAGATCAATACTGGACACATTTTGAAAATGTTTAACATTTGAGTGTGAAATTGTATTGAAACAAAATAAAATTTCAACAGAACTAATTTATCATATTTGCCCTTTTTCATTTCAGTATGACATATGTTTGAGTATAATAGGGATTTCATGCATATTTCATTATTGTTTCTTGTGATACCATAATATTTCATAAAAATTCGCACATGTAAAAAATGTCATCGTGTTTTTAACACACCTTTTACAAATATATTCCAAAATATAGGAAAAATAACGAAACTTGTAAAACTTTTTAAAGAACCGTGTTTGAACCGTAACTGATTCAAAGTCTGAAATAATCTAAATATGTGCGCATTCTACGTGGATTTTTCGGAAATAACTGAAATTTGTGTGGCAAATTTGTAATTTCTTGACCTTTTCATAAAATAACATGTCGCCGAAATAGTAAGAAATTTTATTAGAAAACTAAACTTTTGAATTCTTGAAACATTTATTAAAAAATTGTGGAAACCCATTGAAAAATGATATTGAAATGTATTTATAAAAATAGTTTCTTGATTTAATATATTACGTATACGTTAACATATGAGTGAAATACATATCTATTTATTTAAATATGAGCATAGGTGGCAGTTCCTGACTGGTCGCATTATTCGGACTAGCATACAACTAATACGGTAGTCCCTCCGACATATCATCGGGGGCGGGAGGGGGGCGGCTGCCCCTCCCCCACGGATCGACCTTTGTGGCTGGCTATAGAGGAGCCTCGGCAAAAATGGTTTGACTGGTTTGGGCCTATATCCTCATGCAGTTGTGTATAAAAAACAAATTGCTACTGCGATGGGATGTGCCAATTTTTTTTTGAGTTTCATCTTATTTCATTTTGTGTTCTTTCAATCACTCCGGAGTAAGGTGTGCACCAAGCGGTTTGGCTAACGGCAAATCCTATTCGACGCATCCCCACCCAGGCGTAGTGGGCTGACCCAGTTGAGCTTTACTATGTTTTATCTTTTCCGTTTCTTTCCTTTTTCTTAATATTATTTTCTATTTTTCCTTTTAGTTTTTATTTTCTATTTCTTTGGATTTACTTTTTCTTTGTTCAAATAAGGTAAATGTGATTATTTTTTGTTAAAATCATATAAATGTTCTTCCTAAAAAATCGTTCATATTAAAATTTTGTTCAAATAAATATATATTTTTTAAACCGTTCAAATATAGTATATTTTCATATATGAAAAATCGTCCAAATAATGTAAAATTTTCATTTTTTTTATAATTGTTCAAATAACATACATATTTTTATTAGTTGTTTAAGTATATGACCATTTATTTATTTTACAACGTATTTGTTCTTTTCCTTTCTTTTTAAAAAATGAGAACACATTATTTTACTAGAAAAAACAGGAAAAGAGATAAAAGTAAAAAAAAGAAAAGATAAAAATAAACAATACCTGTTATTTTGCTTTTTGGAGCGGCCCATGACGGAGAGGCAGCAGGCGGTAGCGCAAGTAGGCGCTCCCAGCCAAATGCTATATATCGCCCAGCAGCGGTGCTAGACGGCCGCGTCGCCTGAAGCGCCCTGCTGGGCCGGCCCATTTTCTTCTTTTTTCTTTTCTGTTTTCGTTTTACTTATTTTTTGTTTCCTTTTTTCTTTTCTTTTTCTTTTTCATACTTTAAATTTTTGTTTTTCTATTCCTTTCTTTTCTCTTTTCTCTCTTTTTATGATTTTGAAAAATTGTTCGAAGTTAAAAAAAATCAGATTTTAAAAATATTCAAATTCGAATTTTTTCCACATTCAAAAAATGTACATTTTTAAAAAATTTCTGCATAAAATTGAAAATATCACAGACATCCCTTCTAATAATAATATTCATTTAGTTAGTCCAAGATGTATTGGCAGCAAGGACAGTAATTGTTCAACATTGTCCAAGATGTGTACCTACTTTGCATCAAGGTATTTCCGTGGGAAATTTCCGTAGGTGTGTTTCTTTCTTGCACGCGACTTGGCCAACTTGCTCAGGTTTTCCATTACGTGCTAGTATTTTTTTCCTTTTGGCATTTTATGTCCTTTTTTCCTTCCTCTTTTTTGTTCTTTTCATCCTTTTTCGTTGTTTTTATTTTTATTTTCCTTTTCATGAGGGCTCAAAATAAATCAAGGGTTAAAAAATAATACGTTAGCATGTCTTAAAAAATGTTGATAGGGTTCAAAAAACGTTTACGTGGTTGAAAAGTAATTACATAATTTACAAGAAATTCATGGGGTTTGAAAAAATGTTCACGTGGTTTAAAAATATAAGAGATATACAATTCATGGGTTACAAGTAATACGTTCGCAGGTTCAATTATTTGTCCGCCGGTTAAAAAAATAGGTTCACAAGTTTTGCGGCTTCAAAAAAATGCATTTGCGGGTTACTCAATGGCACCCCGGGAAATCTGCTGCTACACAAGAGAGGGCTGAGGCAGGGAGACCCCCTCTCCCCGATGTTGTTTATCCTTATGATGGAGTCTCTGCAGCACATACTTCTTAAGGCTAGGGAAGTGGGACTGTTGTCTATTTTGTAGCTAAGATCTGCCAAATTTAGAGCCATTTTTTACGCAGATGAACAAAAAAAGTACTTGAAGTACTCATATACTTCTAGATAGCTGGAATATTCTAAACTTTTCCTCGGGTCTTCACTCCGTCATGTAGATTTTTTTTTCCTTCTGGTCTTTAGTGTGATTTATTAAAAATTATGCAATATAACTTTCTGCATAAAACTGGAAATATCACACACATCACTTCAAAGAGAAGAATAATCATTTAGTTAGTCTTACAAACTGAAGCTGGTTCAGCACTCAAGAAGGCGATCTGGCCAGTCTCCTCCGACTCTAAAGTGTTTGTAGCTATGGTATGGGTCTGGTCTGAAGACCAATGGGTACAAAAAGGGGATATCCTCTTCTTTGGCTACACCAACTAATTTAGTAGATACGAAGTAGATCACTCATCAGCAGTTGGGTACTACTCAGGTCTATACAGTGAGGCTGCATGCGGCTCGCGATGAACCTGCTCGATAGCCTGCGGAACACCTTGGAGGATCCACCATGAATAGACCACACGTACGCTAGCTCCAAACGTACTGTACGTGGTACTGTGATACGTCGTATAGTGTGAAATTAAGCCATGATGATGAGTGGGCAATCATGCGCTAATTAAGTACGATCGAGATGGTGTGTGAACGAACCGCACGTACGGTCACATCTGGGAGATGGACGACGACGACGAGTGGCGCTCCCTCTGCTTTTCTATTGCCACTAGCCACCTTTAGCTGCAGCTACAGTACGCTACGTACGGAGGCCACGTCGCACGCACGTACGTAGTACAACCTGCTGCGGCATGCTGCTGATTATTCCCCGTGCGGCGGCAGTTCGAGAGGAGAGGAAGGCGCGATCCGGCGGGCTTCCCCGTGCCCGCTGCCGCACGGCGACACGCCCCCGGCTCCTGCGGATCCCTACCCAGACATGGTTAAGAGGAGCCGTCGGTAAAGATTAGCTTCGATCGCGCCGTTGGACACCTCCACTGTCTTGCGCGCCGGTCGACGGCCGACATCGACGTGCAAGTGTGGAACAACTAGCTAGCTCCTCAGGCGGGCGCGGGCCTTTCCAGATGATTGCAATGGATTTCTTTAGATCGATAACGCTGAATAAGATGCACCAACTCAAAGGATCGAGTGGTATTCTTTTAAGCGGCCGGTGCACTACGACGGGAGACGGGAGCATCACTCGGCATTATCATGGAAGCGTCACTTTGTGTCTCAAGGTAGCTAGTCTTGCTCACTACAAAATAAAAGATCATAAGTTGAAAGTTTTCTCTCCAACATCTTAGTTGGAAGCTATCTGCAGGCTCGTAGCCTTGTAGGCCTTTCAAAATTGAAACGATCCATTTTAAATGTTGAATTCGTAGAGGCTAGACAAATCGAGCCTTGAATTCGAAATCCCACCCTCCAACTTTCGCTCGCGCGCATGGCGCATCACAGTGGCTGGATGGAGGACGGTCGAGACATTGTTGGGTCGGCGACCTCCTATGCTCCGGTCGACGTCCTAGGTGTGAGAGAGGTGCCGCCAGCTGGGACCTATGACACAGAACGAAGAGGGAGGGAAGGGAGGAAAGAATGGTCTTACATGTAAGGTCCACATGTCAGTGAGAGTAACCGGTCGGAATCGTCACATTCCCCGTGCAACGAAAATGTCTATGTTCAATTTAAACCGGGATTCACAAGTTTAGTTTCCTATAAGTTGATGAACTATATATGGTTTCGTTTCTTGAAATGGAACCGGGGAGGAGCTCACTGTGAATTGAAAACACAATTCACAAGTTTAGCGTGCCAACAACCGGGATTTCAAGTTCATGGTTTGATTTTTCTAATCTCTACGAGTTCAAGATTTAAAATGGACTTTTCCCTTCAAAATTTTGTAGCCTATCTGTAGAAACAGTAGTATGCACGGTCTCCATTCGATAAAAAAAAGGAAACTAGGCGTGTGCTACTGTGTGATTGGCTTACTACTGCGTGGAACTTGCACACTGCGGGAAACAGGATGCTCATGAAGTGGTGAACTTGTGACCCGAGCTAATTAAGCCCAATAATCTCGATCCGAATTTGAGGGTTCATCTATTGCTCTTCCTCCCCTAAAAAAATTATGTTGCTCTTCCTCTGCTTTCACAGCCACAAAACCCTCAGTCCCTCACTCCTTTTTTTTACGGTTTGGCTAATTCTCGGCTAGTGAGAATTAAGTAGGTGCTCAGTGAGGTTCTATACCATATGATCTTCATCGTGATTCGTGCACCTATGAGTTGCAACTGAGAAAAATGTGTTAGATTTGCTTCGTGATTCGTAGTAGGAAGGTGTGTTGCAACTCAGATTTGATAACGTCATTTGACTGAAAACTAAGTTAATTTTCATTTAACCGAGAATAAGTCGCACACTTTTTTACCTTCACATTTTCTTGCATATCTCAAAGCTACCGTTAGCTAAAAGATACTCCCTCCGTTCCAAATTAGATGACTTACATTTATCCACATGTGAATGTATCTAGACATTTATAAGTGTAGATACATCTACATTTAGAAAAGCTTATTATGCTGAAGAACAGAAAAACGTTGAAGTAGTACGGAGTATAAGTTAGGGAAACATACACACTTCGAACTGTGTTCCACCTCCAGCTAGCTGCCACCAGTCATCCATCTCGATCAATCATTTGCTGGAACCAGAAAAAAATAGTGGTTTAATTTTCTGCTATTTGGCTCAACCCCATGTCATGATCTTCTCTTTGTGTCCTGTCCCGAATACGACTAGCTAGTATATGTAGTACAGAGAATCACATTCATGCATGCATGTACGTATGTATCTCCCCCTGAGGTATGTCGTAACATGCCGATAACTCCTGGACATGGTCCATAGAGAGCGGCAAGATAAGGCAATCATTTGGCCCTCAAGCACTCGATCGTGTGCAAAATTGATCCACGAAAGGTAGGTATCACCAGGCAGGCAATGATGTCTTTGCAGATAAGCTCGCACGCTCGCAGGCAGACAGAGCCACGGTTCACAAAGTGCATATGCAGTGACATGTCACCTAGTACGGACATGCTATCGCTCGCTGGGGACATGAGACACCCTTCTTTCGTTCAGATCACGGTCGGCTCCCCCCCTGAATTCGCGCGAGATATAGATATACGTAGGGCATCTTGTTGGTCCCGAATTAGGACGTATATATCTGACCTTTAGTTATCCCATCATCGTAATTTGATTAGCTGTTTGGGTTTTGTTTAGTAGCGCCTTTCACTTTATGTTGGAGAAACATAATTGCCTTGCTAAGTGCAGATTAACTCACCATCCGGACGTGGACAACTGCAGGGCCCGTTGGAGCACCAAGCCTAGTTTCGATAGTTGGATATTCTTTTTTGTGCTAGGTTCATCACACTCCTGATGGTTTCTGAAAATATAGAAGCACAAATCAATGGTTAGTTGTACTATCTCTGCTTCGGTGCACAAAATGCACTTGATGATGATTACTGAAAAGACAGGAAAGAAACTCAGGGTATGATGCACAAATCTCCTTCTTGAAAAATATAGATAATACTACTACACGTCAGCAGCAGATATCGCGTTACGGGGCATATGCAGTAGAGGACGAGCTGAGGGGCCATGACACAGCGCCATCGATTGAGCTCTCGGGTCACCGTGGAGTTCGGTCGGGCGTCCACCTCATCGTGCTGGTTTGCTCTCCTCTCATCTCTAAAGAATGTCTAGTCGATTCCTACGTTGGGCGGGCCCAATCATTTACGCCGACGGAGACCGCATGAATGATTAACTAGACCTAATTATCAGGCGCAAGCGTCCACCGAGAGATGCAAATGCTCAGCTAAACAACACTAGCCTTACCTAATCAAGCGGGTGCCCATGCGTTGAGAAGGTTCAGCGTACGTGTTGACTTCGGTTTGCTAGCTTCAGTCCAACGGAGTTTAACGCTTTCGTGGTGACCTATTAATCGGGAAGTTCTTTGACTCCTGAGTGTTCATCAACCCGTAGGACAGTGACCTTTTTTTTTCTGGGCAACCCGGCTGTAAGTTCTAAGGAAACTAAAAAAAAAAAGTTATATGCAGTTCAATAACGATGGTCTCGACGATCCAACATTTCCGCGAGAATGTCGTACTCCTTCCGTAACAAAATATAAGACTCTTTACCTACTTTCTGCACACATGTATCTAGACATATTTTAGTGCAAGGTTCACATGTGTGTAGAAAGTAGGTAGAGGCAGTGGCGGAGCTGCTCACAGTATATGATGTCGCTTGACATCACAGGTTTTCCAAATGTCCCTTCAATTTCTCAAATTTTATGCATCAGTCTCTAGAAGTACCAAGCAGCATAACGTATTGACATCACTGGTACTGGAGTCTAGCTCCGCCACTGGGTAGAGGGTCCTATATTTTGATACGTAGGGAGTAGTAAACAGTGCAAGACATGTGGACGTGCTGGTTGGTTAGTTCTATACCTTTTGTTGGATGGATCGTGAAACCTTTCGGACTCGCCACTTTGCACGCCCCAAAGATGGCAATCCGGCTCGATCCGGACCAAGAACGAACCATCACATGATATCGCCCTTTGCAGCATAAAAGCGGAGGGTGCATTTAATGGCGCGAGGGTGTATATGCTCAGTTCTGGTATGTAGTACTCTGCCCAAGTAGCTCAGGTGGATTCGGTGAACTCCCTTCGCAACTTCATCAGTTCACGACGAGTGTAAGGGAAAACTGCAGTACCGTAGTTCTCCTGGTCTGCTGTAAAAAGATTAAAAACCCTGCTGGTAATTTCTGGTGTCAGTACAAACATAGCATGGACTGTTATATAACAAAACATAGTATGGACTCATGAATAGAGGACTAGAGACTAGCTAGGTGACCAGGTGGGTAGTTTGTGTCCATAGGCGATTACCTGTAGCAATTGAGACAGTGCAGTAACACCTATTTTTCTTTCTTTGTTTAAGAGTACTTTGAGCACCAGCTAGACCAAATCATTCAGGTTTTACAAAATTCTGAAGGAATCTTCCGTGCACAGCCATACACCTTACCACACCATTAAATAAAGAGGAAAGACAAAGGCCACCCTCCGTTGCCTCTTCCCTCCACCATCGCAACCCCCTCCCCTCCCCAAACAAAAGCAGCAAAGAACCTCCCGAAACAACAGCCACTAGCAAAAACCCATCCAACCCAGGCAAAGTTTCCCAAAATCTCATGCAGTCTCGCCATTCTCCTCCTTCCCTCCATTCCAGCAGCAGAAAGCAACAAAGCCAGTAGCTTAGAACTTCCAAAAAAATCACCAGAGAAAGAGCTCCTTTGATCCATAGGTTGCCCTGCATGCTCTTCTTTCTCTAATCCCAAGGAGATGAGGCTGAAAGCACAGACGCTGCTTTGGCTATAAGGGGTGGGTGGAGAAGCCTGAGACTTTGCTTACCTTTCCTCGTTCTTGTCCTGTCACCTTCTTGTCTCCTCTCTTCTTTGAGCCCTCCTTCGGTGGTGCTTCGTTCCTCTGCTTGATTCCATGGTGGGCATGGAGGGTACTGGCTGTGGCGCTTTGCTCAGAGAGCTCCAGGTACGTGCTGACCCTTTGCTTGCGCCCTCGAGTAAACTGGAGCTCGGTTTAAAATTTGCATCGTAGCAGTTTTTCTGGATTTTTTTGTCATGTTCTCCTCAAATGTCTCTGCTGTCTTCCTGCTTCGAGGTTCCTTCGCGCCTTTTCGTCGTGAATTTGTTCTTGTCTGCGCTTAATTATTCTGCTTCCTTGCAAGAGAAAAAGTTCAGCTTCCATCTCTTCTACCATGTGAAAAATTACAGTAGGAATTGGATTTTGATCAGTGTCCCTGTGCACGAGTTTCCTCTGTGGTTGGAGACTACAGAGTTGAGTGTTCTTGGGGTTATACAAGTTGTGGAAAAGTCAAAACCTTCCTTTATTAGAGTTATGCGTAACCGAGTATGCCTTGTGGAGCTGCTGTCTATTTTTTCTCATGGTGGTGAGCTGCTCGGCAGGTGAACTGCTTGCCTCAGCGCAGTGGCTTTATCGTGAAAGCTTCTCTCTTTTTCACCTTTCTGGTTCTTCAGCACCTCAAAAAGCAATTCCTTGATTCTATTCGGTTTAGTGCGCCAGGTAGTTGTGAGATGGGACAAATTTGTGTCTTCGACAAGTAATACTCTTTTTTCACCTGTAATGCCATCAGTTAGCTAGTTATGACTTTACTGTATTTCTTTGCAAACAAGATGATCAGGGGACCACATGATCATCTTCCAATAATACAAATTTCCTCTACTGCATCAACTATAAAATGTTAGGTTCCCATTTATTTGACCATAAGGGTTGAAGGCCCAGTATCATTAACCACAAGTCATAACTCATGCCCTGTTGTTTCTGGCACTCAGCAAATCTGGACAGAGGTAGGGGAAGATGAGGGTGAGAAGAGCAAGGTCTTGTCAGAGATAGAAAGAGAATGCATGGAGGTGTACCGCAGGAAGGTGGACGATGCCAATCGGACCAGGGTCCAGCTGCACCAGTCTGTGGCCACCAAAGAAGCTGAAGTTGCATTGTTAATGGCTACTCTAGGGGAGCACAAGCTGTATCTCAAGGTATGCATAGTAATGATGATGATGCACTAATTGGGTTGGTTGCCTGTTGGCTTTCTGAGTGGTTACTGAGTTCCCTTGAGATGATGGAATCTGGCTGTTGCTTATAAACATGCATGGTTCAAGTTGTGGATTTATTAAATAGGAGTGCGAGATGCTTGCTGCTTCTTGTTGAAGTAGCTATGGACTTATAGCAAACTCTCTAGGCAACACCACCTTAATGTAGGCAACTAGTCATGATTCAGTCAAACCCTCTAGTACTTTTTTCTATAACTTATTCTTACGCAGTTCATTTCACCGAGATGGCGTACCAAAACATCTTATACTATTTTGGAACAGAGGTAGTAATTGATAAATGAACCCCTCCCATCTCTGTCAAAAAAAAAACCTCCCATTCTTTCAAGTTAAAAAAATGCAACTAATTTTGCTATCAGAGACATGGGCTTGTGGCAAAGAATATTTTTTGAATTTAATCTTTTCTCTACCATGATTATGTTAATTTCTCCACACTTAAGCAGAAAGACAAGAGCTACGTATCTCTCAGGGAACAACTTGCTGCTGTCGCTCCTGTACTCGACAACCTGAAATGCAAGAAAGAAGAAAGGATCAAGCAGTATTACGATATTCAGTCACAGATTGAGAAGATACGCTCTGAGTTGAGTGAGCCCAGTGATCAGGGTGATAATGCAAATAATCCTGCTGCTGATGAACACGATTTGTCAACAAGGAAGCTTAATAGCTACCAAGCAGAACTTCGTGCTCTTAAGAAAGACAAGGTAAAACAAAGCATCCTGGATACTCTAGTTAATCTGAACTCTTGGGTTGATTTTCAAAATATTTAGTCTTGTAAAGTACATTTACGCAGCTTCTAAAGAATGCTAGCTATTCCTTCTGGTTCACTTAGAAAAACTGTGCCTCCCAAGATTTTAGGGTTGTCTGCCTGTAAAGCGGCCAATAAGATGATTAATTTGCTATTATAGCCACTGCCATGTAGTGCATACTAACTGTCTACGGCTGCAAGTCATTAACTTTAAGTTCTTTTAGGATTGTGTGTTGATTGGCAACATATATTCATTAATGTATCATGCACATTTCTGAATCTTGTGTGCAATTTTTTCAGTCTGATAGACTTAATAGAGTTCTGGAGTATGTAAATGAAGTGCATTCTTTATGTGGAGTCCTTGGAATTGATTTCGGAAAGACCGTAAATGGAGTTCACCCCAGTTTACATCAGAATGGTGTTGAGCAGTCCAGAAACATCAGCAATAGCACGCTGGAAGGCCTTGCTAGCACAATATCAAATCTAAGAGCAGAGAGAAAATCTAGAATCGATAAGGTACTGTCAAGGTTCTGTTCTTCTTTGTTTTGTCATCATCAGTTCTGCATAACAGATTCTCAAACAATCAATTCCCTACAGATGAGAGACACAATGGAATCATTATGTCAGCTCTGGAAGATAATGGACTCTTCTGAAGAGGAGAAGAGACAATTCAGCAGAGTAATGAGCATTCTCATAACACCAGAAGAAGGAATTACATCACCGGGTGTTCTCTCTCAGGAAACAATCGAGAAGGTTTTACCAGCTCACCTTTTTTTTCTTTAATACATTGTCTGTTGCCTACCTTAATCATTTTTCTTTACAAATTGGGGTGTTAATTTCTTATGCAGATGGAAGGTGAGGTTGAGAGGTTAACTGAACTTAAAACCAGCAGACTGAAAGAAATTATGATGAAGAGAAGGACAGAATTAGAAGACATATGCAAGAATGCACACATAGAACCTGATCTCAGCACAGCCCCTGAGCAAACTAATGCTCTGATTGATTCTGGTAGTAATTTATGCATCTTGCTCAAGTACGAGCTTCATCTGTGGCTATTTTCTTACAAATTGCGACTCCCTTGACATGTTCCATTCAGGCACTATTGACCCTTCCAAGCTTCTGGCAAATATCGAATCACAAATATTGAAAGCAAAAGAAGAGTCACTAAGTCGAAAAGATATTATGGAAAGGATAAATAAATGGATTGCTGCTTGTGATGAAGAGGCATGGCTTGAAGAATATAACCAGGTATTTTCAAGCATATTTTATTTAGAATTACAGTGCTCAAATTCTGAGCATGCATCTGCACAGTTGTACAAACTACCTGATTCAGTACAGCTGAAAGCATCACAGTATAGGTGGTGTGACCGCATTCGTATATTTCAGATAATCCCGCGGTTATCTAAATCATGGAAAGTGACACAAAAAGCCTTTTGCAGGACTCAAAGAGGTACAGTTCTGGAAGGGGTGCTCATGTTAACCTTAGAAGGGCAGAAAAAGCACGGATTTTGGTTACTAAAATTCCAGGTAGGCTTTAATTCCAGTGATAGAGAACTATTCGTAGATTTCAGTTATTTCAATGCATAGCTTATCTTTCTCAGCTATGGTGGACAACCTGATAAACCGGACCGTTGCTTGGGAAAATGCAAGAAATAAGCCCTTCCTCTATGACGGGGTATGTATACAAGCTGATCAGTAGTGTAGAGACTTATCTTTTGTTGCGTTGATTTATTGACATATATTTATTGATTATATATGCTTTTGACAGGGACGGCTGGTATCTGTTCTAGAAGACTACAGACTTAATAGAGAACAAAAAGAAGAAGAAAAACGGCGTTACCGGGTAACGATTGTTTGCCAAATCCTCCTTATCGACTGAAAAATAATATGGCATATTCTTACCTTAACATAACTTTTCCTAATTGCTGCAGGACCAGAAAAAATTGGAGAGCATCCTACTTGCAGAGAAAGAAGCGATGTTTGGTTCTAAACCAAGCCCAAAGAGAACAAGCAGCATGACCAGAAAGACAAATGGGTACCGTTCAAATGGAAGCAGTAATGGTCTAATGACTCCAACTCCTCGGCGATCATCCCTTGGCAGTGCTACCCCTGAGCTTGCAACACCCAGATCATATACCAGTCGCTATAATAGATACTTTGGTGATTCAAGGCGACTGTCAGTATCACAACTGAATTTCGGCGATGATTCACTATCAACATTTACATCTGTTAGTGGTTCTGAACCAGAATCCCCTTCTATGGGATAATACCAGTACTCCTGGTACAGTTACAATCTCATGATGCATTGCTTTCAACAATCTTCACGCATATTTTTTACCGCTGGTGGTTAAACAATGTGTTTATGTCAATTATTTTAGCAGGTCAATCTATTGAGCCGATTGTCAAGTAATTAGAATTGTAAATGGAACAACTACGAGGTTCTTGTATTTTTCTGTACATCACTGATGTCATGTATTTAGCTAGTATCGTTAACTAATGGTAGTAAGCACAGAATTGGTTGACTTGGTTTGGGTTTGCAGTTGATGTTCCAAGTTGATGGCCAACTAGATTGGCGATTAGGTGAAAGATGTAGAGAGTGGTTGTGGGTAGTCACTTGTACCATAACATAGTTTATGTGATTGGCTTGTGTGTTGCAGCCTTGCAAACATAGTTTGAAACCTATATTCAGATGTTACTTCTACAGTAGTTGGAGTTTCTATGTCTTCCTGTTTGTAATATGCATTTGGATGTTGGAACCCTTACTTTATGTCCAATTTCATAAAATACATTTGTGCTTGTCCATACTGTGGATTGTCTGTTTTGCTTGGATAAATGAATAAATAATCGTGTGTGTGATCCTAGACATTGAAGAATATGCTCTTCCGGATGACATGAGGGGAAGCAAATGAATGTAGAGGAGAACTTCAAAATGATCATCACATTCTTTGTCATTTGTGCTCCCAACCAATGAGCTATGCCCATCTAAGAAGAATTGCACTTCTATCACTAGTACAAAACATGAACAAATGGTGCAGATTTTGATTCAAAGGCAACCCAATTGATACGACGTCACAAAAAATATAATTATGGGAGAGAACCTGGAGGAAGATAAACTCTGGCTGCTCGCTCTGCTGAATCCATAGCCGTTTCGTCTCCGGTTCAACTCAACCTCCTTCTCCATCTTCGCTTCCTCATTCACGTGATGTGCATCCACTTGACGTGCAGAGTAACTTCCAGGTCTGCAGAACGGTAGGGGGAATAGTTAGATAGTTGCATATCCATAACACAGAAAGTCTAAATCAGATCCTTCATACTGATAGTCATCAGACAGTTGCTTCCCACCGGCCCAACATTTTATATCTGTACCTGTAATGTACACTTCGAAAATGCTTACATGAGGCTACAAAGAATCAGGGTGATATTTCTAAAAAAACAATGAATCAGGGTGCAATCATTTCTTTTAATACAAAATGACATACATTTAGATCCATGTTTGAGAAAAAGGTGCAATCACTTCAGTACATATAACTTAGTTCCATTTCAGTATCTCAGAAGTGCAATTTCCTTCAGATCCTCGCAGATGGACTGACGTGTTTACAAGAGGAAAAAAACCTGCCCAAAATAAGTTCATAGTCCCACCGATGGAGCGCATTTAACCAGAACATCAGTCACTTGACAGAGTTAAGGGCAAATGCATCTTCTTTGATTTCTTAATCAAATAGTCAGTATTCAGCACATTTAACCAGAACACACGGTCACTAGACAGAGTTAAGGGCACATGCATCTTCTTTGCTTTCTTAATCAAATAGTCAGTATTCAGTTCCCATTGTAAGCAACTACACAAATACATTATACATTTGAAACAAATGAATCTCAGTTGCAGAGCATTCCTTTCGATTCTCTCAAACTTGTACAGATTACATGGCATACCGGGAGAACCACCACCTTCTCACTAGTTCCGAACTGTATAAGCATCATCTACTTCTTCACAGCTTACCCGGTCTGCACTGCACTGTATACAAGCAACAACAAGAGATTCAGAGTTTCGTAATAAACAGATATGCCCTGCTGATCGATCAATGAAATACTAGTCAGCCTACTCAACAGTCAACCCACAACAGCATGACAAATGGATAACACTTCAATTAATTGAACTAGAATGTGCATGCGATCATACTTGAATAGCATGAAGGAGACTCAAGGGAGGAGGGGGATGTCGGCAGCCGACAGTACACCAAGATATCCCAAAAGTAATTACATGATGTTAGGAAGCAAGTAGCATACCATTAAACTATCCAGATTTCCGTAGTAGCCAGGACAAGATGTATGAAAGAGCGGCGTCCACAGAAGACAACGCAACAATGAACACCGCAACAAGTATGAGAGTGAGTGTAGCCGTCCTCAACTGCCAATCAAAATGATTTGATTAAACATAGGCATGGAAAAACATGACGTAGATGATGTACTTGAAGATCTGATAAATCTTGGCGTCCTCAAGCAGAAAAATCATCAGTATAATATGGTGTGCCACAAAAACTGACCAACGACAGAAAATCATCACAATGTATACTTTAAGAAAAAACTTAAATCATCACCAAAATACTATGTACTTGAAGATCCATAGAGAAATGGACAATGACTAGATCTAGAAAACATAGCAATCAGGATAAGGACATAACTTAGTCCTTTATTGAATTCAAGGATATAAGGTTCAGAATTTGATTGTTCCTTTTGTATTTTAAACTTGTCAAGACTATGGAATATGAACACTACAATGCTATAACCAATCTACCACATAACTCTGATCGTACATTAGAGCACATGGCAACACATATAGCAAGTTCAACCCATCCTCACAGGACCACACTCATTAACAGGTAAGCTGATAAGGCCACAAGGATACTACAATGCATTGTTAAGAACGTATCAAGCCAAAACTTGAACCACACCAAACTAGATAAGAACTTTAAATGGAAGTGGCATACCGTGTTCCGAAAGCCCGGCCACTCCAGGTGCTTCAACTGTCTCGGCTGATCAGCCAAGAAGGCCAGCAAGCTCCTCAAACCCCTATAACAGAAGGAATCTCAAATTCAGTCTCATCTCTGAACAGCTAAATCAGGGGGGTGGGCAAGATCCGCACTTACGCAGCAAATTCTCTGACCACCGCCAGCCAGAGAGGCTCGTCGTCCTCAAACTGGTACTGGCTGGTCAGCAGATCCTGACGCCCGTCGGCCGACGCAGCCGTAGATTTTCGGCAGCTGGCCGGAGCGAATCGGCGAATAGTACAGGATTGCGGTTTGCCAACCTGTAGCCGACGGCATGTACATATAGCACTAGCATTAGTAGCCACCACAAAGGAGAACAACAGCAAAGTGAATAGGATACTGGCGAACTGGAAGTTACGACCTCGAGTAGTGGAGGTCTCGTTGGGCCGCAGCGGGGAGCCGGAGTGCGGAACCGAAGCGGAGGCGAGCCTGGAGACGAAGCGAAATCGGGGGAGGAGAAGAGAGTGAGGATAAGGATAGGGAACAGCAGGGAAGATGGAGTTACAGGTCGCGGCGAACTAGCGGTTGGGACCTGCGGCGAGAGGCGGCGCGCTCACGGCTAATCCGGCCATTCTCCCCCGAATCTCACGACGGCGTGGCGTGTGGGGAGAAGGGAGGGCCGGTTGAGGATTCAGGAGCCGCGGCGTGGGGACGAGCTTCCGCCTCTCGGCGAAGAACCTCGCTGATTCAAACGGCGGCGCACGGTGCGGTTCCTGCTCGGCGCTGTGAGGTTCGCCGGCGTCGCGCCGCGCGGGGAGACGGCGGCTGTGTGGTCAGCCGTACCGGGCCGTGTGCTGGAAACGAAACAAAGCGTTGGGAGGCTTCTTCGAGAACTTGGACTGGCGCAACTCGCGCCTCGTGTTAGTCCTACGACGGCCCGTTTACATCCTCTGAGGAGGCCTGTCGATTCTTAGCAGTACAAATAATTCGGTCCAATGACTCTAAAGGAAAAACAAATTCGGTCCAATTGTAGACATACAAATGTGGGTGCAGACTGCAGAGTTTCTCAAAAAAAAAAGGTGGGTGCAGAGTTCTCATTTCTTTTTCTTTTTTTTTGAGAAAAAACACCAAGTCATCTTATATCTGATATTTATCAAGCAAACACAGCTGGTACAAAGGAGATACAACTCAACGCAACACGGCCAATATAAAATAAAAATATAATCAAACTCATACTGGTCGTCTACTTCTTCCGATTGTTCGACGGCTGCCGGAGCATAAACATGCACTGAACAAGCAGCAAAAGACTGGTCACCTGTAAACGCCCTCGGAAACCAAGGCTTTGAAAACCGCAATAGCCACTCGTCGCGAACAACGAGATCGAATAAACGTGGATAGAACATCGGCTGGGGAAACACCCCCAAACAGCAACATAGGCTTGCAATCCTCCACCACCAATCCAGGGGGTTGGAGAAACCGGACCTCACCATAGACCAGTGAACAGAACGACACATAAACTGCCAAGATCCAATGGAGACCAACATATCTAAGCCAATGCAAGAAACGTTGTCGAGGTAGGAAGAGGTCGGAGAGACCTTACTTCAATGCGCCATCATCGCCACCACCTCGCCGATGCCGGTAGGGAGACCAAAACCAAAATCTAACATAACATTAGGGACCTTACAACAGCGCCAAGCGTAGGTCCAAGGTCCCCTCCCTCCGCCAGAGCAGCAAGCAGAGGAGGCGAGGACACGTCGATTGCTGGGCGAAGATGGTGGAGACGGTAGGCGGTAGCGGAGGAGGCGGGTAGGGTAAACCCTAGAGTGTCGCCTCTGTTTCTTAGGAAGACGTGGTTTATTTATTTTCTTCCCTAGCCTCTTCAGAGTTCTTATCTTCTGACTGAACTTGTATGTTCACCCAAAAAACTGGATATGGATACAGAGTCGGAGAAAGTATTAGGTGGAAACCATGTTACAATGAAAACTTCGTGGAAATCATACTTAGGAGTTTCAAAAATTTATGAGAAAAATACATTCATGTTGGGAGGATGATGTTATGTAAACATGTAAATTTTGTAGGTTCCAAGTCATATTCATCTCAAAGTTATGTAAAAGAAAAATTCAGAGATGAATAGTAACATTTACTATTTGCTACTAAATCATTGGTAAGTTGGCATTTACATAGCTCGTAAACAATTTGAGTTTCTATTTCAACTTTTACGTGTCTATAGAACATTCCCAGTGTATTTTTATGGAATTTTTTAGAACTTTCAAATATGGTTTTTACACATAGTTTTAAATAGACCCGCATTAGCTCCGCTATATCCTTTTATAGCATATTGCCACTAAATGAATGTGTAATTTTTGGCAAGAGGCTCATTCAGCCCGTTTAGCCGCTATATCCTTATTTGAGTGTTGCCGTTATTTGTTATATCCCGCTATTTAAAATATTGTTTTTACGTGATTTTCACAAGTTTTCAGCGAAAGTTGGTTTACGGTGGATATTTTCACTACTGGGTCCAGTGTTATCAAAGTGAATTTTTCTGGCAAATAAAATTATACAGCTCTGAGATGCAGACATGCACCACCACGCTCACTACTTACATCACTAGGCTACTACAGTCTGGTGGTAGGTATACTAATTGAAATATTCAGTCATGACAAGTTTAACACAGTATCGAATACTACTCCTTTCATATCAAAATATAAGACTTTCTAGCTATTTCGCACACATGTACTACATTCACTATACTAAGGGAGTACTGCACACAGTAGCATAGCCAGGAATAGAATAAGCCCCAGGCCACATTCACTATACTGTATCTACAGTACAGTACAGTACGCTACTGTAGCATAAAAAGAAGGCTAAGTTTCAGGCTGACGCCCCGGGCCAAGGCCAGGGTGGGGCCTGTCTACGCCTCTTACTGCACAGTAAGGAGTAACCACGCGCGAGCTCCGCTATCAATTTTGACACAACGTATTCATTCAGTAACCTCGGATCCACGATGGAACTCGTACGAAAGTAATAACTGTAACTCCCCTGTGCGATACCAGCCCGACACACATGCGCGCTCATAAATTTACCTGACGAGGATCGCAGGCAAGCAGAGAGGACCGACAAGACAAGTAAATGATGGCCAGTAAATTGAAGTAGTACCACTGTAGTCCTACCCGCAAGCTCGCGTACTACACTCAAGAACAATCAAGTTTTCCCGCTTCCACCAGCATACGTCCCCCACGGCGCGGTATCAGTCATAGCTGAGCCGCCACCGCTCCGGCGACTTAGTCGTCGTCGCAAACCTCACCGCCGTACATGCAGCGGCTCCGGCTCCGGCCGCGGGCGCGGCGCCGCTATCTTCAGACACATGCACGGCTGAGATAATCAAATGAATTATTACTCACCTGGCGAGGCTTTTTTTTTTTGAAAGGATCCGATTTCATAAAACAGGAACTCAGTACACATTACAACGAGGTCCAGAAAAGAAAGAAAAACAACAAAAGGACCCTGCAACATGCAAAGAACCCCTGAGCCACCGGAAGAAATCACAATCGGATCCAGCGCCAGCCCCAAACGCCTAGCCGTCGCCGGAGTCGCCGTACCACCTGCCGCCGGTGAAGACGCGCCTCCACCTTGTAGAAGACCGCTGAGCCGTCCGCCGCAAGCGACGGAAACCGAAGACGTTGAAAGAACACGGCCACAGCACCATCTCCACCGCTCCACCCATCATCCCGCCGACCCGGCTCCGCCCAGGACCACCATCAGCAACCCATCCACCTCCGACAGCCGCTCCCCTCGCCACCACGGCCGGCCAGAGCAACCTCGCCGAAGAAGACCACCACCACCAGCACCAAAAGCAGATCGCCAACACCCACCCGCCTCTCCCCCTGCCACCACGGCCAGCCAGAGAAGGGAGGAAAGAGGAGGCGACCCGACGAACCTTCACAGCCTCCCCGGCGACGAGGCCGAAACGGGGGACAGGAGGGGAAGGACCACGCCCGACATGCCGACACCATCGCCACCGTCTTCGACTGGGCACACACACCTAGGCTACTATCTACAGGCCGGAGACGCAGGACCGGGGATCCCCCACTCTCCCGCGGCCGAGGCGGCAGGCGGAGAGGGAGGGAACCACCGGCCTGGCCGGCGGCGAGGTGGAGAAAAGGGGATCGCCTTCTTATCGCTTGCGCGGACTGTAGCAGGGGATAAGGAAGACGACGGTAGATTTTTACCCGAACTTCCACCTGGCGAGGCTTTGGTATGCTAATCTTCAGACACATTCAGAATCTGTGACAACATGCATGGACTGGCCACGGCACGGCGCATCATCCATGAATGGGCCGGGGTTGATTCAACAAGCAAGCACGTCCAAAAGGCAGGGACGTACAGGCGACATAGAGTAGAGACAAGGCATCTGATCGAAAGGCCCCTGCCCTGAAACCAATGCTCTGCTGCCTTGCTTTGCCTGCCAGCCCCCACGAGCCCTGAATTCATTGCCACATCTGCGGCGCCGGCCGGTACGATCCATGGCCTGAGTTGACGCCAAGACCAAACCCGCACGGGAGGTGCCTGATCTAGCCGCGGTGGCGGAGGCGTCCCGGCACCGCTCCACCGGAGTACTACTACAGTGGCCACGGCCGATCTTCCCATACTCAATTTTCTCAGCTCTGTTCATGCATACAAGTATACACAACAGGAAGAGCACCGAGCGATCAAATATTACAAGCTCAGTCAGTGCCAGTGTGGCCGTACGTGTGGCTGACTGAGATTCACACAAAAAAAACGCCTCAACAGTAAACTAATGTACAAACTGTCGAGTACATTCGCAGTATGCCGCTCCACATGCAGCATTCGCGCTCGCTAGCCTCCATGCACGCACCCTCTCGCACGCACGCACGCATGAAATTTCTTCGATCGGGCTGCTGCATTGCGCTCCCGATAGCTTTTCCTAGCTTTATAGCTTAGCTTCTGCTCCATGAGCATGCATCACACGCGACATGTATGTAGGCTTTGCTCTACCTATGGCTAGGAGCAAGGCTGCTGCCTCGTTTCTGCCCTGAATGTGCCATTCACCTCTCGATCTCTCTCTCTCTGCCTGTAGAGAGCGCGCGCATTCATGCATGCGGACTGAGCAGTGATAAATGTAACTTTCTGCATAGCTTTCAGTGCTACGAGATCAGACAGGCAGAGGCTACTTGATGATCTACGCAGCGGCAGAGGCAGTAGCTAGCCCAAGACAGACAAGGGGAGCTAGACCCGGCCATGGTGGCGCTGAAAACTATGCAAGCGTCCGCATCTGCTTCCATGCCCTACATTTACTCTCCTACCCTCTCTCTCTCTCCCTATGCAGAATCGTTTCATCATTTCACTCCCTGAGACATCGACATGATGCAGGTAGCCAAAGAGAGAGAGAGATGGGATGCCTCTGTGTGTTTATGCGTGTTGTTTTGGAGCTTTTGAAATTCTATCTCCGGTTGTTTCCGTGCCCAGCAGTTCACTGTCCCCTCGGATTCTTCCTTTCGGTTCCCCGCTTTCGATACCGTCCCTGGTTACATGTGTTCCTTTCCGCCCCTCGAACCATTGCCAGCGCATCGAGGGAAGGATACTTGCTTGCAGAGTATCTTTGATCAAAATCATGTTTTGTATAGTTTGACCAAGGATGGACCATATAACTTGTACGTCATGTGACCATCTACTATTAGTGTTGTTCCTCATTGAAGGCACCGTGGAGATATCTCAGACTTTCTCCACGATGAAAACCTATTATATTACTTTGTTGGTTAAATCAGGCAATGACAACGATGTGTATTTTTCCTTCTTGGAGACATCGCTATTAACAATATATCTCATTGTATGGTTGTTGGCAGTGGGGGTGGAAATTTTGTTGTTGTTGTTGTGAATTGTTAGCCATTTTTTCAGTGCTTATTCTTTTTTCTCTTATATTTTATGCGTTTTTAGCCACGTGCATTTTTTATCCCATTTAACAATAATTAACAAAAATCTTAAAGGCCCATTAGTGGGTTGCATGTCATGAGAATGTTTAGTGAGAGATGAAAAGTGAGAGGAGTTGGGACCAATTTATAAGGGGCTCTCTTTCACGATACTTGGGTTTCGTGCAGCGGTGGTGAACGTATTTGGGTCGGCCTATTTTAGAGCACCAAATAAAGCTAACATAGCCTAGCTCATGGCACAAGCTGTAGCGAGAGAATTTTCCAGGCTTTTTGAGCAATCGATTGCATCCCTAGGAATGGAGTTGTTCATTCACTTGGCAAGGGTTGTTCATTCACCTAGCCGATGGCATCTATTCTCGGTTGTTGACTTTTGTGAAGACAATCCGCAACCCTGTAGGTAACAAAAAAAAAATCTTAATTTGTTGGACTACAAGAGAGGTGTATGAAGGATATAGCGGCTCTTTTGTGTGCTGCAATCTCGTTTTGCTATTGGCCGGTAGCTTATACAAACATGGTTGCTAGATAAAATATGAGAGGTAAAAAAGTTCCGTGTTATCATGCACAACATGAGTTTGAGCGTGATGCTGGGTAGTTGTTTGATCAACATTGTGACTAACATGGCCCTCTTGTCGAGTCATATCAGAACATCTAGGCGAGTTTGCTGAATTTTTCGCCATGCATCAGGAAAATTCATGATGAATATGTTCATGTCGAACTACAAGATAATCTTGTTGAGCATTTGTGGGCGCTCAAAGGAAACCAATAGTTGTTGAGCAATTATTGTATTAACTAAATTATTTCTATGTTTAAACAGTTGGTGAACTAAATTATGTGTTAAAAATAGAATGCAATTTCGTCGTATCTCATTACGATAGGAAAAGCATATTGATGTGGGAAATAGCCAAAAGAACAATAGGCCCGGCCGTTCTGGGGCGTCGCTGGGTAACCGTCCCCATAGGGGCGGTCATACCTCTAAACGCCTCCAAAGCGGATATTATTTCAAAGTGTAGGACACAATATGGTAGCGCGGAGATACTTCTAGATGTTGCTATGTATTTAGGACCTTTGACCCAATTTTATTTGTTCCTAACTACTCCCTCCGTTCAAATTAGATGACTTCCATTTGTTCACATGCGGATGTATCTAGACATGTTACATGTCTAGATACATCCGTATGTGGACGAATGGAAAGTCATCTAATTTAGAACGGAGAGAGTACCTAATATTACTGAGATACCATTGTCGTTTCTTTTGCGAAAAAGGAGTTTTTTTTGCGAGTGCCACCTCCGCACTGCAAATTCCCCAAAGAGTGCGGGCTAGGATTCTCTGGGCCGTATTTTCATCGTGGTGTGGCTCTCATCATCCTCTCGGACCAGCCTGTGATCGTGGCCTTTGTAAGCAATTGGCTCAACAACTAGCTAAGGAATTAACCTATAGAATCGGACAATAAAAGGTACCACCTGATACTTATAGTCTGTTTTGATGAATTAATTATTTCCAGTTGCATGCCAACGGCCTGTCACAAAGGTGGCACGCATCCATCTCGGTGAGTAAACCTCCGGGCCTTTACGAGTGGCATCATGAACTCTTCCCATCCTCGGTATAATGATATTTCAAGAAAATCCAACGAGAAGCAAACAAGCGAAAGATTCCATGCATGTCGCAATTAGATAGCTACCACTGCTTAGCTTTCATGCAGCTTGATGAGAAGACTCAAAACACCAGCAGCATCTAATTACACCCCACCTCACAGCGGGCCAACCCCGGCCGGCCGGCTCGCCGGTAAAAACAAAAAGGAACTCAAAGATAGACGACCAAGACGGCTAGCTACACTGCACAGTGTCCGCAGCGGCGTGTTAGCGCCTCCGCATGCCGTCGATGACGAGGGGCTCGGCGACATTGTCGACCTCGTTGTTGTTGTCGCCCTCGGTGAGGACGGACGACACGTAGCTACAGGCCACCTCGGCCGGCATGGCCATAGCGGGCGACCTCATTGCCCGGAACTTGTTCCGGCAGCTGAAGCAGGTGATCTGGAGCAGCGTCGCGTTCACCTGCCGCACGGCGTGCTCGCGGATCGCGTGGGCGCGGCTCAGCTCCACCTGCGCCTGGTGCCGCATGCGCTTGGCGCTGGCGAGCTCCTGCTCGGCCAGCTCCCCCAGCCGCTTCGCCTGCGCGCGCGCATCGTCCGCCGCCGCCTTCTCCGCCATCGCCTGCCGCAGCTCCTCCCGTGCCTCCTGCGTCGCCCTGGCCGCGGCCATCGCCTCGCCACCGTGGTCGGCCGCGTCGCTCCTGAAGGGCAAGGGCCTGAGCTCTCCACGGTTATCGCCGCTGCAGAAGCCTATAGAAAGTTGCAGCTGCATGGCGGCGTCGTTTCGCTGAGACATGGGTGCCGGCGGTGAGTGTGGCGCGGGCGCTGCGTAGCATGACGGTGCCGCTCCCGAAGACCCACCAGCACCGCCACCACTGCCATTAGACGGCGGCATAAGCTGCAGCTCGAGGTTGTAGCCCCTGCCACGGCCCTCGGACGCCGGCGTCCGAGGCGACGGCACCTGCTGGTCGAACCGGTGGAACGCGGCGGCCGTCGGGCTCCGCATTGCCGCGGCGCCGAGCCAGGCCACCGAGCTGATGACGACATCGCTGGACGGGCTGGTACTGGACGCGGTCCGGGACCGGGATAGAGACCCCGCCGGCGGGGCCAGCTGCTGCGAAGACGCTGCGGGCGCTGCTCCAGACGCCGGCGCGGACATGTCCGGCCCCGGCTGTGTGCAGCCGGCGGTGCACGTGTCCTGGTGCTCGATGAAGCTCTCCACCCTGCACCACATTTAGTTAGAGAGGGCCGGGCGCCAATAATCACATCACTATGACCAACAATGGTATGGTCAAGATCGAAGGCATGAACTACTAAAACCAAAGGCGCTAAACGGAGCGAGCTAGGGAGAAAGAAAGAGACTTTATTGTATGTGCTGAGACGGAGAGGAATTTATGTTGCTGCGCGGGCGGGGGTCCAAAGACTTTGGATCTACATGGAAGAGAATGCAAATGCTGGCGTACTCGTTGCCATTGTTGTGACTTGTGAGTGGCATTATTATATTGCGATCCAGGCCGGCGTCGTAGGCAGCAATTGTCAGGTAGTATGGGATTTTTGGCCCCGGGCGGGCTAGTCAGTCAGGCGCTAGCGTGTGCAAATTTAATGGCTCACCCGCTCTCTCGGCCGCTGTTGCAGTGCGCCATGGCCGGCCTCTCGCGGCAGCAGAAACAAACGCCCAAGCAAGCGAGCGAGCAAGAAACCAACGGAAATGTGCGCACGCAGACACAAGGAAAGGGCGACTGCGCTTCCCCCTCGGAAATTGTGCCCTGATCCGCACCCTCCGATAAAGAAAGAAAAAGAGCTAGAGTAGCTGGTGTGTGTGTGAGCCCCAGCGACTAGCCGTGCCGTGCTGCAGAGATCATAGAAATCCTTTCGAGAAAGCAATGGGGGAAAAACATCGACCTTTCTGTCCCGGCGGATCGGATCGACAAACTTGTAAAACAAAGAACAGAAAATGGCGGACAGAAGAGTAAAGTTTCTCAACTGCTAATTCATGATTTTTAGTAGTAGAGCTTAATTAGCAAGTGTCGTTACCGGGAGAAGACGCGGCCGCAGTCGCAGGAGTGGCCGCGGGTGCCGCAGGTCTTGAGGTGCGCCTTGTAGTCGGAGTGCACGGCGTAGGCCTTGGAGCAGCGGGCGCAGGCCCACTGTCGGTTGCCGCTGTGCTTGCGCCGGAAGTGCTTCTTGATGCCGACGAGGTCGCCCAGGGCGTGGCCGGGGTCGTGGTGCAGGCAGCTCGGCTCCGGGCACACGAACACCCGCTTCCGCGCCTCCTCGCCGGCCTCCCGCTTCAGCAGCTTCCACGGCACCTTGTGCCGCCGCCGGTGCATCTGCAGGTTCTGGTCCCGCTGGAACCCCTGGTTGCAGATCTCGCACACGTAACGGTCCGACTCCAGCAGCGTCCGCGGCGACAGGGACACCACCTCCGCGTCCGGGTCTGCACCCAACCCATCCATGTTACCACATTGCATTGCAGGCAAATAATCTACCATGCAATTGGATGCGTTGGTCTACGTTATCAGCGTGATAGATTGATATACCTGGTGTCCCGGCTGGCCGGCGCTTTCTCTTTGTCGCGGCGGAGGTGGTGTTGATCTGCAGGGACCCGAACGGCGGCTCCGCCGTCTCCTCCTCTATAGGCGGCCCGGCCGTCGGCGGGCAAGAGCCCAACATCGCTTCGCCAACCACTCCTCTCTTCTTGATACTGCGCACTCCTGCCCGCTACCAGCTTGGAAGTAGAGAGAGAACACAAATTCTTCTCGGCTGATCAAGAAGAGAGTTTGCTTTGCATGCCTATATAGTGTAGTGGGAAGCCGATGGAGAAGAGATTAACCAGATGGGGCACTACTTATGAGAGGAAGTAGACTTATGATCTACAACAACATCCGGAGCTCGGAATGAATTAAAGGAGATGGCAAGGAGGGGGAGGGAGGGAAGAAAGGGCTTGGAGTTGGCTTTTGTGGGCTGCTACAGAGACAACACCAAAGGAGGAGAGAGACGAGCGAGAGAGTGAGGAGGCAGGCAGCTTTCCACCGGCTTTAGGTCTTAGCAGCTTTCTTTGGGATTATATGGGAGAGAGAGAAGAGGAAGGAGAGCTGGAGTTGGTAAGTACTTCTGGGGTTTGTGCCTTAATTGCCCTTTCAGCGTTGCAGCTAAGGACAGGAGGAGTAGAGAGGAGGAGTGAGGAAGAAGATGCATGGCTAGCTTAGCTGGCTGGCATCTCAATAAATTAAGGACCTTTTAAGGGAATTCGCACAGTTGGATGGAGAGATATGTTTTCAGCTTGGAGGTCGCTTGCGATTGTTGCCTAGCGAGCTATGCACTAGAGAACAAATACTTGTGAGAGAGAAAAAATCAATATGAGTACTGTGTAGAATGAAAATTGTGAATGGAGGTTTTCTTTTTCTTCCATTATTTGGGTTGCAAAGCTTTGCGTACTCACCCCTCCCGAAAGGTGTGGCATATAATTTTAGTCAAAATTCAATGCTTCATAAATATAACCAAGTGCATATACTAAAATATCAATATACTCGCTGCAAGATTTTTTTTTGTAATGCATTCGGTATTGTAGTTATTGATATTCTTTTCTATATATTTGGTTAAACTTAGTATTTTTTCCTTTTGACTAAATATATAAGCCATGTATTTCATAACGGAGGAGGAAGATTTTCTTGTGAAACATCATAACATGGTTAGTGACTGGATCAGTGGATTCCACAAAGTCCATGAAGAAATTTAATGCTTTGTTTATGGCTAACTGAACCTAAATATATAAGCCATGTATTTCATAACGGAGGAGGAAGATTTTCTTGTGAAACATCATAACATGGTTAGTGACTGGATCAGTGGATTCCACAAAGTCCATGAAGAAATTTAATGCTTTGTTTATGGCTAACTGAACCTGTAATCAAGTTCCAGAATACATACCTATTACGCCTTGTGCTATTTTTATTTGTTGCATCTCACATAAAAGAACTAGCCTTCGTTGAGTATATAGTCACCGGGTCGATTGGTGCTACAATACTTTTAAATAGTAACTTTTTCCGAAGGAGAGTATAGCTCCTTGCTTTTAAATAGATAATATATAGATGCTAGTATAATATTGTATATCAATATTAAGAAGCTAGAAAAAATTGCCAATGGGGTCAAGACTATGTTTTCTCTATTTGACCGGTGTCATTTTCTATAATTAATCAATAACTAGTGCGAATTGATGAAGATTTTGGTGTTTTCCATTGGGGTCAGCTGATGAGGGGGGTCATATGTAGAAAACAAAAAAAAATTGTAACAACGATAACCAATATAGCCAAGATCTATTACTATGCAGATATAAGTAACAGAGGGAATCGGTATTCATACCCTTAAAGACCGAAAGCGTTACGTTCGTATGAACGTTGACGATGAAGATGGACGGCGCCGACCTCAAGGTCGTGTAGTTGTACCGGCGACAAGTGCCACAAGTGGCGTCACCTCATAGCTCTACACACGTACGGCGTAGACGACGACTCCCGAACTCCGGTCCAGCGAAGCAGCGGAAGTTGGAGACTTGGGCCAAAGATCTGACGGCACGGCGGCGTGCGTATGGTGGAGAAAACCTCTACCCGTGCACAGCTCCAATGGCGGAACCACGTTCGAGGTGAGAGAGAGAAAGAGAGAAAACTGGATGCTTTTGAAAGGCAAAGGGGCACCTATATTTATAGGTGGAGGAGGGCTACCACCCTCGGTGGCCGGGCGGTGTGGGACTAAACCCCCACACCAGCCCACACCCTCATGGTGCGCCGGCCTAGGTGGGCCCCATATGGCCCACCCGGTCGCCTCCCTCCTTGGCCTCCTTAAGGGGGCGGTCCCCCCCATGGGCCTCCCCATTCGGGTGAGGCACATGTAAGGTGGGCTGCCCCTAAAATCAAATAAAAATATATTTAATTATTAATTACTTTAATTAATATTAAATATATATTATTTAATTTCTTCTTGCTCCGAAACACCTTTCGTAGTCCTCCGATCTCCATCGGATAGGTTCCGGAACGATTCCGGTTCTCTTCTCTATTTTTCTCTTCGGTGTCAAATCAAACCTAAACGTCGTCTACTCTTAAGTGTGCCACAATACGGTTCGGGATCACCCCAGACATGATCGAGACTCTTCTCTGATCAATGACCAACATCGGGATCTGGAAACCCATGATGGCCCCTGTGCATCCACGATTATCTTTGTCGCTTGAATCTTAAACGTCGAGTCCCACTCCCTTTGCCATGCGATACTTAGTTTGTCCGAGATTCGATCTCGTTACGACAAACACATTTACTCGTTCCCGTGATATTACATCCTTGTGACCTAGTCACATGCTTGCAAGCTTAGTTGATGTAATCTCACCGAGTAGGCCCTGAGTATCTATTTGTTGCATGGATTGGCAAATCCCTCTCGATGCATACGCCTCAACCTATTCCTTCGGAAACCTGATAGACACCTTTATGGTCACCCTGTTATGGTGTGACGGTTGATGTAGTCAAGGCAACCTCCAAAGATAGCGATTAAATATGATCTCACGGTCGAAGGTTTGGGTACTACGTTTTTGCATACATTGAGTGTGTGTCCATCACATCATTCATCCAACGATATGACTCCATTATCAATTGACACAAATGTCCATGATCAGGAAACCTTGATCATCTGTTGATCTCAATGAACTAGTAGAGGCTCCTAGGGACCTGGTTTGTTTACGTACCACACGTGTATCAATGTTTCCGCTTAATACAGTTATAGCATGGTATAAAACATATTATGAACAGTTGAGATATGGTAAATAAAAACATCTTTATTAATTGCCTCTAGGGCATATCTCCTTTAGCTGACACCATCGCCTCTAAGGTAGCTCCGTCCATGAATATTTGGAGGTAGGTTAGATTGTATTTTTATATATAAATGGAGTTTTATTAACTCAAAAGTCGCATCTAGGCCATACAAGCATGGGAATCATCACTCGGCATCTGCACAAGAAGATGCGCGCAACCCACCAACAAGAAAGTAAATAGAGTTTGACTATATTCTTGAAATGCGACGAAATTAGAAAGCGTCCTAAGATGACGAAGGGCTAATACGTAGATAAGAGACCTCCATCCGTTGTGAGTAAATACCTCATTGATTGCCGGCTACATTTGGATATATATCTTTCATGAAAATCACCTTGTGTTCTAGTCGCTGCAAATGTCACCAAGTGCCTCATGCATACATTTTTATCAAAACAACATCATGTATGCAAAAGCCACAAGAACCAACATAAGGATACAACTTTAACCAGGATCTGTTCTTAAAATTTCGATGGTATTCCCCAACTATATTGGCAATTATTGTGGTTGGTACAAATTTGATGCCACATGAATAATAGACCAAGCTGCATAGTGTAATTGCTTCCAAAACAAATATATTATTATGTTCATCATGACAAAAACTTACTACCTTGTCAATGTTGCTTTGCAGTATTATTCTTTTTTAAATGACCACCTTGTCTAGATATCAAAGAAAATACTAATCTTTCATGGGACATTCATTTTCAATTTGTTTTTTATGAACTGATGCATCTACGTGGACTAACCCTGGTACATTTATTTGACCAATAAAAGTGTCATTCTCATCAAATTCTTTCATAAGAAGTCATGTCTAGGCGTCAAAACCACCTCACAAAGATGCTATAATAATTCATTCCAAGCAATCAATCTATTTCCAATTAAGTCATGCATAAACAAGATATCTAGAGGCTATGACCCTAATACCTCCTTAATTGTGACAAATTTATGTCTAATAATATAATTTAGTCATGTATATAGAACTTAATGGATATTATCCAACCTAAGAAAGGATTGCTTCACATCAATTTCCTAGCCACAGATATCCTCCTCGAGTTGTACTTGAATGCCATAGGTCCCAAGCCTAAGAAAGGATTACTTCGCTTTCATTTAACTAGACTAGAAATTAGAGTCCCTTAATTTCCGTTCGACTTTGCGATATAGACTTGGAACCAATATACTTGTTCCATAACCCAAGAGGTTCACCCCATCCTCAGTAAGAAGTTAAACAACCATTTACTACACAAGACATGCTTTTAGCTTCCAAATCCTGGATTGCTACACCCCAGCCTCTCTCATAACCAAAATTCGTAGCATATCAACCTAAACCTCTTGGGTTCAAAATCAGAATATCACACTTTTGTTAAAATCCAGATCATATAGTTCCTCAAAAGCACAATTTCAGGTTCTTGGCCTTTTCCAAATCCTGGTCCACAAAAAAATAGTGTCATCCGTATATTGTACAACGGTAAACTATCATCATCAAGATGCACGAACCAAGATATTTGACCACTTTAGCTTGTTTAATAAGGATAGCAAGCATATCCAAACAATATCGAACAAATTGGTAAGAGTGGATTATCTTCACATACCCCTTTTTTGTATGCATGGATGCAACGATCAATATCACCATTGACTTTAGTAGCTACACTTTCAATAATGAAAATAATTAAACCATTTCTACCATACTAGATAAACCTTTTATGCAAATAGTCGGTTGCAGAAAGGGCCATTTTATCTCTTTGTTGGCTTTTTTTTTCAAAATAATTTTTAGGAGCATTGTAGACTTGTAATTTTTTTTTGTAACGATGCCTTAATTTTGTGAAACTAGCAAAAAATACTTTCTTATTTAGACCACGAGATTATTTTTTACTCCAGTGTACAAAAATAATATTTATTCAAAAACATTTAAACGTATACAACACATCAACATTTGCGCGCGCATACATTTTTAATACATTTATCTTTTTTTTGTCCGAGTGGTCAAAACATTTATCTGTTTTAAAACTTGTTGTTTAGCTCTAATGCTCGATCATAAGAACTAAAAATTTACCAGCTTTCCGAAAAATCACTTTTGCTTCCGAGCTCTACTGATTTCTCTATTTGAAATTTTTTTAAACTATATCTACGAGTCTTAATTTTTTCAAAAGAATCTGGATGTACTCAATAATGCAAGTATGAAAAATCACAATGCAGAATTGTTTATATTATGGGCTACAAAAAAAAAATGACAAATCTTATATTTTTTAGATATTGAAAGTGTGTACAATCAGATCAACACATTTTTTTTGTATCTCTGAATATAAAGTACTTTTATGGGATACATCATTGACAAGATGCATGATTTTTGCCCCCGATTTTTAAGGACTTATAAGGGTGATTTTTTCTTTTATTTTTCTAAATAAAGAGATCATTGGATCTCTCAGGAGGCAGAAATCTCTGTTCCTAACTTCCTTCTTAAAGAACAAACTCTATATGAAAGGTTACTTATCTGTACATACTCTCTCACATATCTTGGACTCTTTATTTTTCAACGTACGTGGTGTTGACCTCTTGCCTCTCGTGTGCAGGCAGCCAGGCGCACAAAGGACTGTACAGCCGGCCGTATATTTTACCGTTCTTGTGTGAAATCATGGCGTGTAAACAAACAGAATACAGGTTTGTGTTCTTGCCTGATTAAATTACACTGTACTCAGTGTCGTGATTAGCACCTAAGGGCCTACTATATCTTTGTCATTCTCCAGCAAAGGATCCGAGACTCGTAGGTTGGAATGATTGATTTAGAGGCTTATGCGATTGATTAATTAGTTATATTGTTTGATTAACTACCATAAGATATTATAATCCGTGTGCCAGTTAGGTACGTTGCCGCCAAGCTCCAAATGGAAGATTTTCTTGGGGCTCGAGGCCGATAAACATAAGCTGTCTTTGTTTTTCTTGGTCTATCTGGCTTCCATGTGATCCAAGTAACTGGACTTCGTAAGCTGTTTGCTGCGAGTTTGTGTGATCTCATGGCATTTGCTTGGTGCATCTATAGCGGTGATTTAATTATATATCTATTTTAGGAACTGAGCTTGCTTGTGAAGAACCAGTCAACCGAGATTCAAAGTCCTAGATTTAGCAGGTTATGTGCTGTCAACATTGAGACGCTTGTGTGACTTTGTCAACCATAAGGTCTCTCGACCAAATCTATTTTGAAGGTGCTCATATGGTTAGGATGACGTTCGTAAGGATGAGTGTAGTGTGTTTTTGTGAGACATCTGTACTGTTCAACTCAACAACAAAAATAATATCTAATCTTTCTCCTCCCTTGAAATGAATAAATTTATGTGGATTTGTTGTGTGTTCCAGAAGATTTTAAGATGAAATAGATAAGTTGTTTGATTATCTCTTCATTATCTGCATATCTCCATCTGCGTAAAGAGTCCAAATTTCAGCAACAACTTCCTGATCTTGTGATGACGAAATCAGATGTCGTGAGAGTACCGATGGCTAACTCCGTAGCCTTTTTTCTTAGGTGTACTTATTCATGTGAACCTAGCTAAGCTAGGCTTTCTGTTCAAATGTCTTCATAGTTTTTTTTTTCCTCTCTAAAAATAAAAACCAAAGCAAATAATAAATTCGTCCATCAGTCTGGATACTAACTTTCTTTTTGAACAAAGTGAGGGATCTCGAAGGACTCCTAAGCTGCTTGTATTAGAGCGGTGGGTCTGAAATTACAAAGATCGCTAAGAAGATCTGAAATTACAATACAATCTTTGGATTTTATAGAAAAATCTAGATCTGAAAACATATAGAGCACTTGGGTCCTTCTCTTCCACCACAACGCAAATTTGAGAAGAGGGCCAGGCCGCTTGAAGATCAACTGCCTCCTAGTTGGAGGTAGAAAGAGATGCAACGCCAGAATAGTCGAGGATGAACTCCAGTCGATGCCAAGATACATGTCGGTCGTTCAGTCAGAAGATGTGGTGGAATGAGGACGTCGACTGTTGTAGAGCCACCGCAGATGTGTTCCAGAAGACCTATACCCGTGCAATTTCGCATCCAACTCCCTAAACATCAGGTCTCGGCAGATCGAGCGCAATCCTCTCATCACGGTACCTTCTGCCACCACGATGACATGAGGAGAGACGCGAGAACTCGAATTGCCCTGAAATGGTGCTCCATGTAGAAGTGCATGCACCGAAACCAGTTCACGCAAAAGCTCAATTTTAACGGAGATATACGCATTTATATTTCAACACTCCCCATCACGTGTTGGCTTTGATATCATGTAGAACTCGCGCCTCGAACTAGTTCACCCAAAATTTCAAGCTGTGGAAAAAGGAGGTTTATGCATTTATACATCAACACTCCCATGAGTTGAGCCCTTGCCAGATCGACACCCCTCTTCGACCTCCACCATGGAGGACGGTTAGAGAAAGATGCCAAAAACCCTTCACCACAGCATTTTGCGAAAAAAGGAGGCCCAACAACGGCATCACACAAACTTCATGACAACAAGCCAGAAATGACCACTAAACCTAGACCTAAAAACTATTTGTGGTATACACACAGGGGAAGGGGAGGACCCATGCCTCTCTCCCCTCCACTCCAGCCGTCGGATGAGAGGGGGAGAGCGGCAAGTGGTGTAGAGAAGGAGGGCAGGAGCGGGGCAAGATGGAGAAAGAGAGAGAAAAAGAAAGTGTTGCGGTGTCTTACATACGCCACTTTGAACTGCCGATGGACGTTCGGCTCGACGTGGCTAAATCCGCTTCTCTTAATTCCTCTTCTGCTACGATACCAAGGGCATCGAGACATGTTTGACTGAGCGTCGTATGAAATCGAACAACAACCGTCGTATTTACAACACTTGTATAAAACACAAGAAAACATTACATCTTAAATATGCGTTTTGAGACGAATCTAACCTATGATTTACAAGTTCCCTATTCGAAACAATATTTATAGTCAATGCTTGAAATATTTTACTTATGGCATGTCCAGATAACATCTATTTGTGCAAGGCAGGAGTACTAGTGTTGAACCAAAAGTGTTGTATATACAAGCTTCAGGGAGAAATATAATTCTCCTGTGTTGATACAACATACTCTCTCCATCCCAAAATAACCAACTTTATTAAAAGAAATGTACCCATATTTATGACACTAAAGTATATTATGAAACTACATTGCAATATACATCTAGTAATATTAATTTGATATTTTAAATATTGCTATATTTTCTTAAAAATTTGTCAAACTTAAAAAAGTTCAACTTAGCAGAAAACTAGAAGTACACTTATTTTGTGAGGGATGGAGTATGTAGAGGTAGGGTGTATGGTTGTACTATACCTGCATGATCTAGTATTGCACAACTAGCTCGTTTCAGAAGAAAAAAACTCGCAACGATTTGTTTTGTAGATAAGAAACACATTCCTCTAAAAAAAGAAGACAAAAAACACATTAACTCCTGTCAGAACAGCACTAGAGACAATAACTATTAAGAGGACCAATAATTATGAGGTTGTTGAACAGCCGGCTAGCGTACACAGTTGTATACCTCAAGATGCAACATGTGTGTATCTCACAACATTTTGTTTCTAATCTTGATTGGCTGGAACGTACAGGAATAACTTCCTCATCTTCAATATGCACTGCTAACCATTTATGCACATGTTTCATCTTGAATAAACCCCTTCGGCCTAAACCATTTTTACAGTGTAAGCACTGCAGAGCACTGTAATGATTGGTACCAGTACTAGTCTCTGCTAGTACACTTTAAGGCTGCATCATGACGAACAGAAAGGAGAGAGCTACACCGTAGTATGTCTCGATAAAAAGGAGAGCCATCCAGACCAACGTGCATGCAAAGTTTTCCGAGCCATGCATATTTTGCAGCGAAAAGTGAGTAAGACAGACAAGTTTTGACTGCCTCCTCCTGCGACACCTGATCTTGAGCTTGACCATACAAACACATCGATCTGTGATCCATGTTGTCAAGGAACTCCAAATGAAAAATGAAAAGAGCACGATATATAACAAGCTTGAACAAATATACCATGAGCAGAATGGCAAATCACAATCCAAGATAGCCGGCGCCAGCGCCTGTACGCTGTTAGCTAGGCGCATGTGCGGAGCTGTGGAATTGCAGACCGATGTTGAAATGTTCGGACTGTATAGGGTTCTCATCTTCGCGACTGTGTATACAGTTCTCATTTGGAAGATCAGGTCAATACAATGGAGAGAGAACAAGACGAAGGCCGGACGGAATCATGATCTCTTCCTGCTGGCCCTGCTAGGTCTGAGAGCGATGAAACAAAGGGACACAGCAAGTGGCTGGCCACCCACATCCAACACAAGTCCGATCGATCGGCTAGCTAGTACGAACTAAAAACAAAAGTTCAGAAATGAATTGAGAGTGGCGCGATCTGAAGCCTACATAGATCTCTTCTGCGAAAATAATATGGTGTTCCTATATACTTACTGCAAAATAAAGGCATAATTAGCAGTTTGGAATCAGAAATTAAACTATTACCACGATCGTCCTTTACAGGGATCATACCGAACAATCCACTGCAGGAGGTGCAACCACACACAACAGCTCCAGCAACTCAGACCACCGCAGTTTGGCAGTGATCGATAGATCGAGCAAGGGGCGAATATGCTAAGAGACGAAGGCTTAATGGAAGGGGTCCGGGCCGGGAGCCCTCCTCTACATCGAATGGATGGATCATCGATCCGACAGACGTGGCGACACTACTGTGTTGCGTTTGGTAATGCCGAAAGGAATGTGAGGACCCACGTACGCCCAGCCGGGGAGAAGAACCAACGCAATTATTCTCCCACAACTACTGTTGCACACATGCATAAAGGCACGAGGTCGACCTAGCTTAGGTCGCTTGAAACCGAAGGAAGCACGCCACGATCACGGTTCAAGTGGGGTTCTGTTACTGCTAATTCTTCGCCTTCATGCTCATCATGGTGCTTTCGCCAGCGGCTCTGTATAATTTATCCAGAATAGTAGTTGAAAACCGGGTTCTGTTTTGCTGATACTGTCCTAGGAACGTCCGGACTTAAAATCTCAACCGTGGACCATGTTCGCGATTTCGGTAATCCAATACTCTTTGGGAATGTTGGAAATGGTTGTGTGCAGGGCCAGCCTATATATAGGCTGAGCAAATGGGGCAACCGCCTGGGTCTCGACAAAAGGAGGTCCCCAAATATAAAAGTGTACTAATATCCATTGTATCATTATTTATTATGCCAAAAGACTACTGAATATCTATTATATACTAAAAGCAAAATGAGGTAGTCTAACGGAGCCACCACGTTAAACCACATCATTTAAATTATTTTAGTCGTTAGATCTAAAATATATGGCTAAGATATCACAAGAGTTACGTAACCGCAATAATTAGTTTGACACGTTTAAATCTGGATCTACCCAACAATAACACGTATGATCTAAAAAAAGGAGCAGCCGAACATGTACCTAATATGCATAACGCAATAGCACTAGCGATCGATTTTTTTTCCTGGTGCACTAGCGATCGATTGGCTGGACTTAACCAATCTAAAAAACTGGACGTCCTTTATGGCTAGCACATGTAGGTCACGTTCAGACCCACCGGTTGTTTCTTCTTTCAGCTTTCTCTAAAGAAAAAATCTCAACCATATGATCAACATCTTTTTTTTCAGTTTGTATTTGTACGATCGGGTTTGGCACGTCTAAACTGCTCAGTGCAAGAAAAGATCAGTGTGTTCAGCCCGCTCTCATTATGAAACAAAAAATAAATACGTACATTATGTACTCATTGAGAATTGGGTGGTACACGTAAAGGAAAACTACTTCTGTAGACTGTAGTAGTTGAGTAACTAATATATGCGTGTGTGCATGAGTGGATAAAAAATGACAAGGTAAATACATGATTTTTTTTTAAGCATAGATTGCTATCGACATACGCACGAGTACACTGCCACCACCATATGTACACACACTCACAGATAGTCTACTAAGAACCAGAGTTGTCGAGCTTCAATATTGGAGAAGTCAACACTACCGACGGCAATGCCGTTTGCCATTCAAAAGATAATTGGATTTAGCGAGACACACATGGTGCAAAAACATATGTTCCCTGTTGGGTTGGGAACAAGCACCTTCCTACCTTCTGACCACACATTGGTTTTCCACAAATTCATTACACTTCTAATTTATTAAGTAACAAAAAAAGCACAAATATAATAAAATTTGACAATTTATTTAGTGAAACATCATGTTCAAGAATTCATCGTATCCCAGCACACAATCACACAAGATATAATGAAGACTAAGGTCGGGAAGTCTCAACATTGACGAAGACACTACTAAGCTATAGATAAGAACGACATTTTACATTTAAAGGATAATCTCCTTTAATGATGCACACATGGTAGAAAATGTAATCTTTTGTCTCTGTGTACAGTTCATAGAAAGTTCTATTAGTAATCTTTGTAATTAGTAGTAAGAAATCCAACCCATCATTATTGTAAGAAGACTTAAGAATTAACCAACTAGCACATATCCGATTCAGCGACAATTCCGTGTATCGGAGACAATAAAACAAATTAATATTTTGTCTATAAAACCTAAGTTTATTTCTGACACATTCAATGCAACTAACACGATGCCCTCACAAATAACATCTTTACAAACTCCAATGACTTTACAATATCATCAAAGCATACTTTTCTTATATCATACGTTGGTCTAAAATAGAGGTATCACGTTGATCGACATCATCCAAATTATCGTGGTAGTTAGATTAAAATAAACGGATTGGATTTAAGAAATTAGTAGTGACGTAACCGGTCGACAAAATTTATCTCTAAAATAGTGGCATTACGTTCACCCACATCATCTAATCTATTGTGATAATTAGATCTAAAATAAACAACTTGAATTACTTTTAAAAATCAACACATACTTCCTTACGTTTGCCAAAAAACAACCGTGTATTCCAACTTCCCTGACAGAATTGTGGTAGTTGAAATAAAATGTGTGCTGAAATATGACATAAATTTGGCTGCGACTTCGGCAGAGGAAACAAGCCATAAGTCACGTACCTATAAGTCATAAGTAGCTATTCCAACAAATTTTCTCCTAGCACGCCCCATGCAAAACACATGTTAATAAAAAAGACCTCGCCACGTACGCTCTGCGCGCCGAACATGGATATGGAAAGCTTCTTATGACGAGTAGAGGAGAGCATGAATTGGTCCTTTTTAGTGCTTCGTATGTGTTGCACTTGCACTTTCTGAAAAATACACACGCTACTAGCAAGGCAAGCACATGCTAGACTACAAATGCAAATTGGTATCCATGGGAACATGGCTGATTATATGAAAAAAATCGAGGATGGACTATATTACTTTACTATAAGTAGTGATTCATATAAAGAATTTCCAAAATTATATTTTCATATAAATGCTCTATTCGAGTGTGCATCCACATTTTATTTTCTTAACAATAATCTATATTTATTGATCCATTAAATATATTTGATACATGAAAAACCAAAATGGAGCAGAACGTTAAGGCTTTAAGAGCATATAGTTTGCCAGAAAAACGGTATATTGTCTTCTATTGTGATAGACAATTTTATTGCAAATATAAGGTGCTTAGGACTTCCATATATCACAAGGTGCGCCTAGAAGATGTTTAAAATTATCAAAAACAAATATGTCTAACAGTACTATAAGTCATTATTGATGAATTGCAAACCAAAGGCAAAAAATTGTGCATGGCTCCGGGGATAACTAAATGGTCCTAGCAAGTCTTGAGTCGTGTCTCGGGTGGTTATTTTGATATCCGTTGATGAAACATCAGATCTTGATAGTATCTCTGTAATACAAAATATTAATGTTTTAATACTATACCATACGATTGTATTTCATATTATCCATGGTTCTCAACTAAGTTAAATATGTTCTAAAAAATCAAATAGGTATTGGTTTACTGAAATAAAATCCGTGGACATGTTCAATATGGTGAATATGATCCCCTTGCAAATTTTTATAGTGTTCATATAAATAATTGTTACCCTAAACATAACAATAGTTGATTCCTTTTTACGTCACTAACCC